>CM035093.1:74700604-75109563 GCA_020205505.1 Panax japonicus
GGGGATTAATCCGGAGAACATTGAGAATGATTAGATGCTCGAGTGGATGATGGAAACAGATGGCAAGTCTCCGTGGCAGAACATTATAATATCATCCGCGAAACATAAATGAGTAATGCTGCATGGTTCTGTTTTCCAATGGAACTTGAAATTCGGCAGGAGAGTTTCTTTATTCAGAATCATAGATAATACTTCCATGGCTAAAACAAACAGGTAAGGGGACAGAGGATCTCCTTGACGAAGACCCCTTGCTCCCTTAAAGTAGCTGGCAAGGGAGCCATTGACTTTAACAGAATACATTGGTGTTGTGATGCACTCTCTAATCCAGTTTATAAAAATGGGTGGAATCTGAAGCAAACTCAGCAGGTCTAGAAGAAAACCCCAGTCAACTATGTCAAAAGCCTTCCTGATATCAATTTTTAGAGCACACCTTGCCGGACCAGATAGGCGATGATAGTTTCTGAACAGCTCCTGAGCAAGGAGAATATTATCGCTAATACTTCTACCCGAGATAAAAGCTGACTGAGCATGGTCTATAATGGATGGGAGGACTAGTTTTAGCCTATTGGGAAGAATCTTTGCTATACATTTGTATATTGTGTTGCAACAAGAAATGGGTCTGAAGTCTGTCATATTGGAAGGGTTTTCTGTCTTCGGGATCAAGGCTATGACCGTAGCATTCACTCCCCTCGGAAGGAGACCGGTTCTGACGAAAGAGTGGACAGCAGCAGTGAAGTCTCGACCGATTGTATCCCAACAGTGAAGGAAGAAGTTAACATTGAAACCATCAGGCCCCGGGCTCTTATTCTGTTTCATGGACTGAAGGACCGCCTTAATTTCAGAATCAAGGATTGGAGTGGTTAAAGCAGCTGCCTGGGATGGAGAGATCCTCTTAGAAATAAATCTTTTAAGATCATCACGCTCCGGATAGGATGAAGGGGATGATCCTAAAAGATCCTGGCAATATACCACCGCTACCTGCTGGATACCTTTCTGGTCCTCAATCAAGTCACCCGAGTTGTTGAAGATAGAAAGAATTTTGTTGTGGTTCCAGTTACTCTTAATGACAGTTGCAAAGAACTTAGTGTTTTTATCTCCCTGGGCTAGCCAAATTGCTCTAGATTTCTGGAGCATGAGGGATTCTTCAAGAGCCATTGCTTTCCATAAAGATTGGATAGCTGATGATTCTTGAGCTAATAAAAGAGGGTTCAAGGGATTAGCCTGGAGAGACATTTGGACGGAGTCCAGAAGACCTTGAAGCGTGCTTACATTGCTTGTCAGATTACCTATAGAAGAATTCAAGGCAACAAGAGCTCTCTTGGTTCTCCTCAACTTCTCATTAAGGATGTAAAATGAATTCCCATGGATACTACTGGTCCAACAATCCGAAACAACTTCTTTGAACCCATCTAACTCGAGCATGAAATTAAAGAATTGAAAGGGGTTTTTAGGCCGCCTCAGATGATAACCTGTGTTGAGAATAACTGGGTAGTTATCGGAAAGGCCACGGGGACCAAAGGTGGTTTGGGAATCAGACATGGTGCTAAACCAAGAACTGTTGCCCATAGCTCTGTCTAGCTTCCTGAAAATTGGGTTTCCTACCTGGCAATTCCACCACGTATGCAGAGGCCCAATAGCTCGAATGTCATCTACTCAGATAGTGTCTAAACAGTCATTGAAATCTGTCATGCCAGCGTCCCAGGAAGGATCACCTCCTTCAGATTCAGAAACCCGTTTGACAGTGTTAAAATCTCCCAGGATACACCAAATGTCCAAAGAGGATATAGATTTGAGGTCATCCCACTATTGCCTACGCTCCACTACCGAATTCAAGCCATAAACGATCGAAACCAGAATAGGGGTATCTCCATGAATAGGGGTAAGTTTGAAATGGGATAGTTGAGAAGACTGAAACAGGCTATCCACTCTCCAAATATTAGGATCCCACCCACCCAGATCCTCCCGTTCGGATGGTGATCATAGTTGAATGTCCAAAACCAGTTACGGCACAGGGCTCTCGAGATCCTGAGAGCCTTTGGAGCTTTGATTCTAGTCTCAATAAGGCCCACAAAAGAGATATGGTTGTTTAACAAAAGGTTACGAACGAGCGCCTGCTTTGGCTTCTTATTTAAACCCCTGACATTATAGGAACAAAAATATGTCATAGTGAATGGGGGATAAGCTTAATCAAGAAGGGGAAGACCCCCTTGGACCTTTATTTCTCTTCTTAGAATTTTGAAGTGGCTCTTTCCCAGACCTGGATTTATGCTTCAGGTCCCTACATTCCTTTTCGTCGACCTACTTGAGCCTATCCACCAGCGGGTTAGGGGGAACAGGAGATTCAGAGTCGTCGTTGGGAAGAAGGGGAGAAGCAATAGGGTTGAAGGAATTTGAGAAAGGAACTGGGTGGACAGCAGGAGGGGAGGATGGTTTTTTAGGTCCTTTAGAGACAGCTGTCCAGGAACCTTCCGGATCAAGGGGAGGAGAGGCATTGGTAGCAATTGAGATGGCCGGACAAGTGGCCTCAGGAGGACAAGGAGGAGCCTTGGGTACCCACTGAAAGTTTGATTTAGGACATCGGAGACCGAAACAGTTACAATTTGAGTAAGAAGGAGGTCTGCTCCAATACTCCACTTTCACCTTAACGGTATCTTCAGCCAAGTCCGCTCCATTGAAAACAACTGCTTTAATTAAGGTCGGGAACTTCGACGAAGCATTCATCTCAATGCAGATCCTAGCATAGCTCATTGGCTCAAGCTTAGATGTCATATCATCTGCGAATAAAGGACGACCGACAGCACTCGCCAGGTAGCTCAAACCCTCTTTTGTGCAGTAAGAGAGGGGAATGTTGCTAAATTTAACCCAGATTGGGACTTTGCTACAGTCAACATTTACAAGTTTAACCCCTTCATGCCATGGCTGCAGAAGGAGAAGCTTTGATGCTATATACCATGGGCCTGTTGCTAGAACATTGTCCCTGTCAGCTTCTGAGTCGAACTTGAATATGAAATACCCCTTGTCATGGAGATAAACTTTAGCCAAACCCAAGTGTCCCCAAAGCTTCTTTGTTGAGGTCTCGACAAGCTTGAAAGGCAGTTTCGACCGAATGAAATGACCAACTAGACTGGTAGACCATTTATGCAGGCCAATCTTTAGGACTTCAACTGGCGGGTTCACCTTAACACTCCCTTCAGCCAAGGTAGGGGGAAAGAAGCTCAGACCCAAGTTCTTCTCTGGGACAGAATTTGAAACAATCGAGCTCCAAGATTTAGGAAGAATGGTCTGGTTGCCGGCTATCTCCGGGATCGGAAGGGGAGGAGCCACAGACGTCGGAAGACTACCCGAAGTAGTGGCAATGGAGGTAAGGGGAGGAGACGATGCTTCCTTTGGTGAACTTCGTCCAAATAAGGGACTAGATTCGAGAACCTTACGGTCATTAATTAGAGCAGCGGAAGCCCCTATAGTGGAAAGGTTATTAACATCATCTAAAGGGAGACCCAAGGCAGATATATATTCCATTAACTTTGCATTCTTCCTCCTTTCTGCTAGGGCCTCCTCTCGGGCATTTCTAGAGAAGAAATGAGCTGCTTTAAAGATATCTTGAGCTTCCGAACTAGTGGCTGGGCCAAAGTTCTCTCCAAGCTGAGCTTCAAGAGCATTTGATTCGTCCGAGCTTATAGAAATATTCCCTTGGTTAGGCTCAGACTCCACCATTTCCACAGATTCAGTGGGGGAACTCGACTTCGAAACTCCAAATTCTGCAAAAAGATCGCAGGACGGGCTACTCATGGAGTTTCCGGCTGAGAGATGGGGGTGGTCGACCATGGCTCTGGATAGCAGAGGCACCACAGAAGTCTAGAGGAAGGACGGGGGAAGACGGGGGGAAAGGAGGGTGACGGTGGAGGACGGGAGGGAGAAAGGAGGGTGGAGGAGGAGGAAGGTCCAAACGGGTAAATAGAATGTTTGGTGAAGATGGAAAAAGTAGGTGAGGAGGGCGGGAGGCTGGAAAAGGAAAGAAGGAGTTAACGGTAAGAGGAAAAAGCAAAAAGGTGGGGGAAAGGAGCCTAGATCCTAGTGAGAAGGGAGAGCACATTTCTAGAGAGATAAACTAACCCATCGTGAATATTAACCCTTGTTGAATGGCAGCTGAAAATGTTAACAATGGAGTGAATAAGACCGTGGAGACACCTCTAATTGCCAACCAGGATAATGTGATGTCAGGCGAAGAAGGAATTAGAGATATCCATGTGATGAGTGAAGAATTAATAGTTGTACCCGAGATAGTCGCAGAGGTAGCACCTGAGAGTGAGGAAGAAGAGGTAGAAGAGGAACCTGAGGAGAATTTATTAGAAGAATTTTATGATCGGAATTTAGAATTACAAAATCGTATTCATGAGTTAGAAGAGCAGACTGAAGAATGACAGGCGGTCGTGGAGCAAAGAGATGCAATAATTCAAAATTGTGTTACCCGATGTGCGATGTTTGAGCAGAAGCACTCTTTGACAGAGTATAAGATATTAGAGCTAGAATCTGAGAATGCTATGATCAAAGTTCTGATGAAAGAAGAAGCAACCGAACGAATGAGAATGGAGGATGCATGGGTAAAAGCCGCACGACGCGTTGATATTGTAGAAAAAGACGTCCGATCCAATAGGGCCAAAATAGATGAAATGGATTTCGCTTTTTGGACAGCAATTGGGAGAATCCAACATCGAGTTCGGAATTACCCTATGCAGAGCGGTCAACCCCAATTCGATATGGATCGGAGAGTAATGATTGAAATCATGGATAAGGAATGCAATGAAGAAATTGAGGGTGGAATGTACTCTATAACAAAGTTAAGTCCAGTTGGGATGATGATACCAAAGGCTATCCCAGACAAGTTAAAGTCAGCGATTCAAGGGAAATCATTTGTCGTGACTTCCCAAAATACGAGGAACCCAAACGAAGTTATCACAGATTAGTTAATCATAAATTCTTGCGAAGTTTATACCTTATTAGATACCGGTTCTACCCATTCTTTTATCTCTCCTACTTGTGCTCAACGTTTAAACTTGACTCTGGAGAAATTAGACCTTGACTTATTTGTTGAGACTCCGTTAGGAGAAACTTTCATTACATCTACTGTTTATAAATCTTGCTTGATTCAAGTTTGAACCATCACATTACCTGCCGATCTTATTTCGTTGAAAATACTTGCATTTGATGTGATTTTAGGGATTGATTGGTTAACCACTCATCATGCTAAAATTGATTGTTTTCGTAAGGTTGTTAGTTTTCATATTCCTAACCAACCTGTTATACGAATTCAAGCAACCAAACCATTAAAGTCAATCACTGTCATATCAAGCCAAAAAGTCATTCGTTTATTGAAAAACGGATGTGAAGCTTTCTTACCCATGTCATGGACTTGAATATGTCAGATTTGAATAATATTATGTTTCATGACGTATTTCCTAAAGAACTTCCCTGGCCTACCCCCAGAGCGTGATATTAAATTTTGTATCGACTTTGAACCCGATACAAAACCCATTTCTAAAATCTCATATTGAATGGCTCCTATTGAACTTCGGGAGGTAAAAACCTAACGATAGGAGTTGGTACCTTAGCCTATATCTGGTGACTTTCTTTGTGGAATGCACTGAAACCAGACTCTCTATAGGGAACGTCATATTCGTGCGGTGGTAAACTGATAGGTGTCATTAAAATGTGTTATCCAAGATTGGGATATGAGTCACAGTTGAGAGCAACCTAAGTCAGTAATCGAAATAAGTAGCTTTCTGGGCTTAGCTAGTTATTATCGAAGATTCGTGGAAGGATTTTCTCGAATCGCTACTCCGTTAACTCAGCTGACTCGTAAAGATACAAAATTCGTATGGAGCGATGAATGCGAGAAGAGTTTCCAAGAACTCAAGAGGAGACTCATTTCGGCACCTGTTCTGACAATACCGTCTGGTTCGGATGGATTTGTTATCTACAGTGATGCTTCGGGCAAAGGGTTAGGATGTGTTCTCATGCAACATTGGAAACTCATAGCCTATGCCTCGCGACAACTTAAAGAATTTGAGAGAAATTATCCTACTCATGATCTAGAGTTGGCAGCAGTCGTTTTTGCGTTGAAGATATGGAGACACTACCTGTATGGGGAGAAAGTGGAGATATACACAAATCATAAAAGCCTCAAATATTTCTTCACCCAAAAAGAACTTAATATGCGGCAAAGACGTTGGCTCGAGTTGTTGAAAAACTACGACCATACCATTCAATACCATCCTAGAAAAGCGAGCGTGGTAGCTAACGCATTAAGTAAAAGATCTTATGTAGGAACGAGTGCGATGTTGTCAACACAAAGGCCCATTTTGTATGACTTGCAAATGATGGAGATAGAGAGATAAAGGCTCCAAGTACCCACGTGATGATATCAAGCATACGAGTAGAACCGACTTTAATCGATAAAGTTAAAGCTGCTCAAGCTACGAACATGGAGCTGATGCGTATGAAGAAGAAATCGCAAGAAGGTGCTATTCTGGAAGCAAGAATCGATGAAGAAGGAATACTTCGAGTCAACTCTAGACTTTGTGTTCCTAACGATTCTGACTTGAAGCATAGAATCATGATGGAGGCACACAACTCACCGTTTGTAATCCATCATGGGAGTACCAAAATGTATCATGATCTTCAATATACATTTTGGTGGAACAATATGAAGAGAGAGATCGCGAAGTTTATCTCGAGGTGTTTAACTTGTCAACGTGTAAAGGCGGAGCATCAAGTGCCAAAGGGTACATTGCAACCACTTGTGATTCCGAAATGGAAGTGGGAACACATTACTATGGATTTCGTTACAGGTCTTCCCAAGGTTTCTCAAAGCATAGATGCGATTTGGGTTATTGTTGATACATTAACCAAGTCTGCTCATTTCTTGCCTATACAGGAGACTTATTCCCTTGAACGTCTTGCTAGTATGTACGTAAATGAGATTGTTAGATTGCATGGCATGCCAGTATCCATAGTTTTGGATCGTGACCCAAGATTCACTTCAAGATTTTGGGTTAGCTTACAGAAAGCTATGGGCACAGATTTACGATTCAGTTCAGCATACCGTCCTCAAACGGACGGACAATCAGAGAGGACTATTCAAACTCTTGAAGATCTATTAAGAGTTTGTGCCCTAGATTTCAAAGGTAGTTGGGATAAGTACCTTCCATTGGTGGAATTCTCTTACAACAGCAGTTACCAGGCAAGTATAGGTGTGGGTCCATTTGAAGCATTGTATGGACGAAAATGTCACTCTCCAATATGTCGGGATGAGGTGGTTGAAGCAACATTGTTGGAACCAGAGTTGGTACGTATGACTACGGAAAAGATCTGAATGATTCGACAACGTATACAAACAGCACAAGATCGACAAAAGAGTTATGCGGATCTTCATCGAAAGGACGTGAAATTTAGTATGGGGGATCATGTATTGTTGCGAGTTGTTCCATGGAAGGGAGTTAGAAGACTTGGGAAGAGAGGAAAGCTCAATCCACGATTTATTGGTCCATTTCGGATTCTTGACCGAGTAGGAAATGTGGCCTATAGACTCGCATTACCTCCAGGTAGGTCTCGTGTTCCAAGTAGGTCTGTGCTTCCTAAATATGTTAAGGACCCGAACCACATTATTGAGTTAGAACCAGACGAGATAGCCGAAGACTTAACGTATGAGGAGGTACCTATCAAAATCTTGGATAGAAAGGGGCATGTCCTACGCACAATGGTCATACCACAAGTCAAAGTTTAGTGGAGGGTGATGGAACAGTTAACTCCAACAATATGGGTTAGTCTCTCTCTAGATTTGCTCTCTCCTCTCTCTAGTTTTTCCTTTTCACTGTTTTTGTTCCATCCGTCCCTTCCTGTTGTATTCTTTCCGTTCCCTTTTCCTATTCTAGTTTCCCGCCCTCCCTCACCTTCTTTCTCCATCCAAACCAAATTTCTCTGTTTACCCATTTAGGCTGCCGTTATCTCTCTTCTCCCTTGCTTAGCTTCCCTTTCCCCTCCTCCGGCCTCCTCTTCTCAACCATCTAAACTCATCATCAGCCTCCTCCTGTTTAACCGTTAACTCATGGTTGATCATCCTCATCTCTCCGCTGGTAACTCGGAGAGTAGCTCATCTCGGGATCTGTTGGCAGAGTATGGTTTTTCTGCTCCAAACTCTCCGTTGGCCTCAGTGGCAATGGAGGAATCTGAGCCTATACCCTTGAAAGGTTCTCTCAGCTCTGATGAATCCACGGCATTTGCCGCTCAGCTGGAGGAGTCCCTTGGTCATGCCACTTCCTCGGCAACTCAAGATATCTTTAAAGCAGTCCATCACTTCACAAAGAACGACCGCGAAGAAGCCATTGCGGAAAGACGAAAGAATGCAAAGCTCATGGAATATATCTCTGCTCTGGGTCTTCCTCTTGAAGATATTAACAATCTCTCATCTATTGGGACTTCTGCTGCACTAGATAATGCTCGTAAGGTGCTCGAAATTTCCTCGGCAACTACTTCCTCCCCCCTGGCCCCCACTGCTGGTAATGGGAGTCATTTCTCCGTCCCCCAGCACTCGACCCCCCAGGCAAATGTAGCTGGCTGTCATCCCCTAAAGTCCTGGAGTTCCGTAGTTACTAACTCAGCTAGCGATAAGAGCTTGGGCTTGAGCTTCTTTCCCCCGTTACCGTCTGATGGTAGCGTTACGGTTAAACCCCCAGTGGAAATCCTTCAGCTTGGACTTAATAAATGGTCAACTAGCCTTGTTGGTAATTTTATTCACTCTAAACTTCCGTTCAAGCTAGTTGAAAATTCTGCCAAAAAATTATGGGGACACATGGGTTTATCTAGAGTTTATCTTCATGATAAGGGCTATTTTTTATTCAAATTTGATACGGTGTTAGAACGAGACAACGTCTTAGCCTCAGGTCCATGGTATATGGCGTCCAAGCTTCTTTGCTTACAACCGTGGCAGGAAGGGGTTAATTTCAGTTTACCCGACAGTAGCAAAGTCCCGATATGGGTTAAATTCAGCAATATTCCCCTCTCCTATTGGACAAAGGAAGGTCTAAGCTATCTGGCAAGTGCAGTTGGTCGGCCCTTATTCGCAGACAACATGACCTCAAAGCTAGAGCCTATGAGCTTTGCCCGAATCTGTATCGAAATGGACGCGTTGTCTACATTCCCCTCCTCTATCAATGCTGCTGTGTTTGACGGTAAAGCAATGGTTGAAGAAACTACTGCCGTGAAAGTGGAGTACTGGAGCAGGCCTCCCTCCTGTTCAAAATGCAACTGTTTTGGTCCTACCCTTCTCAAATGCCCAAAGAATAATTTTCAGTGGGTTCCCAAATCATCCCCAGCTCCTTGTGAAGCCCTTTGCCCCACTATTCCTAGCACATCCAAGGACTCTCCTTCTCTCGAACCGGAGGCTTCATGGACAGCCGTTTCCAAAGGGCGTAAGAGTCCCTCTCCCCCCCTTACAACTCCCCCAGTCCCCTTTACTAACGCCTTCTCCCCTATAGCTCCTCCCCTTAGTGATGAGCCTGAATCCCCTATCCTCCCTAACCCCCTCCTAGATAAGCTCAAGCATGTTGATGAAAAGGACGGTAGGGACCTGAAGCAAAAGACCAGACCTGAGAAGGAGCCTCTACAGAATTCTAAGAAGAGGAACAAAGGTCCAAGGGGTCTACCCCTTTTAGAATAAAATTCTCCCCATATTATGACATTTTTTTGTTCTTATAATGTCAGGGGACTAAATAAAAAACCAAAGCAGGCCTTTGTTCGCAACTTTTTGTTAGACAACCATATCTCTTTTGTGGGACTCATAGAGACCAGAATAAAAGCTCCAAATGCAGCCAGAATATCGCGGGCTATCTGCCGTCGCTGGGTTTGGGTCTTCAATTACGACTATCACCCGAATGGCCGGATTTGGGTGGGCTGGGATCCTGCTATCTGGAGAGTGGATACTCTTTTCCAATCTGCCCAAGTATCTCACTTCAAGCTCTTCCCTCTCCATGGCAACCACCCAATCCTTGCATCTATAATCTATGGTCAGCACACTATAGTGGAACGCAGACAACTGTGGACTGACCTGACCTCCTTGTCCTCCTTGGACACTTGGTGCATCCTTGGGGACTTCAATACCATCAAGAGTGTTTCTGAATCGGAAGGAGGCGATTCCTCTTGGGATGCTGGCATGACAGATTTTAATGAATGCTTAGACACCCTTGGTGTAGATGACATTCGAGCAATTGGGCCTTTCCACACATGGTGGAATTGTCAGATTGCAAATCCTATTCATAGGAAGCTGGATAGAGCAATGGGTAACGGCTCTTGGTTCAATGATATGCCGGACTCCCTAGTCTCTTATGGTCCACGTGGACTTTCAGAACACTGTCCGGTTTTACTTAATACTGGCCAGCGTCTTCGGAAAGCCAAGAAGCCATTTCAATTCTTTAACTTCATGCTGGAATTGGTTGGGTTTGAGACTGCAATCTCAGATTGTTGGAACCTCAGAATTCGTGGCAACCCTTTTTTCATTCTAAATGAAAAACTTCGTAGAGTCAAGGGAGCCCTGAAAATCTTGAACTCTTCTAATGGTAACTTAACGAGTAATGTTAGCAACCTGCAGGCTCAGCTATCTACCGTTCAGCTCTCCCTTCATGCCGACCCCTTAAACCCCCATCTGCTAGCCCAAGAAGTCACCTGCTCCCAGTCCTTATGGAAAGCATTGGCTCTTGAAGAATCCCTCTTACTCCAGAAATCCCGAGCCACTTGGCTTGCCCAGGGCGATAAAAACTCTAAATTTTTTGCTAATGTCATCAAGAGCAATTGGAATCACAGCAAAATTCTCTCAATTTATAACAGCTCTGGTGTTCTCATTGAGGATCAACTTGGTATCCAGCAAGTGGCGGTGGACTTCTTCCAGGATCTATTGGGGTCCTCCCCTCTTATCTATCCCGGTCGGGATGAGTTGAAAAACTTTGTTTCAAAACAGATCACCTCTGCTCAGGCAGCAGCCTTAACTACTCCAATTCTTGATGGCGAAATCCTTGCTGTCCTCCAGTCCATGAAAAAGAATAAAAGTCCTGGTCCTGACGGTTTCAATGTTAATTTCTTTCTCCATTGCTGGGACACTATAGGTCATGACTTCACTGCTGCTGTCCATTCATTCTTCATCTCTGGCCACCTTCCGAATGGAGTAAATGCTACAGCTATAGCCTTGATTCCCAAAACAGAAAATCCATCCCAAATGTCGGACTTTAGACCTATTTCTTGCTGCAACACAATCTATAAATGCATTGCAAAGATTCTTGCTAATAGGCTTAAGCTTGTTCTCCCTTCCCTTATTGATCATGCTCAGGCTGCCTTCATCTCGGGGAGAAGCATTAGTGACAATATCCTCCTTGCTCAGGAGCTCTTCAGGAACTATCACAGACTTACTGGTCCTGCCCGATGTGCACTCAAAATTGATATTCGGAAAGCATTCGATACAGTTAACTGGAATTTTCTTCTGGATCTGTTGGAACTCTTTCTATTTCCCCCAATTTTCATTAGCTGGATTAAAGAGTGCATCACTTCGACTATGTTTTCTATTAAAGTTAATGGAGCTCTAGCTGGCTACTTTAAAGGAGCAAGGGGCCTTAGACAAGGGGATCCACTATCTCCTTATTTATTTGTCCTAGCTATGGAAGCTTTCTCCATGATTCTAAGCAAGGAAACTTTGTTACCCAACTTCAAGTTTCATTGGAAAACAGAAGCGTGTAACCTATCCCATGTTTGCTTTGCCGATGATATTCTCATATTCTGTCATGGGGATTTAGCCTCTGTCTCCATCATTCACTCGTGCATCCAATCCTTTTCAATGTTTTCTGGCCTAATCCCTAATGCTCATAAAAGTCTGTGTTTCCTTGCAAATGTCCCTAATGATGTTAAGGTAAGGATAAACTCCTTGTTGGGTATTCCTTTTGGAGTTCTTCCAATTAGATTTCTTGGGGTCCCTCTTATTTCCTCTAAGTTATCCCACTCCGACTGTCAGCCCTTGATCCAACGAATGACAGCTAGAGTCTCCTCTTGGTCTGCCCGCTTCCTATCCTATGCCGGAAGAGCTCAGTTAATTAAATCAGTTCTCTTTGCAATCCAGTCATTTTGGGCCTCCCATTTTATCCTTCCTAAATCGGTTCTAAGAGACATCCAATCTATCATGTGTAGATTTCTTTGGAAGGGTTCTTCTCTCCTCCAGCATGGTGCTAAAGTTTCTTGGAAGGATCTGGCTCTCCCCCTTGATGAAGGAGGTCTCGCGATTAAGGACCTTTCTGATTGGAACAATGCTCTCATTATTCTCCAACTCCTCAAAGTCATTTCCCCATCCTCTCCCTCTGTTTGGGCCTATTGGGTCAGAACCACAGTGTTACTTAGGTCTAACTTCTGGCATATCTCGACCCCCTTGGATTGTTCATGGATTTGGCGTAAGATCCTTAAGCTTCGTTCCATAGCTCGCCCTTTCCTTACATATAGAGTTGGGAATGGTAATTCCTTTAGTCTCTGGTATGACCCGTGGTTGAATGGGCAGACCTTAAACCCCTCTCCATCCCTGCTCTCAAACTCCAGAATTCCTGCTAATGCTCGTATCTCGGAAATCATTTCCATGGGAACCTGGGCTCTGCCTTCAAGTAACCATCATGATGTTCAACAATTCCGATCCTTGATCTCATCTCTTCCCAATCCTACAGATGCTGAGGATTTGATTCTTTGGGACTCTCGGGCGGTAAAAAATGTCAAAGCATCCACAATTTGGGAATCTATTCGCCTTCGAGTTCAGAAAGTCTCGTGGGCTAACCTTCTGTGGTATCCCCACCATATCCCCCGATTCTCCTTTACCCTGTGGCTTGCTCTTCGGCATAGATTACCTACAAACGATAGGTTCTCTGCTTACCATAGCTTTCGACCTAAGAACTGCCCTTTCTGTGATATTCATGCAGAGACCTTCGCTCATTTATTTTTTGAGTGTCCCTACTCTATCTCAATTCTCTCCTATGTTCTTACCTATGGTGGCTGGGCAAATGCACCAAGGAGTTGGGAAAATCTGGTGGAATATATCATCCAATTTTCAGGATGCACTATCCGGGCTGATATTCTAAAGTTGGTCTTCTCCACCACTGTTTACAAGCTTTGGGCTGCAAGGAACTCATTTGCTCATAGAAATGAAAAAATGCCGATGAACGTTTTGGCGAGGGAGATAATAAATATCACCAAGTCAAGGTTATCTTCTTCTTCCAAGTTTCTCAAGGCTACGCTGAGTAGAAATGACCTCAGCATTTGGATGTGAGGCATGATATAGGCCGGTTGGTAAAGTAGTCAACTCTGGTGGGAGATCCTTTTAAGTAAGATCTGATTCCTTCTGGGCATGGTGAAGCACCTTTTTGGTTGAGTAAGTTTGGCGAGGTACATGGTGCTGGGTCATAAAGTCCGGTTCCCTGCTTATGGTGGCAGTTCCATTTAGCTTTCGTTGCTGTCCTCGGTTGTGTGGTTGTCTAGTTGTTAGTTATTTTTTTATAGATGCTTTGTTTCCCTACTAGAGTGGTTGTTTTCTTGCAGGCTATTGAGGGGGCTGTCCCTATTGGTTCTATTCTAGCTTTTCTGGGGTATGCCCCTGTGCGATTGTGATATCTCCATTTCTTTATAAACAAACAAATTTAGCGAAAAAAAAAAGTTTAGTGGAGGAACCATGGTATTGAGTAAATGACCTGGGAGTTGGAAACGGAAATGAAAGCGAGGTATCCTCACCTTTTTGAAACACCAAGTATGTACGTCAATTTCGAGGACAAAATTTCATAAGAAGGGGAGGTTGTAAGACCCCAACTTTTTATAAATAAAGATTTAATTTCTATAATTATTATTTTGAAATAGTAAGGGGTTGATTTGATTAATGTGGTTAGTTATGGGTAAAATGAGCAAATATTTTAAATAAACAAGTGGTTATAAAATATTCATTGTTGTCGGGGAATATTCATTTGGTTGTGGAATATTCTTTCTGTCGGGAATATTCATACGACGATGCAGCCTTGTGTGGGCCCCATAATGGAAAGCGATTGGATGAAGAAAACGACAATTATGAGTTTTTATAAATAACGGCGTAGTTGTTACCGTTAACACTGTTAGAATACCCGGTGGTTAAAACACAATAATACGCATTGTTGCACAGTAGCACACGGTATTGCACCAATTATTGATTCTTACGTAAGAAGGCACTACTCAATAATTGTTACAGTAATTACTGTTCAATATTTTATTTTATTGATTCAATAATTGCTACGTTGATGTAGACACTCGAAATTTTCTGTATACCTATCAGTAACATTGCAGGAGGACAGATTCGTCTTTTAAGAGGGAACCCTAAAAGATAATCCATATCTATACCGGATAATACCGGAAGCTCAGCATCAACCCCGGAGCCCACTCTAGAAGTAACAATTCCAACCTCGGATATAACCCCGAGGCATGCAGATCCAATTTCGGAACACACACCGAAGAAGATCGATTAATCTCGAAGATAACCCCGAGGTATCCAGTCTCACTCCCAACCATGGGAATAGCCACCAGCCTTGGTAATAACCCCAAGGAATGCAGTTTCGGCGATAACTCCAGAAATGCTTGTTTCAAATGTGACCAGCTTCAAATCTCGGCGCTCACAACGAGATACACTGTATCAACCCGGCGATAACATCGGGAAGACAGGCACACCTCAAAGATGACAATGAGGACCTTCAACAATTGCAGCAGTCCAATCTCAGCGAAGCCTGAACAACGTCTGCTTTATCAGCCCAATCCGGCGATAACACCGATGAGGGGCAACATCGTCATCTCGCCAACACGATGCCACGCCACGTTGTCTGAACATCTCTACACAACGATGTCCCACAAGACTAATCAATCCCGAGTGATTATTGTGCAGGGTAACAGATGAAAGATGAAGCTTGAAGACCGGAGGGCATCCTCCCATCTTCAATGACTTCGTACAAACTCTAATCCCATGTCATCGTACAACTATCGACAACGGCGGTCTGAAATAGGTCCTGTATACCTTAAACGAATGGTCGGATTGCACTTCTTAAAGTTAGAGTGGACATTACAGTGCCCGAGTGCACGTACTTCGAGATGACCCGACCTGAAAAACCCAGGCCCACCCGGGTTGCCTCTGGTACACCTGCGGCTCAGCCGCAGGTACACCTGTGGCTAAATCGTCTATAAATATAGGGCTTGGGCTGCCCATTTTGAAAGAAAAAACGGCGAAGAAGCCCTGCCCAATTTGCTCTGCACTCACCCCATGCAGTGTACTTTCTCATTTTAAACACCTGTGAGCTCATAGATAGCCTCTTTGTACCCACAAAAGCCGGTGTTTACCCACTCTAAAGATATAGAAATCTTCTTTGGCAATCAACTGTAAGCCTTCTCACACACTTTAGAGTCTTTCTCTTCATCTTTGCACACACCCTTCTTCACGTTGAGAGTCGTGTTGCGCACATTTGCCCGAACTTTGGTCCGCGGTTTTGTTTCAGCTTGTATATATATATATATATATATATATATATATATATATATATATATATATATATATATATATATATATATATATATATATATATATTGACTAATATTATCGAGTTATGCCTCGATTGAGCCTAGACTTCAGTCTGGAGCTTTTACTGTTTTAATATATATATACATTTATATATATTAAATGTGTCGAACTTTGTTCGATGAGCCTAGACTTCGGTCTGGAGCGTTACTCGCTTATATATATATATATATATAAAATATTTCGTCCCACCTGGAGTTTACTTCGTGGTGGTGTTGATCGTTTTTACAGCTTTATTTACGTTACGTCCTGCCTGGAGTTTACTTCGTGACAGTTGATCGCTTTGTACAGCTTTATTTACATTTCGTTCCGCCTGGAGTTTCCTTCGTGGCGGTTGACCGTATTTATAGCTTTATTTACGTTTTGTCCTGCCTGGAGTTTCCTCTGTGGCGGTTGATAGCTTTCACAGCTTTATTTACATTTCTGATCCCCCATGGAGGTGCTTCGTGGATAGTGATTATGTTTGTATATATACATTTACAGTTTTTATATATATACCTGCTTACTGCTTCCATACAAATTGCGGTATCTTGTGCGCCTAGGAATCATGTGATCACAGATTCAGCCTATTGGATCTAGATTTGGTTCCCGTGATGGACATTTTCAGCTGTAAGCAGCTTGTAAATTATTCTGCGGTGTTTGAATTTCCTCAGATGGTTTCCATACCCACGAGGAAGTCGGCATTATTTTGTACATTATTTTCGTACGGATGCCTCACATCTGTTAAATAAAATAATTTAAGCTGAACACTTAATAAAATGGGAGTGTAAAAGGTCTCAATTACTATTGAGCATCGGGGTTTGAAAAATCTCTTTTATAAAACATCATTGCCATATCTTGCTTAAAATTGAATTTTTATATAAATTCAAACCCAGTGTATATAGGTGCGAATGAGGCCTCACACTACTTCCAAATAACAGTACATTGACCCACACACACACACACATTCAGATAATAGTTTCTTGAAAAGAGGCGGTCACCGTGGTAACACGGATGTCGGGGGGTGCCTAACACCTTCCCTCCGCATAACCAAGTCCCCATACCCTAATGAATCTCGATTTCACTGACCCGTTTAGCAGTGTCGTATCACTGGGTCAATGTGCAAATATTTTCTCGGTTGTGTTGGTACAACCATTTAAAAAACCAATTGACAACTCTTAACAGTCCATCGTCGACATTATACATGTAGGACCTTTTTCACTTGTTTTTTCAAACAAATCTCACTTAAAATGAGAACACCAAAGAACAAGTAACGGAAAGGGACAACTAAAAATTCCGACGTCGACAGGTTGCGACTCTGCTGGGGAGTCCAGTAAGAGGACTTAAGCCGCTATTGCAATCTTTTCAAAACTATTATCTGCTTGTGTGTGGATGTTGCATTTACATTTGATGAATGTGTACGAATGCATTTCCTAATTGCACTTAGTGCTTCGGACTATAACTGCTTGTGATATTAGTGCTTCGCACCATATCTGCTTGTGATATTAGTGCATCGCACATATCATCATTTTCATACGGTGAGACGCGATGTATGTGAATGTATGTTATGTGGTCCCTCCACCAGGAGGCTATCCCGTCGGTGTTTGATTACTAGACTCGTGAGAAGACTAATTCTCCGAGGCTCAGGAAAGGCACCACCCAAATTCGCTCCAGTTGAAAGACCAGATTAACTTCCCGTCAAGTAGATTGCGATGATTCGGGAACCTTCATGCCAAAAAGCCGCGAGAGTAACCTAAGATAGGTCAGCCTCTGATAAACCCAAAACGGAGGAAAGTCTCTTCATGCTCTCTCATTTCAATTACCTGTAAACACAATTACTTGTAATTGCATTCCATATATATCTCCATGTAATGAGAAATATGAAGAAATGTGTACACATACATATTTTAATTAACATGCTACAAACAGCTGACATCCGTTTTGCAGGATAAAATTCCTAAAATGGACATATCACATAGCATGTTATTATACACATTCCCTAAAGACTAAACTATGCAAGTCTTTCGCAGGGAACCAATCGGACCTACTACCCGGTCAAAGTCCAAAAAGGCAACAGGCCTACAGTCAATCATGTCGTCATCCGACCAAACTGAACTTAATCCAGTTTCTCGCAAAGAATTCGACGGATTAAGCAAACAAATTACAGATTTGGTTGTTCTACTCAAAGAATTACAACAGTCCAATCAGGGTCCCAAAATACCCGTACATGCTGAATCCTCCACACATGGGGGAAACCTAGGTCATCACAATACCTGAATTGCAGTTGGATACGACCAACAAAACTCATGATGCTGCCCATCCCACTGGAGATCCAGACATTGGTGACATAAAAAAGAAAGTCCTCCAAATTGAAGAGACCCTTTGTGCTATCAAAGGAATTGGAACACACGGGAGTGTTTCATATGCTGATCTTTGCATTTTTCCTGGTGTTCATTATCCAGAAAAATTTAAAACTCCTGACTTTGAAAAATATGACGGGTTAGGAGATCCTTATACACATTTAAAGGTGTTTATTGGAGAACTTGGATCTTATGCAGAGGACGAAAAGCTTAGAATGCAATTGTTCCAGAAAAGTCTGACTGGAGAAGCCTGTTCGCGGTACACAAGATTAGACAATTCAAAGATCTATAGCTGGGAAGAGCTAGCACATGTTTTCCTCACTCAATACAACTTTCAAACTCAGATGGCTCCTGATCGGTATCAAATTACCAAGATCAAGAAACAGTCTAACGAGTCTTTTAGAGAATATACTCAAAGGTTGAGACGCCCGGCTGCCAAAGTTAGTCCTTCCATGACAGAATCAGAAATGGTCATGACTTTCATAGACATACAAGAAGCTCCATTCTAAGAGAGAGTTTTAGCCGGCATCGGCAAACCATTTTTTGAAATCGTCAAACATGGGGAGATGGCTGAGATGGGATTGAAGTCCGGAAAGATTCAAGACCTAGCTGCACTCAAAGCCGTTGCTGATCACATCCAGTCCGAAAATTATGGGAACAACCCCCGGAGGGTCCATAAAAAGAAAGAGGAAGATATTTCCCTGATACTACAGGGTCAAAAAGGCAATCAGAACATGCCTATTCAAAGGAAAAATTGCACTCCCTTTCAAGCACAGTCTGCGAACCCTCCAATACCAAAAGGTGGAGAAGTCAAACGCCCTCGAGTGTTTACACCCTTAGGGGATACCCTCGAGAACATTCTCAATCTTCTGACAACACAGAAGAAAATTACGCATCTTCTTCCACCAGCCAGCCCTAATGGACGGGGTTTCAATGCTGCTCAGAAATGTGCTTATCATGCCGGGGCACCTGGACATGATACTCAGGATTGTTGGGCCTTGAAACACAAGATCCAGGACCTGATAGACAATGGGGAAATCGTGGTCACCAAACCAGATCAACCTCACGTTCAAGACAAGCCTCTTCCTCAACATAAAGAAGAAGAGGTCAACATGATCAATTGGAGCAACGAACAGAGTTCCAATTTTAGCTGTGAATCCTCCCAAACCCTCAAAGACGGTGATGATAAATGGGATTATGCCAAGTTCCAGTTCACAATGGAACGAAAGATGAAAGCTCTTTGCAAGAAAATTGAGCAATTAGCGAAACTGGTGACTTATCAGCATCAAGTGACACGTTAGTTAATCAGCCAGGAGCATGCCAGTCTCCTACCTCTTGTCATGAATATTCCCTCGTCACTTTTAGAAAATAAAATGCTGGAAGACAAAGTGACAAAGAGAGCAAATGCCAAGGCCCGTCGGGATTTTGCCAACAAAAGGGAATTCACATATTTGGGCCAACCTATGGAGGAAATCCTTCACATGTTAATTAATGAAGGAAGGATCAGTTCCCTTCTACCTCCAATCAACCCCCGTTCAGGGCGGTACAACTCTGATGGAGTATGTCAATATCACTCCCAGTCTCGTGGTCACAGCACAGAAGAATGCTGGGTACTCCACCACCTTATCCAAAATCTAATTGACAGTGGTGTCCTGCACTTAGCAGACGACGATACTGTGTTACGTGCAAGTGAGAATTCAGGCCCTACTAAGTGGAAGAGTGTGGTAGTAGTCATATCCAATGAAACTGATGGGATTAACACATTACTCACGATGCCAACAATTCAACTCAAGGGAAGCAACAATCCTTTGAAAGCGGCTGCTCCTGAGCCAATCAACTTTCCATACAGAGCACAATATCTTATTGTTAGCTTTAGCAAAGTTCCGTGGAATTATGGACATCAATTCGATGTGAGGGTACCCCTGTCCCTTGGTTCAAACTTGTTTGGCACAACCTTCAGGTACCCCGCTATTCTTTCTTCTTCTGGCTGGCGCTTCATAAGAGGCTGGTCACTTGGCCGCTAGACTCCTGCTGTCTTTGTTCTCACGCCCCCGAATCATTCTCGCACCTTTTCTTTGCCTGTGCCTTCTCTCGGCAGCTGCTTGGATCACTGCTTGCATTTCATGGCTGGTTTGGTGTGCCTTTTGATTGGGACCCGCTTATTCACCACATTCAGCATTCTCCAATGGACCACATGTCATCTCGGATTATAAAGCTTTGCTTGGCTATTGTTATTTATAAAGTATGGAATGAACGCAATAGGAGAGCCCATGGTGAACCCCCCCTAGTATTGCTACTGCTCTTGTTCAAGACTGTGTTAGGATTGTTAAATGCAAATTGTATTCAGTTAAAAATTTTGGTTCTTATACGCTAAAATATCCTAACCTTAGATGTTGGCAGTTATAGCTCTTGGTTATAGCAAGTACATCATTGGCTTGTCTCTGATGTAGCTGTTTAGCTTTCGCGGGGTATGCCCCTAGATGTGTTCCCTTTTATTTTTTATATAATACTCACAATTTAGCAAAAAAAAAAAGAAAGAAAATCCATTGTATCTTCCCCAACAGGTGATGAAGCCTACCATCAAATCAAAAGGGAAAATACCCATGGAGAAAATTGAAAAATTCCTCCGCACTATGGGTCATCACGAAGCTAAGGTGGTTTTAAGCTTAAAAGAAGCTCTATAACAAATATCAATTCTGGACTTGGTCCTAACTTCCGAGAATCACCAGAAGGTCTTGCTGAAGGTTTTAGAAGAAGCCTATCCGCCGACATCAATTGATACGGAAAAATTTCAACATCTTGTTGATCACATTTTCAACAACAATGTGACATCCTTCACTGATGATGATATACCGCCCGAAGGGACCGGTCATTGCAAGTCGTTGCACATTGCGATCTTGTCCTCTAGATATATGCTAGCTGGAGTCTTGATAGATGGAGGTTCCTCTCTTAATATCAGTCCATATGCTACCTTGGTGAAGATGAATATCAATCTCAACCGAATTCAGAGTAGCCATAATATCATCAAAGCTTTTGATGGAGCCCGTCAGAATTCGGTCGGAGTAATTGAGCTTCCAATCGAAATTGGTCCTCATACATTCTGCGTATCTTTCCATGTGCTCAAGATAGATTCAAGATACAACCTGCTCTTGGGATGACCATGGATTCACATGGCAGGTGTCCCCTCCACTCTTCACCAACAGTTGAAATACATTATCAACAATAGCCTGGTCACGGTCAACGCTGAACCCGAGATTCCTCAGCATGGAGACATGCCATTCATCAATGTCAATGCAGACGTTGAGCCAATCCGTTTTCATGCTTTGGAAATAAGCAATACCCAATACCATGCTATTGGAATGCCATTGCCCGAACCCAAGATTTCTGCCGAGGTAATATCGGCTACTCAAGAAATGATGTCATTGGGTCATAAGTCGGGACAATGATTGGGTAAAGATTGCCAGGTTATCAAGTACCCTATTTGATTAACCAAGCAAACTGGAACAACTGGACTAGGTTATTCTGCCAGTTCTAGTCACAGGAATCCTCATAAGCATCAACAGATTCCTTCAGCTTCAACCATGCGGCGTTTATCTTCGCCTTCAAACTCTAAGTCCGCACAACCTCCTATAAAGGAGCCAGACAATATAATGGCTATGTTATTTCCCAAGCCGGTACCGGTGAAGGAGAAAGGAGTCTTTGTTCCAAATCCCACAGTGGAAGAAGAGGAAAGAAGAATCAAGCAAGACGTCATCCGAATGATGTCAGGCATACACATCATCGTTCATGATGAGCATACCAACAGATACACTCCAGACGATGATTGCCCAGACGTAATGGCCATCATTCGGGACAGGAAGGATGATGAAAATCCCTCCATCACTGCGGTCCACCCAGACTTTGCCCTTGCCAATTGGAACAACATTCCTTGCATTGGTCGACAAGGGTAAAACGGGCAGAACTCTCTCTGCCCTGTAGATATAATAACTGCTTACTTTTCTGTATAGTATTAGCAATTTATTTTGCCAGTATATGCTAACACTGTGTATGATCAACACATTTCATATATACTAAGTGAAAGCATATTTTGTTTCAGGACTCTGAATTTAGAAGTGTTTGTACTTGTTGATACGATGCCTCTTCTCCACAAGGATTGTACCTTTGATGTAGAGATGAATTCAGCCTTGATGGATATACAGGATGACATTGAGGTGCCTCCAGATCAAGAATGGGTCAAAGACAAACCCAAACCCAACCTTGATCAAACCACTTCTTTCAATCTTGGAACCTTAGAAAGACCTAAGTTAATCCAGATTGGTTCAGACTTTACCCCAAACCAACGGAATGACATGGTTACACTATTAACCCAGTTCCAGGATGTGTTTGCATGGTCTCATGAAGACATGGTGGGTTTGTCCACTGACATTGTCCTTCATCGCCTTCCCATTAAAGAGGGATTTAAGTCAGTCAAGAAAAAGCTCAGGCGATTGAAACCTGAGTGGAGTTTAAAGGTGAAAGAAGAAATTATGAAACAATTTCAAGCTGGCATCATCATGGTGTCTACATATCCTAAGTGGATATCCAACATCATTCCCGTGCCTAAACCTGGAGGGAAGGTGCGAGTTTGCGTGGATTACTGGGACTTGAACAAAGCTTGCTTAAAAGATAGCTTTTCTGTGTCTTTTATCCACATTCTTATTGACAATACTGCGCAATACGACATGTACTTCTTTGCTGATTGCTTTGCGGGGTACCATCAGATCATGGTTGCTGAGGAAGATCGTGAGAAAACTACTTTCATCACGCCTTGGGGAACCTTTTGCTATAGACGGTTGTCATTTGGCCTCATCAATGCTGGAGCCACCTATGAACGAGCTATGATGGCTCTTCTACACGACCTAATTCATAAAGAGATCGAGATCTATGTGGATGACATCATTGTCAAGTCCCGGAAGGAGGATGACCATCTAGACCATCTCAGAAAGTTGTTCAACAGGTTGCGTAAGTACAACTTGAAGTTGAATCCAGCTAAGTGCGCCTTTGGTGTTAAATCAGACAAGTTGTTAGGATTTCTAGTCAGCCACAAGGGAATTGAGCTGGATCCTGCCAAAATCCAAGCCATCACGGAAATGCCCATTCCTCAGACAGAGAAGAAAATACAGGGATTTTTGGGAAGAATCAACCCGTGAGTTAATCTTCAAGCTATTAAGGAAGAACTCCTCCATGAAATGGAATGATGAGTGTCAAAAGGCCTTCCTCACAATCAAGAAATAGCTGGTCAAAGCTCCCGTGTTGGTACCACCTAGGGATGATGTTCCCCTGTTCATGTACCTGTCCATAACTGATAATGCCATGGGCTGCATGCTAGGACAGAAGGACGATAGAGGCCAAGAACGAGCTATCTATTACCTCAGCAAAAGGTTCAGCAGCAGTGAACACAAGTACACTCTGATCTAAAAGATGTGTTATGCTTTAGCATGGGCTTCCATGAGATTACAACATTACCTGCATGGTCACACAACCCATCTCATATCCCGCGTGGATCCTCTCAAATACGTGTTCAACAAACCCATGTTAAATTGCCGGCTGTCCAGATGGCAGTTGATCCTACAACAATTTGACATCGTATATGTGACTCAAAAGTCCATCAAAGGTCAAGGAATTACGGATCAACTGGCCGCTGTACCTTCAGGGGATTTCAAACCCTTGGAAACATATTTCCCCGATGAAGGATTAATGACAGTTCAGCTACACCATCAGTACGATACGCGTCAATCATGGAAGATGTATTTTGATGGAGCTATTAATCTGGAAGGTTCTGGAGCTGGAGCAGTTCTAGTATCTGGTACGGGGGAACAGTATCCCGTTGCCGTCAAATTACAGTTTGTCAGCACCAACAATACAGCTGAGTATGAAGGGTGTCTCATTGGGCAAAAACTTGCCCGTTCCATGGGCATCAGGCAGTTAACTGTCTTTGGAGATTCAGAGTTGGTAATCAGGCAATCCACTGGAATCTATCAAACTAAGGAACTACATTTGTTGCCTTACCATCGGCAGGTTTTGAAGATAGCTTTGGAGTTCGAAGAAATCTCTTTTCTACACATTCCTCGTAATAGGAATGACTTTGCGGACGCGTTAGCAACTTTGGCATCCTTGATTCACATATCAGAAAAGGAACATTTGCCAAGCATCCCAATTTCCCTGCACAAGGCCTCAGCCTATGGGAATTACGTTGGAGAAGTATCGGATGAACTACCTCCCATCCAACATCCTTGGTATCAGCATATCAAGAAATATCTACGAGATGGATCTATACCCCCGGAAGCGAGCCCGACTGAGAAAAGGCGGATCCATCGACTTGATATGAAATTCTACCTGAGTGGAGATGCGCTCTACAAAAGAGATGCAGGACTAGGTCTCCTCAGATGTTTAGGCAAAGATCAAGCCCAAAGGTTTATGGATGAAATCCATGGCGGAGTCTGTGGCCCACACATGAGTGGCCCTCTCCTTGTCAAGAAAGTCCTCAAGACGGGGCATTATTGGCTATCTCTCAAAGTTGATTGCAATGACCATGTCAGGAGATGCTATCAGTGCCAGATTCATGGGAATGTTATCCACGCCCCTCCACGGGAACTCCACAATATGAGTTCGCCTTGGCCCTTCGCAATGTGGGGAATGGACGTGATTGGGCCCATTGAGCCTAAAGCCAATAATGGACATCGGTTTTATCTTCACCATGATCGACTACTTCACCAGGTGGGTAGAAGCAGCCTCCTTCCCCAGGGTTACTAAAGAAGTCATCATTGCTTTCATCAGAAACAATGTCGTTTGTCGATATGGACAACTAGAGGTGATTGTGTCAGACAATGCCAAGAACCTCAACAACAAAATGATGGAGGAATTATGCAGTAAATTCCACATCAAACATCTTAACTCTGTCATCTATCATCCGAAGATGAACGGTGCTATTGAAGCGGCTAACAAAAACATCAAGAAGATTATGCAAAAGATGTCCTCCAACCACAAAGATTGGCCTAACCTATTGCCTCTTACTCTGTTAGCCTACAGAACCTCAATGCGTACTTCCACTGGGGCAACCCCCTACGCATTAACCTATGGGATGGAAGCAGTACTCCCCATAGAAGTTGAAATGGAATCCCTCAGAGTGTTGATGGATGCTCAGTTGGATGAAGACCAATGGGTACAAGACAGGTATCACCAATTGTCTCTAATAGACGAAAGGCAAACCGTGGCTATCTTTCATGGTCAGTTATATCAACAAAGGATTCGCAGATCCTACAACAAAAAAGTCCGGCTACGGCAGTTTAAACAACATGACTTGGTTTTGAAGAAAATCCTTGACAACAAAGATCAGTCTAAGGGAAAATTCGCTCCTAACTGGGAAGGCCCATTTATTGTCAAGGAAATATTGACAGGAGGCGCTCTCAGATTGCAAGAAATGGACGGTGATGAATTTCCACAACTCATCAACTCAGACGCCGTGAAACGGTACTTTGTCTGAAGTAATTCGCAAACACCCTGGTGCTGGACCATCAGATCACCAGTCATTCCGGTTCTTTAACCCTTTACCACATACAACTCTTCTACATTTCTCCCCTCAGGGAAACATACTTTTTCAAGCCAGCAGCCTGGCTCTTCTCTGCGTTCCTACGACTTAGGTCATCCCACTACGGATTGAACCTCTCGCGTTTGCAGTTTGGCTACCCATATTTGGGATCAAACTTCTCATACTTTCAGTTTATCCTCAACCTAGGATTAAACTTTCTCCTCCCGCACTCTGACCTGCACATAGGATTACGTTTTTCATCTCGCCCTGAGGGGAGAACTACGTCGACCTGATCTCCTCTTCAATAGGAGTAAGTAGGCAACCATTTCATATGGCGCGGTCGCAATAAAACAAAAACAACAAAAACATTTCTACCCTTACAAAAAACAAAAACAACCAAAAACATTCCTACACCATTTCTACCATATACAGTGTTGAACCTCTTACACCAGGTTTGAACTATGCAGACCTGGTCTCCTCTTTAATAGGAGTACGTAGGCAACCATTCATGGTTCGGTCTCAGCCCCTACCAAAACACAAACCCTTGTCAGTTGGTACTGGGATCACCCTTCAATCTACTACATTCGATTGGCTTCAGACCAAAGGGATGGAGTTACCTGAACTCCTCCCAAATAGGAGATTCAGCGACCATCTAAGCTGCGGTCATACCTTGAAGAGCAACACCAATCCATAAGAGATGGAATTAACTAGGCTTCTCCTAAATAGAAGTACTGGCGACCATCTGTGGTGCGGTCAATCTCAGAGAGGAAAGCCACACTCCTCTCCATATTTCCTTTCGAAACCAGTCCCCAAGACACCAAAGATGGTAGGGATACATACAGATCGATGATCCATTCTGAACTGTCCAGAGACAACTCAATGTCCATCCACCCAGGAGGAATTCAGAATACATCAAGATCACAAGCCCTGAAGCAGCAGGAAAAATATCAAGCAAGTAGCAAAGCATATCTAAAAGGGAAGTGATCCAAAAATATTTTTCCCTGTCATATATATAATGTTGTTTGATATATACAATGTAAACTGTACATGACAAAATGGCTAAGCTAGTCTGTGCAGGAAAATACAAGTTCATCTACAAGTTAGGATATATGCGAGCTAACAAGCCCAACATAGCATCCCTCTCAGAAGAAGGAGGTAAAGCTGTGGCCTTCTGTATGAGGACATCCACACGACCCAACAGATCTACAGCCATCTGCATGGTGACCATATGATCATCAATGTAAGCGCTCATATCTACGATCATGCAAGTGGTAAGGGACCTCACTGCAGTACTATCTGTGATGGCTATATCCCGGGTAGATATAGCACTATCCCACTCAACTATCACTGTGTCTCTGGCTAATCTGGCCTCATCCCGCTCAACAACAACGACATCTCTACGAGCTAACGCCTCGTCTCTCTCTAATAGAGTTGCGTCCCTCCCATCAAGGGCAGTCAACATCATAGATCGAGCCTGATCTCTCTCAAAGGTCATCAGATAAAGACTCTGCTCTAGGTAGTGTGCTGAGTGCTGAATCACAACAGTACTAGTACTGGGAGAATCCGGAAGAAATGCTGGCAACCCAGCAGCGGGCTCCTCCTCGATGTAGGAATTGATGTCCTCCATGGCTCTACATCATCTGACTCATTATCCGGTAATGTGGATACTACCGCAGCCGATAAAATCTCTGTCTCCATCCATGCGGAATACTCTGCAGAACAACCCGCATGGCTCACAGAAAAAGCAGCTATCTCATGCTGATCCCAATAAGCATACACACGGGATCGGTCCGCTGCTGAGAGATATCAAGAAGCTGAATGCTGACCTATCGCCCCCTCGAAAGGATGAAAATCCTGAAACTGGTCAAACTACGACATCACGGCCAATGGGTGGTAGGTAAGTAGTCAAGCCCCTCAAACCGGCTAGAGGGAGGTAGTCCATGCCCGGAGCATGAGTAATAAAGCTGTATGGTGAGCTAAGCCCTGAACAAGGCAATATACTGAACGGATCTCTGATATCTGCCAAAAATGTGGACTAGGACAGAGCATCTATACACTCCGATGGCTGAAAGGAGTATGATATAGCTATATCATGGGTGAAGCAATATCCATGCCGTCTAAAGGTACCAATCAGTCTCAAGTGTGACATAAACCACACATAAAGCATGACCTAACTCCCAGTGAACACTCCTGTTGGATAAGTGCAACAGTAACATGCTGACCGCAGGGTCTTTGCTACAATCATAGGTACAATGGTACGACCCTCTCTAAGAGCTCTCATAGCCATGATGACACCAATGTCTATCTTGTCCATGTATCGTGGCATATAGACATATAACAGTACGCACAGCAGCAGTACATCAACCCTGGCCGAACGCCAGTGATCATCCGGTGCGGTGAAATCCCCAGAATATCGTGAATAACTTTCCTCCGAGCCAAATCTGTCATACAAAAAATGCTGGGATATCACGTGGCTATATGTCAGCCCATCCGGTACTACTCTGCGCCCCAATCCAGTGAGAGTCGTGAATCGTCTACTCATGTCTCCCAAAGCCATATGCACGCAAGGTCTGTCTAATGGCAGCATCGTCAATCGTGCAAAACATCTGCTATCCTTTGTTGATGTATTAAATTAAGTTAGGAAAATTGTTTCCCCTAGTCTTATCTAGGTGCTTTAACCTTCTCAGGAGAAGAAGGTTATGTTCTGATCTTCATTGTAATATCCTTTGTTTTTTGCATATTTATATATACAAACAAAATTTAGCAAAAAAAAAATATCTGCTATCAGTAAACACTCTTAACCTATAAATGGGAAAAGACAAGAGAAATACTCACCAGCAGAAATGGGTAAAATCCTAGCCAAGCCTCGGTCAAACCCTGTGAGCGCATACGCATGCCTCAGAGGAAATAGGAAAAGGTGTAGGAGCCCCAAATACTCTCCAATACGGTCCACATCACGTGTGGTGCTGATCAAAGCGAAAGACACTGTAGAAGAGTTATCTGCTATGAAGCAGCCTCCAATGATCATCAGTAACAATCGCCGCAGAATGCAATCTCTGATTCTAACATCATCAGGCATGGGCTCACTCAAAAGCCCGCTCATAGCATCTATGCTCAAAGGACCTGAACAGACAGTCCTGCCTTTGAGCGCCTCCACTGGAACTCCTAATAAGGATCTGACGGCAGTAGGGGTAATATTCGTCATGCAAGGCACTGGCTCCCCTCCAAACTCCATACCTGTGATAAATCGCCAATCCATCAGCGTCATCATCACTTCGCAATCCAGCAGATGGAGTGACTGAGTCTGATGAAACCATCGCTCAGACAATTCCCTGAGGTAACCGCAGGGACAACGACGGGGAAGGATGGAGAAGAATGCCTCGAATCCCCACTCATGCACTATCGCTCTATAGTCAGGATGAAGCGCCTAGTACATGGAGTGAATGTTGAACCAGTTCCCTCGAGGCTGTGTAAAACCAGGGACCTGCATGAAATGCATATCAATATCAAAACCCTTTGCTCCTCATCAATAGGAAAGAAGGAAGATCAAAGTCTAACGCCATACCTCATTAACATGCAAATACATCGATGGATGTCTGCTCAAATCACCCAGAAGCTCTAGGTTTGCCACCTGAATACTCGGGAGCTCCCTACGAGGTACATGTACAGCAGGAGGGGGATCCTTAATCGTAATAACCGCCTCCTCGTCCTCAACGTCTGGCACGTCTGTCCGGACAGGGTGAATCACGACCTCCACCAACCGACGAGGCTGTCTGACAGAACGGGGACGAGGCACTTCAGAAGCCCTCCGCCGTATACCAGAAGTGGTCCTATGGGAACTGCTCGGTTGATCCGGATCCATAAATATCTGGACAACAAGTCTCCAAATCACCTCAGAAAGGGTGTGATATTTCCTTACCTGGAGCTTTCTAAAAAGCATTTATGACTATATGCATGCATGCATTTACTTTAACATACAATAGAGTTAAAATGCATGACTACATTGGCCTACATTTGGAAAATTTTTGCCATAGTCCCCTTTAAAAATAGGACTATCCACATGCACATAGGCATGTCTGGCCATTCAGTAGCACACCTGCCCCAAAGTCATATACATAATATATACATTAAAAATCAAAATTATTAATGCACAAGGTTAACCTCAATATCAGGAGTACTTTTCCTTTCTACCTTTGCTCATTGGACCTCAAATAGGACAAAAAAATAGCTGAAAAAGGTGCCAATTTGACTGTCTCAAAAGTTAAATTTTTTCACATCATTATGTTCAGCATCGTTTAATACTAACATTTACTATGTTGAATATTTTTAGCAAGTCATTTGTGCATACATAATCACTACTGTGTTTAGATGTATTTCATGCTATAACTCGAAATCCAATGGATAAAAACTGAAAAAAAATATATGCAGACGTTACCAGGATAGTGTAGAACACTTGTACTGTGACAGAATTTGCAGAAAATAGCCCAAACTCAGCAGATCTGAAGGAGGCTCACGGATTTCTCTTTGCGCGACAAGCTGAAAATGACTTGTGTTGCACAGGAGTTTTTACGGACTAGAAAGGTCAAATCGGGAATAAAAATGCCACGCGATTGAGCAAAACAACATACAATCCTGGTCTTCTCAGATGAAACTTTGAGTCTGTACATCGCTCATTGGTAGTCGTCCGAACACGAGGTATACTCTGCCAATGATCTCATTTGTTACAAATCACATCTGGCAATACCTTGTACAGGTCCGATGCCGCCAACTCCGGGTCGCTAAATGGATCCCCGGCGGGGGTTACAACGCATCCTCATCCGTTGACACACAAATTAGCGAAGGTCAAGCAACCTTGACATCATGATAACCGTTGGAAGTAAACCCAACAGAGCATCGGAAACCATCCGATGACCAGCCGCTGCTACACACATCAGCGATGGTTACAACGTATGTCCCCGACGGGGATTACAACGTGAAGCCCCAGGAGGGGATTACAATGTATATTTAAGCCATTGACACGCATATCAACGAAGGTCAAGCAGCCTTGACGTTATCTCAGCCGGTAGCGATCAAACCTATCAGAACTCTAGAGCTATTCGAGGATTTCATGCTCGATTACTCATATTTCCCCAGCGGATCCCCGGTGTGGGTCACAACGCAATGTTCCGTTGATTTACACGTCAGCGAAGGTCAAGCAGCCTTGACAATATATCCCACAGGATTTTTCAACCGTTGATTCACATGTCGGTGAAGTACACGTCAACGAAGGTCAGGCATCCTTGACAGCATTTGTTGTTGGCAGTAAATCCAACAGAATCTTTACATGTCCTGGCGATACCAACCAGGAAAGGTCAATGTTATCAAAGAGGATCGATGATGGAATATGTTATACACATCCTCAAATAGACCAAGCTTTATCCCCACAGATCTCTTACACATAAGAGATACATCTTCAGGATCAAGTCATAATCAAAGACACAGGGATTTGGTGATAACTCAAACATTAACATCCTAACATATTCGGATTACACATCAAATCTGGTCATCATTGACAATCCCCAATTGAAGCAACAGGGAGCCAGCAATCATCCCCAGTATGTTGGGCTACAACCTCGTACACATGCATCATACAGTTGCATTATGTTGCTACCCATAGTACCATGTTTGTCTTGTTGCGTTTCAAGTGTCTAGGATTCTTTATCCTACCCATGCATCGCCATACATGAGTATGATAAAGTGGGGCATCTGTAGACACTCGAAATTTTCTGTATACCTGTCACTAACATTGCAGGAGGACAGATTCGTCTTTTCATAGGGAACCCTAAAAGACAATCCATATCCATACTGGATACTATCGGAAGCTCAGCATCAACCCCGGAGTCCACTCTGGAAGTAACAATTCCAACTTCGGATATAACCCCGAGGCATGCAGATCTAATACTAGAACGAACACACACCAGAGAAGATCGATTAATCTCGGAAATAAACCCGAGGTATCCAGTCTCAGTCCCAACCATGGCAATAGCCACCAGCCTTGGTAATAACCCCAAGGAATGCAGTTTCGGCGATAACTCCAGAAATGCTTGTTTCAAATGCGACCAGCTTCAAATCTCGGCGCTCACAAGGAGATACACTGTACCAACCCGGCGATAACATCGGGAAGACAAGCACAGCTCAAAGATAACAATGAGGACCTTCAACAATTGCAGCAGTCCAATCTCAGCGAAGCCTGAGCAACGTCTGCTTTATCAGCTCAATCCGGCGATAACACCGGTGAGGGGCAACATCATCATCTCGCCAACGCGATGCCACGCCATGTCGTCTCAATATCTCTATGCAACGATGTCCCACAAGACTAACCAATCCCGAGTGATTATTGTGCGGGGTAACGAATGAAAGTTGAAGCTTGAAGACCGGAGTGCATCGTCCCATCTTCAATGACTACGTACAAACTCTAATCCCATGCCATCGTACAACTCTCGACAACGGCGGTCTGAAATAGGTCATGTACCTCAAACGGATGGCCGGATTGCACTTCTTAAAGTTCGAGTGGACATTCCAGTGCCCGAGTGCACGTACTTCGAGACTACCCGACCTGAAAAACTCGGACCCACCCAGGTTGCCTCTGGTACACGTGCGGCTCAGCCGCATGTACACCTGCGGATAAATCGTCTATAAATAGAGGGCTTGGGCTGCCCATATTGAAAGAAAAAACGACGAGGAAGCCCTGCCCAATTTACTCTGCACTCACCCCATGCAGTGTACTTTCTCATTTTAAACACCTGTGAGCTCATATATAGCCTTTTTTGTAACCACAAAAGCCAATGTTTACCCACTCTAAAGATATAGAAGTCTTCTTTGGCAATCAACTGTAAGCCTTCTCACACACTTTAGAGTCTTTCTCTTCATCTCTCCACACACCCTTCTTTACGTTGAGAGTCGTGTTGCGCACATTTGCCCGGACTTTGGTCCGCGATTTTGTTTCAGCTTGTATATATATATATATATATAATGTTAGTCAATATATATATATATATATAAACAGAATCAATGTCTTTTTCAATGTCTTTAACTTGCTGAGTGACTCGTTCCGGTCATCTTTCTTCCGCCCCCAAATGGTATCAGAGCCAAGTTGCTTGTTTACTACTTGTTGAGCAGAACTATTTAATCTTACTTATTCATACTATTTTCTGAACTTATTCTTCATTCTGCATCCAAAGTCACCTAGCTTACTGTAGTCCACCCTTCATCGTTTCTACCCTGGTAAGTCTCTTGTGTGAGCCGTGTAGGGTATTTGGTTTTGGGTATGAGTCTACCAAAGGTAAGAGGGTTTGTATGGAAGATAAAGAGTGAAAGTTTGTTCTAAAAACGGTATAATGAGTAGGTTATTTAGATCTAACTCTTCATCTAGTCATCGGTCAACTTTACCCCCTGTTCCTGACATAGTTAATCAAGAAACTCATAGTTATGAAAATATCAGTCAAGCCTTATATAATTGGAATATCCCCAGAGTTTCTCCAAAAAAAATTTATCAGTCAACATTCCTTGATAATTTTAGAATAGATTATAATGTCAAAACAGTAGAAAAGGTTTATGCTATTAATAAAGAATATGAAAATTGTAGTCTTCTTGACCCTGATGTTATTAAAAAACATAGGAAAAAGGGTTACAATTTTATTCATATTGGTCTAGTTCAAGTTGCAGTAAAACCATTGAACATTAAAGGAATTAACTCATGCATTTATCTTTGTCTAAGAGATGCTAGGTTCCTAAATTATCACCCCAGCATTATAGGTGCTATGGAATCAAGTTTGCACAATGGTACAGTCCATTTTAATTGTTTTCCTGACTTCACCTTAAGTCTTAGTGATCAACATTTATTAAAAGCTTTAACATTGAATATTAAAACCTCTGGCGAAATCACTCACATGATCGAGGGATCTCAGCCAATTGCTTTAATTTATAGAATTTATTATAAAACAATGAAAACAAATTTAAATGTACATGCTTTAAGTAAAAGTCCTAAAGATTTAACAATATTAATTCAAAGTTCTACTACTGATGCTAATATCCAAGTTCCGAGAACAATTCTCTGGAAGGATATTACTCTCCCCAGTCAGTGGACTTTACCTAATGAAATACCTCAACAACCTATTGTTAATAATTTATTAAATATTGAAAATGTTAAACAATTTTCTGACGGTACTGTCAAAATAAGTTTTGAACGTACCAAAAGACCTGTCATTATTGAAGATTTTACTGGCTCTTTAGCTCCTTCATCTTACTCCAGAAGAGATACTGAAGTTCTTAGTAACCCTTCAAGCAATGATATTAAATTAAAAGGTATTCTTAATCAAGGACAAACTAGTCACCCATGTTATGCACATAAAGATTTCGTTGAAGAAGAAAGTTCTTCTTCACCCACATCTTCTATGTTGCCTACTCAGTCAGATTTTGATATTCCTATTAATAATCAGTTAAGAGTCATTAAGAAAGAATTTGTTTTAGAATGGGATAATTTAATAAAGGATTTTAATTCTAAATCTAACAAAGAAAAAAGATATTTATTTAGATCTAATCACCCAACTGAAAAAAAACGTGATAAGATAGTCAATAAATGGAAAAGATTTATTAAAAATGAAAGTATGAATATTTCATTTTATGTTTGGTACGAACAATTTCAAAGTAAATGTAATGTAATTACTAAAACCCAATGGACTAAAGAGGATAAATCAAAAGTTTTCTCTAGTCATCCTCCTTTAGAAACTGTTATGATCTCAGTTAAAAACACTTCAGTTGCAGCTAGTCCATTTAAAATTTCAGATGCTAATAACAATGATAAAAAAATTATTGAACAACTAAATTTTAGCAACCAGTATCTAGCAACGGTTGGAAAACAGCTAGATAGAATTGAAGAGAAATTCGAAGAATCTATTATTAAAAAACCCGACTCAAAAATTGAACATTCCTTAATAAAATTACCAGAAAATAGATACAAGTTAGGACTACCATCTGATGATGATAATTTAGTCAAATCCATTGATAAATTATTTAAAAAACTTAAAAATGAGCCTGGTCCTAGTGGTACAATAGCCACAATTGATCAAGCCATTAATAATGATATTGAATCCAGTAACCAGTCAGAAGAATCTGAAACTGATTCTGATTCAATAAAAAGCTTTAATGATCAATTAAACAAATTAACAGTTCAAAATACAAGCATAACTAGGAATTGGTACTCTAGACCTACTCCTCCAGATTTACAATTTGAAGAGAGAAATCTAGATAAGCAATTCTCAGTTTCATCTAATAAGATTTATGAATGGAACATTGATGGATTCAGTGAACAAGAAATTTTGAACAAGTTAAATCATATGTCAATGGTAGCAAACAGTTATATCACTAAATTCAATAATTTGTCTCAACCCGACATTGTTGAATTACTTGTCAGTGGATTTACTGGTATTATCCGATCTTGGTGGGAGAAACATCTCACTGAAGATGCTAGGATATCAATAATTCATGCAGTTCAACTGGATGATGATGGTAACCCTATCTTCAACGAAGATGTTGGTATTGATCCACCTAATGGAGTTAATACACTTATATTTACCATAATTAAACACTTTATAGGCACTCCCAGTAATATTATAGAGAGAATTCACGATCAGTTAAGTAATCTCACTTGTCCCACTCTAAGTGACTTTAGATGGTACAAAGATGTTTTTACTTCTAGAGTTATGTTACGCAATGACAGTAATAAACCTTTCTGGAAAGAAAAATTCATTAACGGTTTACCTTCTCTATTTGCTCATAAAGTCATAGAAGAATTAGGTAAAAATCTAGGATATATTGATTATGATAATTTAACTTATGGTGATATAATTAGTAATATTCAAAAGATTGGATTAAAAATGTGTATTGATTTCAAGTTAGCCAGACAAGCTAGTAAAGATAAGAAAAAAGCTAAATATGAATTAGGTTCGTTTTGTGAACAATATGGATTACCCCCAATTTCTCCTTCCAGAAGGAAGCATAGGCATAAACATATTGAGTCTCACAAAAATAGTAAACATCATAGAAAAAGGCGAACTCACCACAAAGAAAAAATGCAAGACAATTATTATAATAAACCTAAAATTACAAATAAAAGGCATATTAAAAAAAACTAAGTCCAAAAAATACGATAAGAGTAAAATTGTTTGCCACAATTGTGGGCAAAAGGGTCATTATAAAAATGAGTGTAAAATAAAACAAAAATTAAATCAATTAAATATCTCTAGTGAAGATACTGAACATTTACTAGAACTTATGAGAATTGAAAACAAAGATAATAGTGATGAAAGTCCTATCGCCTCTAATTCATCTAATACTGATAATAATCTATCCAGCAGCGACAATGATGAAGTCACTATTTGTGCTGATAATTGCAATGAACATTGCTGCACAAAAAGAATTAATGTAATTAGCAAAGATGATGAAGAAAGTTCTTTGTTAATTGATCTAATTAGTAAAATTACTAATCCTAAATTAAAAGCTCAGTATACTAGACAATTAAGAGATTTATTAACTAGAGATAAATTAAAAGCTCAGTATACTAGATGATCATGGGTTAGTTTATCTCTCTAGAAATGTGCTCTTCCTTCTCACTAGGATCCTAGGCTTCTTTCCCCCACCTTTTTGCTTCTTCCTCTTACCGTTAACTTCTTCTTTCCTTTTTCAGCCTCCCGCCCTCCCTCACCTACCTTTTCCATGTTTTTTTTTGCTAAATTTGTTTGTTTATAAAAAAAAGACCAAAATACAATGGCTAAGGGGCATACCCCAGAATATAGTAACATCATCTAAGGTTCAAAGATGAGGATACGATACAAGGAAGAGATCTCGACCATTCTAGGAAGTTATCAACCAATTACAATAGTGATTACAATTAGTAGCCTTAATAAAAGATTTACTAGAAGAGAGTCTTGACTTTATGAGATTTATAGTGTCTTTGGCTAGAGACCGAGGTGGTATAATGATACCCTTGTGCATCTTAGAGTTCCTGGCCTCCCAAACTTTGTAGAAGCATGTGGCTACCGTTAGGCTTAGAATGTTCTTTGTCAGATTTGTTCCTTGGTAGTTGGTTAGGTATCCAATGAGATCATTCCATGTTATTGGAATGGAAGTCCAATTCCCAAAGTCAAGTGCACTTTGTAATATTACCGAAGAGTAGATACATTCAAAGAACATGTGCTAAAAGGTTTCTGGGTGTTGGTTGCACAGAAGACAATTCCATGATCTTCCAGAGTAGAGGATGGTTCGGTCATTTGTAGAAAGCTTCCTTAGCAGCCCAAGCCACATCATAAAGGAGTACCTTGGCACATGGAGATTATGCCAAAGGATAGAGCTCCAATACACCTGAGGTTCTCTAGCCCGGATAGAATCCCAAATTTGGTTAGCCTTAACGGTATTGATAGCATGTATGTCCCACAAAATATGTTCAGCCTGAAGAGGAGGGATAGGAAATTGCAGAACTTGTTGCCGAAAGAGAATTACTTCATGATGGTTGCTAGCTGGGAGATTCTAGTGGGAGTCTGTGATCATATGACTGACCTTGGCAGAGGCAGGAAGCCTGGAGTTGGTCAAAAGAGTGGCAGAGGGGTTGATAGGTACATCATTCAACCAAGGATCATACCAAAGGGAAGTATGATTTCCATCACCAATAATGTATTTCAGATGTTGTAAAGCAATGGGACGTAGTTTGAGGATTTGTTTCCAAGTCCAAGAGCAGTCTTGGCGTACCGGTACCTACCAGATTGACTTATCTTTCAATACAGTGGCTTTAGTCCAATGGGCCCAAAGAGACTTTGTATCACGATTGATAATTTGAATGAAGTGTTGCAGCATCAGGGCAGTATTCCATTCAAGCATGTTCTTGATACCTAAACCCCCTTCAATGGTAGGTAATGAGATCCGGGACCATGCCACTTTAGCTCCAAATTTGCATAGAGATGGACCTTTCCACAGGAATCTGCCGAGGAGGGAATGCAATTCCCGGAGTATAGCCTTAGGAAGCATGAAGTGTTGACACCAATATGTTTGAAAAGAGCAGAGAATGGATTTTATCAACTGAAGCCGACTAGAATAGGCGAGAACCTTGGAAGTCCAAGAAGAGATTCTTGATGTAATCCTTTGTACAAGAGGAACACAGTCCGCAGAAGATAACTTTAGAGATAATAATGGAACTCCAAGAAATTTGGAGGGTAGAGTTCCTATCTGAAAACCCAGCAGCGATAGAATGCTGTTCACAGTGGAGGGGGAAGTATTAGAGAGGTAGCACTTACTTTTATGGGCATTAGGGATCAAGCCTGAGTAGAGAGAGAAGGATTGAATGCCGGAATTGATAATGTTGATCGAGGATAGGCTCGCGTGATAGAAGATGAGGATGTCGTCTGCAAACAATAGGTGGGTAAGTTGGCACTCTTTGGTTCTCCAATGAAAATTGAATTCTTGTGCAGAGGTCTCCTTGTTGAGTTTTAGAGAAAGCATCTCCATCACAAGAACAAAAAGGAACGGTGAAATGGGATCACCTTGATGAAGCCCCCGTGAACTCCCGAAGAAACCTGCAAGAGTCCCATTAATCTTAATGGAGAACATGGCTGATGAAATACAGGCCTTAATCCAACCAACAAATTTTGGTGGGAATTGGAACGCTTTAAGAATATCAAGAAGAAAGTCCCATCTAACTGTATCAAAAGCTTTCCTAAGGTCAATCTTGAGGGCGCACCCAGAGGGACCAGAGTTCCTTGAGTATCCTTTGAATAGCTCCTGTGCCAGAAGGATGTTGTCACTAATGCTCCTGCCTTTAACAAATGCAGATTGTGCTTGGTCAATTAGCATAGGTAAAACCACTTTCAACCGATTTGCTAGAATTTTGGCAATACATTTGTAAATTGTATTGCAGCAAGAGATTGGACGAAAGTCAGCCATAGCAGTTGGATTGGGACACTTGGGAATCAATGCCAGAGTCGTTGAGTTTAACCCTTTGGTCAGCCGACTGGAAGTGAAGAAATACTGAACAGCCTTTGTGAAGTCAACTCCAACCATGGACCAGCAGCTTATGAAAAAAATCACGTTGAACTCATCTGGACCCGGGCTCCTATTACGATTCATGGAGTTAAGCACATTGAAGATCTCAGAATCAGTAACAGGAGAACATAGAAGAGAAGCTTGAAATGGGTTAACCAATTTGGATGGAAGAATGTCAAACTCAGAAAACCCACTATATTGTGATCCTGTATCTGAAAATAATTTAGTGTAGTACCCCACTGCAACTAACTCAATCTGGTCCTTGTCATTAACAATATTGCCTTCATCATTAAGAAGTGAAAGTATCTTGTTTGAATTCCACATTTGCTTCATTATATTAGCAAAAAACCTGGAGTTACGGTCCCCTAATGCCAGCCAAGAAGCTCTGGATTTCTGCTGCATAAGGACTTCCTCTTTATCAATTGCCTGCCAGAGTTGTTTGGAGCAACTCTCCTCCCTTGACATGAGGTCTGAGTTATAAGGGTTGTCATGGAGTAGAGATTGAACCAAGTGAAGTTCCTCTTTTGCATTCCTCACCAACGTGGCTAGATTTCCCACAGATATGTTGAGAGATATTAAGGCCTTTTTTGTGCATTTCAGTTTTTCAAAGAAAACAAAGAAAGGATTCCCATGAACATGGGTGTCCCAAGCTAACCTCACAGTATCATGGAAGCCATCAAGAAGTGACATGTGATTGAAATATTGGAAGTTTCTCCTAGGTTTAGTAAACTTAATACCAGAATTGAGTAATACCAAAGAGTGATCAGAAAGACCTCGATGAGCAAAGGTTACCTGTGCTAGATCAAACTTAGAAAACCACTCCGAGTTACCCAAAGCTCGATCCAGTTTCTTGTGGACAGGATTTGCAAGTTGGTTGTTCCACCAAGTAAAAACTGGACCCGTGGCTCGAATATCATCCACACCAATATCAGTAATGCAGTCTTTGAACTCTTCTTTGCCAACGTCCCAGGTAGCATTAAGTTGATTAGTTTCCTTCAGGTCTTTAATCACATTGAAATCACCCAATAAACACCAACATTCATTTGAAGACATTGATACCAGATCAATCCAGAGACTCCTCCTTTCAGAATAAGTATTGAGTCCGTACACAAAGGAAACCATGAAACTAGTTCTAGTAAAATCTAAAGATTGAACTTTGCAATGAATAATTTGAGAGGAGACAAAAAGGATATCTAATTTCCAAAGGAGAGGATTCCATCCTACCCAAATTCTCCCATTATCATGGAAATCATAATTAAAAGCCCATTCCCAGTTCTTACCCAGTCTTCTGGAAATTTTGGGAGCGTTAGAAGATTTGACTCTAGTCTCCATTAAACCAAGAATAGAAATGTTGTAGTCTGCAATGATTTGCTTAACATAAGCCTGTTTTGGCTTTTTATTTAATCCTCTAATATTGTACGAGGCTAACATTATTAAATTGATGGAGGAGGGGAGTTACCTGATTTTCCTTTGCCCTTCCTCTTCTTAGCAGCCTTTGGATTCTCCATACCAGAAATTTGCTTATTTTTGAGGTCTTTCTCTTCTTTTTCATCAATCACCTTGAGTTTGTTAACAAGAAGCGGATTCATTGCAACGGGGGAGTCTGTGTCAGATTCTAAGATCTGGTCGGCCTGAATCATTGGGGCAAATGTATTGGAGATAAGCATAGCATTGCTGTCAATAGGATTAACCGTTCCAGATTTTGCTCCTCTTCCCACTGTTACCCAGTCATTCGAAGAGGACCCTTCATTAGCGATCTTATTATTTGCATTCCCTGACTTTGGTACTGCTGTAGAGCAGTTACCAACAATAGAATGCATATTATCCAATTTATCCAGCTTTTTCCTGCCTTCAAGGGTAGTTTGCAGAGGACAAGACTTATGTTCTTTAGGAATCCATTGGTAATTAGCTTTAGGACATTTGAGAGGAGAATGTCCAAACACAAGGCATTTGGGGCATGAGGGGGGTTTACTTTGGTATTCAACCCCAACCGAAGCAAATGAGTACTCCAATGTTTCATCTTGCTTTATGGCTACCTGAATAGTTGGAGGAAAAGAAAATGAGGCCTTGACTTCAATACAAACTCTAGCAAAGTTCAAGAAGTCATTCTTAGAAGTCATCTCATCCGTGAATAAAGGTTTTCCAATTGAACTAGCAATATAACTAATGCCTTCATCAAACCAATAAGAAAGAGGGATATTACTGAGTTTGACCCAGATTGGAAAGGAGTAACATTCAGTTTTAGCAAACTCAACTCCTTCTTTCCATCTCTGAAGGACCATGATCTTGGAAGTGAAATGCCAAGGACCAGATGCCAGAACGTTATCACAGGCCAAAGCTGAGTCAAATTTGAAAATGTAGTAGCCTTTGTTGTGTAGGAATACATCGGTAAGACCAAACTGACCCCAAAGTCTCTTAGCTATAGGCTCAACAACTTTATAGGGAAGAGAGGATTGTAGGAAGTACCGAACTAGACTAGTTGCCCGGATCAGATTGCCTCTTATAAGCATTTCATCCGGAGGTATGACAGACACTACCCCATCAGCAGATGAAGAAGTAGGTGGGAGGTACGATAGATGCCTAGAAGGCCTAACATTGGTTTTACCAACCACATCACTCCAACTTTTGGTGGCAGGTTTCAGGCCTGAAGCAGGCATTTCCCCTTTTTCGAGGGAAATAGTAGGTGGCTTTGAAAAGACAACCTTTTGGGGACCAGTTTTTACGAAACATGAGCTTGTGGGATACTGAGCCTGAACCACCGGAATCGAGCTACCACCCACCTCCGGTGCCGGGGCTGGTCCTTCACCCACACATGAGACCTGTTGAAGAGTTCCCCCCAGAAATCCAGAGGAGCCCAGAGGACTAGGAAAGGAGACCCTCTTACCATCCGACAAGAATTGTTGAACATCATTGGAGGTAATCCCATGAGCTGATAAAAAGGACATTAGATGCAAGTTTTTCTTCCTTTCAAACAGAGCTTCCTCCCTGTCTTTTTGAGAAAAATGATGAGCCGCCGAGAAGATTTCCCTAGCATTGGCCCCCAAAGCAGGACCGATATCCAAGTCAGGAGCTGGAGCATTAGATGAAGAGTCCTCAGAGCTACTAATGGTACCCGTACCACCCAAAATGGGAGCAGACTCCACCATATCCTCTACACCAAGAAGAGGGGGCAGAGGGACTGGTGAGTTCGGATTAGAGACACCATACTCAGCAAAAAATTCTTTAGAAAGACTACTTTCTGAGTTCCCTGCAGAGAGGTGATTGTGACTAACCATAACGGAGAGGAGGGTAAAGGAGGGAAGCAAAGAGGGTTGATGAACCAAGGGGTGACCGAGAGAAAAAAAGATTAAGCAGCAATGTGTTAGGAGAGAAAGAGAGTGACCGGAAAGTTAGGAAGGTGATGGCCGGAAGCAAGGTTTAGAGAGAAGGCAGAGAGAAAATTTTATAGAGAACATGGTTGATAAATGAGTATGTTTTTACCTTTTCCATGTTCACCAACCATTCTGTTTACCCGTTTGGACCTTCCTCCTCCTCCACCCTCCTTTCTCCCTCCCGTCCTCCACCGTCATCCTCCTTTCTCCCGTCTTCCCCCGTCCTTCCTCTAGACTTCTGCGGTGCCTCTGCTATCCAGAGCCATGGTCGACCACCCCCATCTCTCAGCCGAAAACTCCGTGAGTAGCCCGTCCCGCGATCTTTTTACAGAATATGGAGTTTCAAAGCCGAGTTCCCCCACTGAATCTGTGGAAATGGTGGAGTCTGAGCCTAACCCCTCGAATATTTCTATAAGCTCGGACGAATCAAATGCTCTTGAAGCTCAGCTTGGAGAGAACTTTGGTCCAGCCACTAGTTCGGAAGCTCAAGATATCTTTAAAGCAGCTCATTTCTTCTCTAGAAATGCCCGAGAGGAGGCCCTAGCAGAAAGGAGGAAGAATGCAAAGTTAATGGAATATATATCTGCCTTGGGTCTCCCTTTAGATGATGTTAATAACCTTTCCACTATAGGGACTTCCGCTGCTCTAACTAATGCCCGTAAGGTTCTCGAATCCGGTCCCTTATTTGGACAGAGTTCACCAAAGGAAGCATCGTCTCCTCCCCTTACCTCCCTGGCCACTACTTCGGGTAGTCTTCCAAAGTCTGTGGCTCCTCCCCTTCCGATCCCGGAGATAGCCGACAACCAGCCCATTCTTCCTAAATCTTGGAGCTCGATTGTTTCAAACTCTGTCCCAAAGAAGAACTTGGGTCTGAGCTTCTTCCCCTTGCCTTGGCTGAAGGGAGTGTTAAGGTCAACCCAGCAGTTGAAGTCCTAAAGATTGGCCTGCATAAATGGTCCACCAGTCTAGTTGGTCATTTTATTCAGTCGAAACTGCCTTTCAAGCTTGTCGAGACCTCGACAAAGAAGCTTTGGGGACACTTGGGTTTGGCTAAAGTTTATCTCCATGACAAGGGGTATTTCATATTCAAGTTCGACTCAGAAGCTGACAGGGACAATGTTCTAGCAACAGGCCCATGGTATATAGCATCAAAGCTTCTCCTTCTGCAGCCATGGCATGAAGGGGTTAAACTTGTAAATGTCGACTGTAGCAAAGTCCCAATCTGGGTTAAATTTAGCAACATTCCCCTCTCTTACTGGGCAAAAGAGGGTTTGAGCTACCTGGCGAGTGCTGTCGATCGTCCTTTATTCACAGATGATATGACATCTAAGCTTGAGCCAATGAGCTATGCTAGGATTTGCATTGAGATGAATGCTTCGTCGAAGTTCCCGGCCTTAATTAAAGCAGTTGTTTTCAATGGAGCGGACTTGGCTGAAGATAGCATTGAGGTGAAAGTGGAGCAGACCTCCTTCTTGCTCAAATTGTAACTGTTTCGGTCATTCCTTGCTCCGATGTCCTAAATCAAACTTCCAGTGGGTACCCAAGGCTCCGCCTTGTCCTCCTGAGGCCACTTGTTCGCCCATCTCAATTGCTACCAATGCCTCTCCTCCCCTTGATTCGGAAGGTTCCTGGACAGCTGTCTCTAAAGGACCTAAAGGACCTAAAAAACCATCCTCCCCTCCTGCTGTCCACCCAGTTCCTTTTTCAAATACCTTCAACCCTATTGCTTCTCCCCTTCTTCCCGACGATGACTCTGAATCTCCTGTTCCCCCCAACCCGCTGGTGGATAGGCTCAAGCAGGTCGACGAAAAGGAATGTAGGGACCTGAAGCAATAAATCCAAGCCTGGGAAAGAGCCACTTCAAAATTCTAAGAAGAGAAATAAAGGTCCAAGGGGGTCTTCCCCTTCTTGATTAAGCTTATCCCCCATTCACTATGACATATTTTTGTTCCTATAATGTTAGGGGTTTAAATAAGAAGCCAAAGCAGGCGCTCGTTCGTAACCTTTTGTTAAACAACCATATCTCTTTTGTGGGCCTTATTGAGACTAGAATCAAAGCTCCAAAGGCTCTCAGGATCTCGAGAGCCTTGTGTTGTAACTGGGTTTGGACATTCAACTATGATCACCATCCGAATGGGAGGATCTGGGTGGGGTGGGATCCTAATATCTGGAGAGTGGATAGCCTATTTCAGTCTTCTCAACTATCCCATTTCAAACTTACCCCTATTCATGGAGATACCCCTATTCTGGTTTCGATCGTTTATGGCTTGAATTCGGTAGTGGAGCGTAGGCAATTGTGAGATGACCTCAAATCTATATCCTCTTCGGACACTTGATGTATCCTGGGAGATTTTAACACTGTCAAATGGGTTTCTGAATCTAAAGGAGGTGATCCTTCCTGGGACGCTGGCATGACGGATTTCAATGACTGTTTAGACACTATCGGAGTAGATGACATTCGAGCTATTGGGCCTCTGCATACGTGGTGGAATTGCCACGTAGGAAACCCAATTTTCAGGAAGCTAGAAAGAGCTATGGGCAACAGTTCTTGGTTTAGCACCATGTCTGATTCCCAAACCACCTTTGGTCCCCGTGGCCTTTCCGATCACTGCCCAGTTATTCTCAACACAGGTTATCATCTGAGGCAGCCTAAAAAACCCTTTCAATTCTTTAATTTCATGCTCGATTTAGATGGGTTCAAAGAAGCTGTTTCGGATTGTTGGACCAGTAGTATCCACGGGAATTCTTTTTACATCCTTAATGAGAAGTTGAGGAGAACCAAGAGAGCTCTTGTTGCCTTGAATTCTTCTATAGGTAATCTGTCGAGCAATGTAAGCAAGGTTCAAGGTCTTCTGGACTCCGTCCAAATGTCTCTCCAGGCTAATCCCTTGAACCCTCTTTTATTAGCTCAAGAATCATCAACTATCCAATCTTTATAGAAAGCAATGGCTCTTGAAGAATCCCTCATGCTCCAGAAATCTAGAGCAATTTGGCTAGCCCAGGGAGATAAAAACATTAAGTTCTTTGCAACTGTCATTAAGAGTAACTGGAACCACAACAAAATTCTTTCTATCTTCAACAACTCGGGTGACTTGATTGAGGACCAGCAAGGTATCCAGCAGGTAGCGGTGGTATATTACAAGGATCTTTTGGGATCATCCCCTTCATCCTATCCGGGGCGTCATGATCTTAAAAAATTTATTTCTAAGAGGATCTCTCCATCCCAGGCAGCTGCTTTAACCACTCCAATCCTTGATTCTGAAATTAAGGCGGTCCTTCAGTCCATGAAACAGAATAAGAGCCCGGGGCCTGATGGTTTCAATGTTAACTTCTTCCTTCACTGCTGGGATACAATCGGTCGAGACTTCACTGCTGTTGTCCACTCTTTCTTCAGAACCGGTCTCCTTCCGAGGGGAGTGAATGCTACGGTCATAGCCCTGATCCCGAAGACAGAAAACCCCTCCAATATGGTTGACTTCAGACCCATTTCTTGTTGCAACACAATATACAAATGTATAGCAAAGATTCTTGCCAATAGGCTAAAACTAGTTCTCCCGTCCCTTATAGACCATGCTTAGTCAGCTTTTATCTCGGGTAGAAGTATTATAGATAATATTCTCCTTGCTCAGGAGCTGTTCACAAACTATCATCGCCTATCTGGCCCGGCAAGGTGTGCTCTAAAAATTGATATCAGGAAAGCTTTTGACACAGTTGACTTGGGTTTTCTTCTGGACCTGCTGAGTTTGCTTCAGTTTCCTCCCATTTTTATAAACTGGATTAGAGAGTGCATCACAACGCCAATGTATTCTGTTAAAGTCAATGGCTCCCTTGCATGCTACTTTAAGGGAGAAAGGGGTCTTCGTCAAGGAGATCCTCTGTCCCCCTATCTGTTTGTTTTAGCCATGAAAGTATTCTCTATGATTCTGAATAAGGAAACTCTCCTGCCTAACTTCAAGTTCCATTGGAAAACAGAACCATGCAACATTACTCATTTATGTTTCGCGGATGATATTATAATGTTCTGCCATAGAGACCTGCCATCTGTTTCCATTATCCACTCGAGCATCCAAACATTCTCAATGTTCTCCAGATTAATCCCCAACGCTCTTAAAAGCCTATGTTTTCTAGCAAATGTCCCAAATGATGTCAAGGAAAGTATAAATCAGCTCCTGGGTATACCGCTTGGAGTTCTTCCAATTAGATTTCTAGGAGTTCCCCTCATCTCTTCTAAACTTACACACTCCGACTGCCAGCCTCTGATTCACAGAATCACCGCGAGAGTCACCTCATGGACTTCCCGCTACCTCTCTTATGCCGGCAGAGTGCAGTTGATAAAATCAGTGCTATTTGTCATTCAATCTTTCTGGGCTGCCCACTTTATCTTGCCTAAATCGGTAATGCGTGCAATCCAATCTTTAATGTGCAGATTCCTTTGGAAGGGCTCCTCTCTTCTAAGGTATGTTTCTAAAGCCGCTTGGAAGGATTTGTCTACCCCCTATGCGGAGGGAGGCCTTGCTATAAAAAACCTTGTCGATTGGAACTCAGACCTCATTTTATCCCATTTGCTCAAATTATTTCCCCTTCCCCATCTTCACTATGGGCAAAGTGGGTCAAAGCCTCAGTTCTTCCAAAGATTAATTTCTGGCATTGTTCTACTCCTTCAGACTGCTCTTGGATTTGGTGTAAGATTCTTAAACTGCGACCTTTAGCTTTAAATTTTCTCATCTATAAAGTTGGGAATGGCAATTCCTTTAGGTTCTGGCATGACCCATGGTTGAATGGCCAGGCTTTAAGCCCTTCCACGCATCTGCTTTCCAACTCACGAATCCCAGTAAACGCTCTTGTCTCTTTTGTCATCTCTTCGGGAGCTTGGGCTTTACCGGCAAGCAATCATCATGAAGTGCAACAACTCCGAGGCCTTATCACTTCTCTTCCTGCTCCGACTGCTGCCGATGACAAGATCTTATGGGAATCCTGTGAGCTAAAATATGTAAAGGCCTCTCTTATTTGGGAATCTATTCGGCCATGTGCTCTGCTAGTTCCATGGGCTGCCCTGCTATGGCATTCTCTTCACATTCCAAGATTTTCCTTTACGCTCTGGCTTGCTCTTCTGCATAGATTACCCACGAATGACTGATTTTCTAGCTATTCTAGCTTCCGCCAGCTGACTTGCCCCCTCTGTGATTCCCATGTGGAAATATTCCCTCACTTGTTCTTCGAATGCCCCTATTCTTCCTATGTTCTCTCCACTATTTTAGCAGTGGGTGCCTGGTCTAATGCTCCTATGATTTGGGACAACCTTGTGGACTACATTATCCAATATCGAGGGAGCAAACTCAGGTCGGATATTCTAAAGCTGGTTCTCTCCACCACAGTATACAAAATCTGGTCAGTCAGGAACTCCATTGTCCATAACAAAACCAAGATGCCTATTGGGGTTCTCTCTAGGGAGATTACCAATGTCATTAAGGCTAGGTTATCCTCTTCTTCTGTTTTCTCTAAAAAAGTCCAAAATAGGCCCAACCTCAGGGGGTGGTTGTAGGGTTGCGTTCAGTTCATGGGGTGTCGGCTTCTCCGCCGCTTCGGCGCTGTCGGGGAGAGCAGGTGGCTGGGCTCGTCTCAGTAGCAAATGTTAGCTATGGCTTCGGCAAGGGTTTTTTTTTTTTGGGTCAAGATCAGAGTTGGCAGGGTCTCCTCGGAACTTGCTCATGATTATTAAGCTTGGTCTTTATAGGGGTTGGCCTATGCGCCTTCTGGCCATTGGTTCAATCTCAACTTCGGGGTCTGTTTAGGGGTTGGGTAGAATAGGAATTAGGGATTTCGGCCTCCGGGGTTGTTTGGAGGCAGAGGGTTTCAGTTCTTCTGCTGGGTTCGGCTAGCTGGCTCTAGCAGCATCTTCAGCTCGTTGATGTCTGTGATGGTAGTTCGGCTTCTCTGGCAATTCGGTCTCTTCAGCAGCAGGGTTCGGCTCTAGGGACAATCTAATGCTGCTTCGATCTCTGGGCACGTTCTCCTGGCCCGGCTAGGGGGGTTCCCTGGTTTTGTTTTGGGGCTTGGGGACCCCTCTATGGCTTCGGGGGGGGGGGGGTTCGTATGATAGAGCGCTGGTTGTTGTCTTCCGGTTTTGGGCTTCGGTGCTCCCTCTTCGGCCCGGTAGTCCAGTCTTGAGAGGTTCGGGCTTCGGGGCTCCCGGATTTGGAGTTGGGTGGGCGAGTGTTCATTGGGTTCGGCTTCAAGGCGCTCACAGTTCATTCAAGGGTGCAGCATTCTAAACTTCGGCAGCTTCGGGTTTTCGGCTGCCGCTTCAGTTCGGATAGGTTCGTCAATTTGTTTCAGTCCGGATTGGTTCAGATGCTGCCTCCTTCCGGATTGATTATCGGTTCGTCTTATCGGGTCAGTGAAGGGCTAGCTTTGTAGCTTGGGTTCGGCTCCTTGGTTTAGTCTTGGGAAGCTGGGGGATCTGGGCTGCAGTTCGGTTGATTTTGCTGTCTTCGGCAGTTCTGTTTTGCAAATGGCAGTTTTGCAGCTTTATTTCATCACCAGATTGTTTCATTTGGATGCTTAGTTTCAACTGATTGGTTGTTTAGGCTTCGGCTTGCTTCTTTATGCTTGCAGCTCTGTTTTGTAATGTTTATTGTTGCTTTGGCTTGGTTGTTAGTCTTTAGTTGTCCGTTTTGGGGGTTGTCCCATGTGGTTCAATCTTAAAACTTCTGGGGTATGCCCTTTGCGATTGTTATATCTCTTTTTGTTCTCAATACACAAACAAATTTAGCGAAAAAAATGAGAAATTCATTAAAGCTAAAGAAAAACCAATTTTTAGTCTTAATAAAACTTTAGAAAGATTTAAAACTCCTGTTAAAGAAATCACTCTCCCAGAATTAAATCTAGAAGTTAATAAACTCAAAAGGAAATTGCTAATTTAAAATTAGAAATTTCTAATTTAAGAAAAGATCTTGATGATAAAAAGTCTGATCTCCAAATTAACGATTCTTCATCCAGTGATGAAAATCATAGTGAACCAGAATCATCTGGAGTTAGGGATAATCCGGATCTTTTTGTACAAGGCCTTACACTTAAACGAATTAAAGATATTACCATTCAAAAATGGTATATCTCTATTAAACTTGTTGTTGATAAAAGTTTCTCTATACGGCTTTCTGCTCTTGTTGATACAGGTGCAGATTTAAATTGTATACAAGAAGGTTTAATCCCAACCAAATATTTTCGAAAAACTAGTGAAAGATTAAACTCAGCTAATGGTAGTCAAATGGAAATTAAATATAAATTACCTAAAGTACATATCTGTCAAGATGATATGTGTTTCAAAACATCATTTGTTTTTATTCGAAATCTTACAGATAAAGTCATCTTTGGATTACCATTCATATATTTACTTTACCCATTTACTACTAGTAATGAAGGTCTAAGTTGTAGACACTTAGGAAAGAAAATAACATTTAAATTTCTTATTAAACCTAAAGAGAGAGACTTAAAATTCATCCCAGAAGAATCCATCTCTAAATCATTAAATCTATTAAATTGTAAAACAACAAATTTGAATTTCTTAAAAGAAGAAATTAAATATAAATATATTGAAGAACAGCTTTTGAATAAAAAGGTTCAAAGAAAAATTGAAGAATTAAAAGTCTATTTAAAAGATAATCTTTGTTCAGTTTCTCCCATTGCCTTTTGGTATAGGAAGAAGCATATGGTTAGGCTCCCTTATGCTAAGGAATTTAAAGAACATTTAATTCCAACTAAGGCCAGGTCAATTCAAATGAATCATGAACAAATGGAGTTATGCAAAAAGGAAATCAATGATCTCCTTAGTAAAGGACTAATTAAACCTAGTAAATCCCCTTGGTCTTGCCCTGCCTTCTATGTCAATAATGAAGCAAAGAAAGAACGTGGAATTCCTCGTCTAGTAATCAATTATAAACCATTAAACAAGGTCTTAGAGCCAAATGGTATCAGAGCCAGTTAAGAAAAGTGTTTACTTTATCCAGGCTTAATTCAATGTAAAGCCTCAGAGCTTCTCTCTCTAGAGAACGCTCTTCCGAGGTCCTCTCCCTTCTCTCTAGTTAGCCGGAGACGAAGCTTTCAGCTTCGATCTTCTTAGTTAGAAGATGAAGAAGAAGTCCTTAATACTTTGATCTTCCCTCTCAAACATTTAGATCTAGGATATACTATAATCCCTTCCCTAAATGTTTATAAATAAAAGAAAGAGATTACTTTACCGATTCACTGGTCATCTTCTTAATCTTTTCTTTATTCTGTTAAAGTTTTTATTTTAAAAACTTAATCGCCGCAGTTATATGGTATCAAAGCTACACGGTTTGTTCTTGATGCTATCGGTGGTTTCGATTACAAACAGTTTGATTTGTTTACTTAAATATTTATTCAAACTTTTATTTTTCTTTCTCCGCCTTTAATCGCCCGACCTTCGCCGTGAAGCACCCAAGATCGCCTTAAGTCCCAACTAATGCCATTTGTAAGTCTCCAGGATGGGAGCAGTGTAAGGCTAAAGGGAACCTTTAGATCTACGGGTATGTGTTAAAGGCAAGTAAGGCTAGAGTTTAACTGGACCTTCAAGAGAAAGAATTTTTGTTTAAACAGTTAGCATAGAAGTCTTCTGTTTAGATCGATTGTACTGATAGATCAGGACCAACCGAGTGATCCCTTGTATCAGATTTCATCTGATTTGTTTTTAAACAAATGTTTTTACAAAATCTAAGAAATTTTAAAGATTTTGACCAATTTTTGGTAGAAAATTTTTTTCCTCCTTTATAAACCAAATTTTTGGGGATGAAAGGGTTATTTCCTGGATAAAAATTTTGAGGTAGAAATGTATGGGGATAGTGACTCATCTGAGAAGATGATCAACAGCACCTTCCGGCATCCACAGGAGACGGACCAAGTCAAGGAAGAAGACGCCAGAGGCATCTTCAGTCAACCGACAGTGATGGCCCCAGCCATCATCAGCTTTTGCTTTTACTTAAAGCAAAAGTCTTTTACTTTAGTAAATGTAAAAGTAAAAGTAAAAGAATATAACTTTTGCTTTTACTTAAGTTAAATGTTTTTAACTTTAGTTAAATGTTTCTTACATTTACCCATGTAAAAGTAAATGTAAAATGTTTCTTACGTTTTACTTTTACTTAAGTAAATTACTTTTATTTCAGTTAATGTAATAGTGATTCCTGCGTGAATCAAATAGTAATTTACTTTTCCATTTTCTATTTAAAGAAACTCAAGTGTTAGAGTTTCTTTAGGCTTAATTCAATGTAGCCTCAGAGCTTCTCTCTCTAGAGAGCTCTTCCGAGGTCCTCTCCCTTCTCTCTTAGTTAGCCGGAGATGAAGCTTTCAGCTTCGATCTTCTTAGTTAAAGATGAAGACGAAGTCCTTAATACTTCGATCTTTCCCCTCAAACATTTAGATCTAGGATATACTGTAATCCCTTCCCTAAATGTTTATAAATAAAAGAAAGAGATTACTTTACCGATTCACCGGTCATCTTCTTAATCTTTTCTTTCTTCTGTTAAAGTTTTTATTTTAAAAACTTAATCGTCGATGTTATATGGTATCAAAGCCACACGGTTGGTTCTTGATGCTATCGGTGGTTTCAATTACAAACAGTTTGATTTGTTTACTTAAATGTTTATTCAAACTTTTATTTTTCTTGCTCCGCTTTTAATCGCCCAACCTTCACCGTGAAACACCCAAGATCGCCTTAAGTCCCGACTAATGCCGTTTGTAAGTCTCCAGTGTGGGAGTAGTGTAAGGCTAAAGGGAACCTTTAGATCTACGGGTATGTGTTAAAGGCAAGTAAGGCTAGAGTTTAACTGGACCTTCAAGAGAAAGAATTTTTGTTTAAACAGTTAACATAGAAGTCTTCTGTTTAGATCGATTGTACTGATAGATCAGGACCAATCGAGTGATCCCTTGTATCAGATTTCATCTGATTTGTTTTTAAACAAATTTTTTTTACAAAATCTAAGAAATTTTGAAGATTTTGACCAATTTTCGGTAGAAAATTTTGAAGATTTCAGTTAAGAAATGTTTTTAACTTGGCTCTGATACCATTGTAGCTTTTGAAGAATCAATTAAACAAAATATAATTTATAAATGAGATTTAATACAACTGAATAAACTTACAAATTAAAACATATAACTGGAGAATTAATGATGAGGGGTTTAGTGGGTTAATCAGAGGTAGAAACTAAAGATTTATCTGAGAGAGAGAGCTCAGAGTCTTTCTAAGTTTCGAAGTCTGAAGAACCAACTGAGCTCTGCTTACTTTTATAACACAAGGAAAGAGAACTATTACAATGACTGGGAAAAGTAAAAGCATTTTACTTTAGTGAAAACATTTTACTAAAGTAAAAGTAAAAGTAAAAGTGATTGATTACAGACAACTTTTACTATTGATGAATAGTGCTACAGTACTGACTTTTTTTACTATTCATGGACGCTTTCGACAGCTTTTGACGAAGAGGCCGATAACTTTTGACTTAGCAAATGCTTTCGGTGGAAAAGAAAGAGCATCTTCTTGACTGATTGACTGCAAGGGCAAGCGCATGTGACTGGGGCTACTTTCGGTGGAAAAGTAGGTTCTTCTGAATAATTGGCTGCCGGAGCAGGTGCTGGAATTACTGTGGACTTCAGGCGAATGGATCCTGAGCATCCTGGAGATTAATAGTGCCATATGGATCATAATCTCCATCATCATTGGCAAACTGGCTGACTGAATCACCTTGAGAAGAGTGATTAGAAGTTTCTTCATGTAAAGCTTCATCAATTCTTTTATTGAGTACTTGAGCAATTTTTAACAATTCTTTACTGGTACAATCTTTAAAATCTGAAATACTACGGGAACAAGTAGATCCAGTAGGACTGATTTTGGATATTGACTTTTTTGAGACTAAGTCTGACTCTTTTTCTTTAATAAATGTGGAACAAGTATTAACTGGAAGAGCTGGGGTTGGAGTAATAGGGAACTCCAGCTGCACCTGAGTAACTATTCTGTCGATGTTAAATTTATCCCACCACTTGATATAAAAGAGGCGAGATACCCGGGGAAGTGGATCATTGGAAATACTATTGACTGGTGCACCAGGGGGTGAGAGTGCATACTCCCATTTGAGAATCCAAGGGATTTTGTATTTACTAACAAATAAAAGAGTAGGTGGAACTCCTTCATTTAATGAGATGGGTTTGTAGTGATTATTAAAGTGATTTAACTGGACTTTAAGTGGATCAGGAAGAAGATCGTAACAAGATCCTAACCTATACCACCAAAGAACAAACCAATAGGGAAATGGACTCTTGAACTTATGATCAAATTGAATAAACCATGAATGGCTGAGTGACTCGTTCTGGTGAAGGAGAACCTTAAACCAGGCTTCAATGTAGTCATAGTAACAGAATGACTGATTTTGACTAGAAAGACTCAAGAGATCAGAGGGATTTTCCCCCCAATCAGAAATAGAAACAAACTGCTTAATATACATAGAATGATAAAGAACTTTAGACTTATCATTCTGAGCATAAATGGGTTTAATATTTACTGACTCTGTTTCCAGAAGAATATCCTTATAGTACACTAGGGACTTATAAGGGGCTAAGGGCTGGAAATGCCATCCAGGAGGAAAAAACTGGGCAGCAAGTTTACTGGGATCATTTTTTGGTTTCATACTGGGTTCAATATGGAATAAATAGCTTTCCCATCTGAGCATATACTCAGAAGGAGAGTGACTATCGACTGAGGATGAGGCCTTAGCCGGATTAATAAAAGGATCAATCGGAACAGGCTAACTGGCCAAAGCCGAACTGTATGGCTTGGGCATAGTACCAAGAACAGTGAATTTGTTACTTGTTTGAAGTACTGGGTTAACTGGGTGAGGAATCATGGCTCCTCTGGGTTGATTGAAAGGGCCAGAAGGGTGACCTGGGCCCCTTGAGGAAGATGCTCCTCTAGTGCTCATTGTGCTGAATGGTACTTGTATTAATAAATTCTCGAGTGAAAAAATCGGGGAATGAATTGTTACTTCCTTTGATAAATTCAATTTCAAAATCAAAAATGCTTAGTAAAGCTTGCCATCTAACGAAAGAATGCTTAGAGGCTAGATTTTCAACGTCTTTTTCTAATATGTATTTTGCTGATTTACAATCAATACGAACTAAAAATTTTTGGTTTAAAAGATCACTTTGAAATTTGTTAATACATAGAACAAGAGAAAGTATTTCTTTTTTAATAGTACTATAATTTAATTGTGTATTATTATTTTTTTTATTATTTTGTTTTTTTGATAATGTGGGGTTTCCGGTCCGCAGTCCGACTAATCCCCCCACCCCGAACAAGGCTTTCGTGGGTTGTTCCAGGTCTAAGCCTGGCCCAGGTCCGTGGCCACACGAATTAAAGAATTCTCACACTTGTTGCAGGCGGATTGTATATTATTTCATGCACCAGAATGAAAGCGAACAATTTGTTCGGGAGAATTAGGAGTTAATTTTTGTTTCAGGATGCCTCCGAACCCAATGTCTGAGGCGTCAGTTTCAACAATTTTAAAAGCTGAGTCATTGGATATGCCAAGACAGGGCAATGCCTTGACGTATTTTTTAACTTGTTGGACGACAGAAGTGTGAATGTCAGTCCAGGGAGGAGGATTATCTTGCAAACGCTAAAAAAGAGGTTTGCAAATCTTCCTGAGATTCTTGTAGAACTTGCCTATATAATTTAGCGAGCCAAGAAATCTCTGCAGTTGGGTTTTGTTGGTTATCTTATCGGGAAACTTGTCAGCGAATTGAATAGCTCGTTCAATGGGCTGAACTTGTCCTCTAAAGATATTAAGACCAAGAAACCTTATTCTGACCTGAAACAGACTGCATTTGGAAGGAAAAAGAACTAAATCATTGTCTTTAACTGTCTTGAAGAATGATTTCAAGTGTTTAATTCAATATATATATATATATATATATATATATATATATATATATATATATATATATATATATATATATATATATATATATATATATATATATTTCGTCCCACCTGGAGTTTACTTCGTGGTGGTTGATGGCTTCTACAGCGTTATTTACGTTACATCCTGCTTGGAGTTTACTTCGTGGTAGTTGATTGCTTTGTACAGCTTTATTTATATTTCGTCCTGCCTGGAGTTTCCTTCGTGGCGGTTGACCGTATTTACAGCTTTATTTACGTTTCGTCCCGCCTGGAGTTTCCTCCGTGGCGGTTGATAGCTTTTACAGCTTTATTTACATTTCTGATCCCCCATGGAAGTGCTTCGTGGTTGGTGATCATGTCTGTATATATATATTTACAGCTTTTATATATATACCTGCTTACTGCTTCCATACAAATTGCGGTATCGTGTGCGCCTAGGAATCATGTAATCACATATTCAGCCCATTGGATCTAGATTTGGTTCTCGTGATGGATATTTTCAGCTGTATGCAGCTTGTAAATTATTCTACGGTGTCTGAATTTCCTCAGATGGTTTCCATACCCACGAGGAAGTCGACATTATTTTGTACATTATTTTTGTACGGATGCCTCGCATCTGTTAAATAAAATCAATCAAGCCGAACACTTAATAAAATGGGAGTGTAAAAGGTCTCAATTACTATTGAACATCAGGGTTTGAAAAATCTCTTTTATAAAACATCACTACCATATCTTGCTTAAAATTGAATTTTTATATAAATTCAAACCCTGTGTATCTAGGTGCGAACGAGGCCTCACACTACTTCCAAATAACAGCACATTGACCCACACACACACACATTCAGATAATAGTTTCTTGAAAAGAGGCGGTCACCGTGGTAACACGGATGTCGGGGGGGTGCCTAACACCTTCCCTCCGCATAACCAAGTCCCCGGACCCTAATGAATCTCGGTTTCACCGACCTGTTTAGCAGTGTCGCATCACTAGGTCAATGTGCAAAGCTTTTCTCTGTTGTGTTGGTACAACCATTTAAAAAACCAACTGGCGACTCTTAACAGTCCATCGTCGACATTACACATGTCGGACCTTTTTCACTTGTTTTTTCAAACAAATCTCACTTAAAATGAGAACACCAAAAAATAAGTAATGGAAAGGGACAACTAAAAATCCTGACGTCGACAGTTGATATTTTATATTATTGTTGTTTTAATAATTGTCACTACACAATATTTTCCATTATCAGATCAATGATTCATATTATTTTAATAATATTACTAGATAACATTATTGGCAATGTCTAGAAAGTTCTGTCTAAGTTGAGGTTTGGTGACCTAATTGCGCACCAGTAAGTAGAAATTCTTATTGGAAAGCCCCCTCTTTCCTGGGAACGGCCTGGTTATCAGTATTGTGATTCTATAATATTATTTGTGAATAATTAATTATTGATTTATATGATAAGGAAAATATTCATTTTATGTGGATATAGATGGAGAAAATTTTTAAAGTGACAATTGTTGAAAATTGATATTTTATCTTTTCTGATAAAATAATTCATTTAAATATATTATTATATTATAATAATATAATAATGGTGATATTTTTACAATGAATGTGGGATATATGAGTAAATGAGGAGGAAGAGTATTTTTGTTACTAAAAATATTTAAAACATGTTTTTCATGTTTGTGGACCCCATTTCTTGACTGAAAATTGATTATAGCCTGTAAAATCGTCCGTATGTGGATTTTGGTCAATTTCTGTTTGAAATTTAGAAAAACTTAAACTTAAAAAGTTGTAGAAAATTGAATTTCCTATAGAAGGACATAAGATCCAAATTTTTCGGATAAAATGGCTATTTATTTATTTTTATTTTTTTTGCTAAACTTTTTGTGTATAAAAAAAAGGAACCAATATACAAAGGCAAGGGGCTTACCCCAAAGTATAGCTACATCATCTATGGACAGGCCCAAGATGAGGAAGCTAAACAAAGAAACTACCAGAAACAAAATAGCTAAAAAGACAAATACATAAACACTGTCTCCCGGGGGGACTAAAACATCTAGAAAACTAGGAATAAAGCAATCCCATATATAAACTATCCAAATAAACAAAGAACATGAGCCCACAAGGACTGATCCACGATCCATAAAGGACCATTGGAAACCAAATCAAATTTTTGCACCTCGCCAAACAACAGAACAGCAGCAGCACAAACAGCAGCACGCCAACCAGCCCCTCTCCTTAAGTAGCCCGAAGCAGCCTAGGAGCTCAGGCATTCCAGCTCGTCCAAAGCATCCCAGACTAGCAACTCGCCAACCCAAACCATTGCACCTCTAGCCACCTCTCCCGAAGCAGCACCCCTAGATCCGGAAAACTAACCAGCTACACTACCAATCCAACAATCAAGGCAGGACCAAATCCGGAGCAGAATTACCAGCATCCAAGCGACAAATAGCAGTCAAGACATCTGCACCTCAAGGATTACACCACCACACTAGTTTGTAATTAACCAATTACAAAAATATTGAATGTTTGTAGCTTTGATAAAGGATTTACATGTAGATAATCTAGACTTAATAATATTTATAACATCCTTCGCAAGGCAAAACATAGGAGGAATAGAGTCAAGGTGAAGCTTTTTATTTCTAGCCTCCCATATTTTTTAGAAGCAAACAGCCACAGTTAGGCTAAGAATATTTTTAGAGATCTTGGATCCGTTAAAATTTGCTTGAAAGCTCATAATAGCCTCCCAAGAGTTTGGGAAAGAAGGCCAATTCCCAAGGTTAGCAGCCGTAAGGATAACATGCTTTGAGTAAGCACATTCAAAGAAAAGATGTTCAAAATGTTCCAGACAAAGGTTGCATAGAGGACAATTCCAAGTTATCCCCGAAAATTTCGAAGTCCGGTCATTTGTGGGCAGCCTCTTCAGAATGCCAAGCCACAAAATGAAGGAGAATCTGGGGACGTGACATTTGTTCCACACCAATGAGTACCAAGGAATAGGGGGTTGTCTTAACCGTATGGACTCCCAAATTTGGTTAACTTTGATATTTTTCGAATCCCAAGCATCCCAAAGGATCCTATCTCGTTGCTGTGTGGGTGGGGGAAGCCTTTCAAGATCTCTACGCAACATGATGATGTCGTGATGGTTGCCCGTAGGAAGAATCCAGGTGGTACCTCTAATGAAAGAACTGACCTTTGCAGATATGTGGATCCCAGAATTGGAAATAAGATAGCTTGAAGGGTTGATGGCAGTGTCATAGAGCCAAGGGTCAAACAACATGCTTGTGTCCAGACCATTTCCAACTTGATAATGAAGGTGCTGTAATGCTAGAGGCCGAAGCTTAAGAACCTGCTTCCATATCCAAGAGCAAGCTGAAGTGAGTTTTATCTGCCAGAAAGATTTATGTTTGAGAATTGTGGCTTTGGTCCAATTGACCCAAAGAGAATTTGATTGAGGTTGGATGATGCAAACAAGGAGCTGCAGGATAAGAGCTTTGTTCCAGTCAGATAAGCTTTTAATGCCAAGACCACCTTCAGCTAGGGGAAGTGTTATATTGTCCCAAGCAACTTTAGCACCATATTTCCCAAGATTAGTCCCTTTCCATAGAAACCGAGATAAAATGGATTGGATTTCTTTGAGCACCATTTTAGGAAGAAGAAAATGTGAGCTCCAAAAAACTTGAATGGAAAAAGAGAAGTTCTAATCAGCTGGAGCCTTCCCGAATAGGAGAGTACTTTAGAAGTCCAAGTTGTTACACGGTTAGTTATTCTATGAATGAGAGGAATACAATCAACCTTCGTGAGTTTTTTTTTTTGACAAAAGGGGAACGCCTAGAAATTTTGAGGGAAGGGTTCCCATCGAAAAACCAAGCAAAGAGGAAATTTCCATAATGGCTGAAGTATCTGAATTAGAGAGGAAAAAATGGCTTTTGTGTGCGTTTGGTATAAGACCCGAGAACAATGAGAAAGATAGAATGCATTAGTTAATGATGGATACCGAAGGCAAGGATGAATGACAGAAAATCAGGATGTCATCCGCAAAGAAGAGGTGGGTAAGATTGCAATCTTTGGCTTTCCAATGATGGTTGAACTCAGGAACTGAGGTAGCCTTATTCAATTTGAGGGAGAGCATTTTCATGACCAAAACAAAAAGGAAAGGAGAGAGAGGGTCTCCTTGTCTGAGACCTCTGGAGCTTCCAAAGAACCCTGCAAGAGAGCCATTAACTTTTACCGAGAACATGGCACTAGAGATACATGCTTTGATCCAGCCTACAAAGGAAGGAGGAAATTTGAAGGCTTGAAGAGTATCCAGGAGGAAATCCCATCTTACCGTGTCAAAAGCTTTAGTGAGTTCAATTTTTAAAGCACAGCGAGAAGGACCATTCGATCTGAGATAGCCTGTGAACATTTCTTGAGCAATAAGAATGTTGTCACTAATACGTCGCCTTTTAGCAAAAGCAGATTGAGCTTTGTCCACAAGAGAAGGGAGAGCTTCCTTTAACCGATTGGCTAAGATTTTTGTAATACATTTGTATATTGTGTTGCAACATGAGATGGGTCGAAAATCAGACATGGAAGTAGGATTTGAGCTTTTAGGAATGAGAGCAAGAACAGTCGAATTGAAACCTCTCGACAACTTACTAACTTCAAAGAAGTAGTGGACAGCTTTAAGGAAGTCCACACCCACAATATTCCAACAACTAACAAAGAAGTTGACATTAAACCCGTCTGGACCAGGACTTTTGTTACGCTTCATGGATTTGAGAACCTCAAGGATTTCAGTATCCGAGATAGGGCATCCCAATTTAGAGGCTATGGCACTACTGATCTGTTTGGATGGAAGGATATCATAATTTCCGAACCCAGGATAGGACTCCTCCACAGAGTTAAAAAGATGATCAAAATATCCAACTGCAACCTCTTCAATGTTTTTTTGGCCCTGCACTAATGAACCGGCCGAGTTTAATATGGATAAGATTTTGTTGGAGTTCCAACGGTTTTTCATTAAGTTCGCAAAATAGTTGGAGTTATGGTCGCCCAAAGCCAACCAATTGGCTCGAGATTTCTGTTGAAGAAACATTTCCTCTCTTTCTAATGCAGTCCAAAGAAGGTGATGGCTAGATTTTTCTCGCTCCAGCAGGTCAAGATCCAAGGGATTATCATGGAGCAGTGTTTGTACAACATGCAGCTCCTCTTTAGCCGAGCTAACTAGCGTCACAACATTCCCAGAGGTAGTATTGAGGGACACCAAAGCATGTCTGGTAAGTTTGAGTTTCTCAGAGAAAACATGGAAGGGATTCCTAGAAATGGAAGTAGACCAGGCATTGCCAACAACCTCATTGAAACCTTTAAGAAGAAGCATGTGATTGAAGAATTGAAACTGGCGCTTAGATTGAGGGAGCCTGATCCCAGTCCGGAGCAGAAGAAGAGAATGGTCTGATAATCCACGAGGGGCATAGGTGACCAGAGACATGTTAAAATTAGAGAACCAGTCAGAGTTACCCATAGCACGATCCAGTTTTTTGTGTACCGGCCGGCCCAACTGCATTTTAGACCAAGTAAACACAGGACCAAATCCTCTAATGTCATCAACGCCAATCGAAGTGGTACAAGATCTAAATTCTTCCATCCCAATATCCCAAGAAACATTTTCATTGTTGGTTTCAGCGAGGTCCTTTATAACATTGAAATCGCCCAACATGCACCAACTAAAAGAGGGGGAGAATGAGAGTAAATCATGCCATAAGTCCCTTCTTTCCAAGTAAGTATTCATCCCATAAACAAAAGAGATCAGAAAAGTAGTGCTAAACATGTCCACCGATTGAACTTTGCAATGTATCACTTGCGAGGAAACAAAAATAACATCCAAATTCCAAAGATTTGGATTCCATCCAACCCAAATTCTGCCATTGATATGAGAATCATAATTAAAGGCCCATTTCCAAGACTTACAAATGTTGCTTGAAATTCTTGAAGCCTTTTCTTGTTTGACCCTGGTTTCAAGAAGACCCAAAAGGGTAATTTTATTATCAGCAATAAGCTGTTTGGCAAAAGCCTGCTTAGGCAATTTATTGAGACCTCTAATATTTTAGGAAGCTAACACAAATAACTATGTAGGGGACGAACCAGCTCTGCCTTTCCCTTTCCGCTTCTTAGCAGCTTGAGGATTTTCGTTATTATGATTCTGCTTGTTCTTAAGATCTTTGCCTTCCTTTTCGTCAATCAATTTTAGCTTAGAGACTAAAGGGTTTGGGACACCGGGGGAGTCAAAATCTGAGTTATCCTGATGATCATCCTCAACAATAGGAGCAAAGGAGTTATAAATGTACAAGGCAGGGCTGGAGCCAGAGAGACCATTTCTAGTTTTAGCACAACTAGAGACATTCACCCAATCATTATTAGAAGGTGTCGGAACCAGTGGCTCAGACGAGGAAGCAATGGGTGCAGTTTTCATAAGAGTGGGATCAGAAGTGCCGACCGAAGGATATTTTGAAGCTTTCGGTATCCATTGATAATTTGCCTTTGGGCATTTTTGCAGAGAGTGACCAAACACATTGCAAGATGGGCATGAGGGGGGCTTGCTCTGATAATCAACCTCAACAGGTACATAAATGGTATCCATAGAATCCTCCGATTTTACAGCAACACGAATTGAAGGAGGAAAGGAGAAGGAAGCTTTCACCTCAATGCATACACGAGCATATTGCAGAAAATCATTTTGTGAGGTTATTTCATCCGTGAATAAAGGTTTTCCAATAGCACTAGCTATATAGCTTATCCCCTCATCCGACCAGTAGGATAGGGGAATGTTGGTTAACTTGACCCAAACCGGAAACACAGCACATTCTGACTTGGAGAAATTTACACCCTCCTTCCATTTCTGTAGGACTATTCCTTTAGAGGCAAAATGTCATGGACCAGAGGCGAGGATATTATCACAATCAGAAATGGAGTCGAATTTGAAAATATAGTACCCTTTGTTATGGAGGAACACATCAGAAAGGCCCAAATGTCCCTATAACCTTCTTGCAATCGGTTCAACAACCTTAAACGAGAGGGAGGATTGCATAAAGTAACCAACCAAGCTTGAAGCCCAAAGCTGAATACCCCTGTTAAGCACCTCAGAGGGTGGGCAGACCGTGATGTTCCCATCAGCCAGAGTAGGGGGGTGGAAAGTAAGATTGCGAGTGGATCTTCCAGATTTCTTGCCCACAATATCACTCCAAGTTTTGGTGGGTTCTCTGATCGTGTCAGTAACAATTTCACCCTCCTCAAGAATAGGAGCAACCCATTTTACAATAGAAGGATTGTGTACTTTAATGGCAGGGGAAATCAAGGCAGGGATAGGCACTTCCCCCAAGCATGTGGCAGGAAAGAGAGGGCCACCCGGTGGGTGAAGATTCTAAAAGTTTTCTATTAGGATTATTATCAGACAGCATGGGTGCATTACCAAAGTTTATCGTTTTCCCTTCCGAGAGAAAGGCTTGTACATCATTAGTGGAAACGCCATGAGCAGATAGGAATGACATTAAATGGAGGTTCTTTTTCCTTTCAAAAAGAGCTTCTTCACGGTCTTTCTGGGAAAAGTGTTGAGCAGCCGAGAAGATAGCCTTAGCATTTTCGCCCAGGGGGTGGCCCAAATCGACTTCCGAAGGAAGAACCGGAGAAGAGGAATCACCAGAACTAACCTGAAGACCAATTGCGTCTGATTCACCCATCTTCTCAACTTCAGGAAAAGGAAGGTTAGGGTAGTTAGGAAGTGAGACTCCAAAGGTAGCTAAGTTGTCAAGAGAAGCACTACTGATAGAGTTACCAGCCGATAAGTGATTATGGCTGACCATATTTGAGACAAAGGCCGAGGAGAGAGAGAAACAAGTCTGAGGAGGAAATAAAATGAAAGAGGGCGGGAAGGAGATTCTGGAGGATGCCGGAAAAAAAAACCTAGGTGAGAGAGGAGGAGGCTGGAAGTTTTGTCGGCCGAAATATTGGGTTTGAATTGATTTTGTTGCATTAAATGATAAAAACATGTTTTGTGTGATTGGTGAGCCCACTTGTGTTGCAAAATATGCTGAATTCAGATGTCAAAGTATGCGTATAATTTTTAATAAATATTAATATTTTATTAAATTTTCTGCTTTGGTGTTCTAAACATTTTCCTATATATAGGGTGCTTAGGTTAGAATTGAAAATCACACCAGAAACTAAAGTTTTCTCTCTATATTATCGAGCGTATTCTTGTGAGTATTTTGATACTTTGAGTGTTGCTATACGGTGCAAGTTCCTTCAGCACTATATCCAGTATTCCAGTCAGAAGTACTGTCTTTTTGAGGTAAGAGATGTTATTTTTTTTATAAATGATATTTTTTCTTTCAATGTCATTATACCGGAATATTGGTAAGATTTTTCTTGTGAAATTCTTATCTTTTCATGTTGGGGTTACTATTCATGAGTTAATATTCACGAGTTACTATTCATGAGTACTATTCATGAAGCATGCTGATTTTTCTTGTGGAATTTCTACCTTTTAGTGTCAGAGTTACTATTCACGTATACGGCACTACTCACGAATACGACACTATTCACAGAAAAATTAAATTTTCTTTTCTTTGTCCAAGAGTGTTTGTTATGGTTCCTATATCTGATTGTATCCATGTTTTGATCTTTATTTTTGAATTCTTCTCCACAATAGTTTATTATCGAGTATTTTTGAACATGGATAAATCGAAGTACGAATCCTTACTATTTGTTCTTTTGTCTTACTGAATTCATTTTCTTTAAAATATATTTTCATCATCCACAGTCCTAAATGATGATATTACTGAATATCTTTGGCCTGAAGTGCAAAGATGAATGATTTTTCTGATGAATATCTTTGGCCCGTAGTGGAAAGATGAACAAGTATTTAGATGAACATGACCAACTGATGAATATCTTTGGCCTGTAGTGCAAAGATGAATATTTGATTCCAGATATATATTGATTGATGTTACATGGATAAAATATTGACGATGAACTTTTAAATTCATATATAGAAGATAGTAGATTTCATTCTCTACTTAACTCTTCTAATGAATTATTATTTCCGCTGCGAATATTGATTTAAAATTTGTTGACTATTGTATTCTATTAGATTTCTCCCTGTTGAGGACTAACGATAATTTGTTCTATATTATCTTAGTCATAATGTTTTTTACTGGGCTAGTTGAGCTCACCCTTTTCCTTTTTGTTCCATTTTTCTTCTCAGGAGGCGAGAATATAGCGGGAACTAGTCGGGGTGTGGAGTGATGGTTCAAGATAGTTGTTTTAGTAGTTCTCACTATTTTGTAAAATAGTGTATCAATAATTATAATAAGGACTTTATTTGAGTGTGGATATTGTCTAGAACATAATTGTTGTATTTAAACTCACAGTTTATGTGTTGTCGTATTTTGCACGACAATTGTATTAATGAAGTTGTAGTTGTTTCTGTACCATGTATTTGGCGACTCAGAATAGGTTGGGTGGATTGGACCTATTTTGGGGGCATCACATAAGACCCCAACTTTTTATAAATAAAATAAAATTTCCTCTATTTATTATTGTGATTAATAAGGTGTTAATTTGATATAATGCTTTGGTTATGGGTGAAATGTGCAAATTTTGCAAAATAAGCAAGTAGTTATAAAATATTCATTGTTGTCAAGGAATATTTGTTTGGTCGTGGAATATTCTTGCTGTCGGAGAATATTCGTACGACAGCGCAACTATTTGTGGCCCCCATAATGGAAAACGGTCGGATAAAGAAAACGACAAGTTTGAGTTTTTATAAATAACGGCGTAGTTGTTACCGTTAACACTGTTGGAATACCCAGTGATTAAAATACAGTAATACGTGTGGTTGAACAGTAGCACACGGTATTGCACAGTATTTTTGAATTATTGATTCTTACGTAAGAAGTCACTACTCAATAATTGTTACAGTAATTATTGTTCAATATTTTATTTTATTGATTCAATAATTGCTTCGTTGATATTTTATATTATTGTTGTTTCAATAATTGTCACTGCACAATATTTTCCATTATCAGATCAATAATTCATATTATTTGAATAATATTATTAGATAGCATTATTGGCAATGTCTATGGAAGTTCTGTCTAGGAAAGGGGTTTGGTCACCTAAATGCACGCTAGTAAGGAGATATCTTTATCGAAAAGCCCCCTTCTTTTCTGGGAATGACCTGGTTGTCATAATTGTGATTTTGTAATATTATTTGTGAATAATTAATTATTGATTTATATGATAAGAAAATATTTATCAGTATTTTGTCAGAATGGAGGTATTAAAAATCGTCCGTATGTGGATTTCGGGCATTTTCTGTTTGGAATTTGGAAAAACTTTCTTCTACTAAGTTGTAGAGAATTTAATTTCCTATGGAATGAATATAAAATTCGTATTTTTTTGATAAAAGGGCTATTTATTATGAATTATTGAAGTTTCGAAAATAAATATTTTTCTATTAAAAACATGGATAGGCCCCACTTTTGGTTGGTAAAAAATTGTGCTAAAATTTTATTTCAAAAATGGTGGGCGTGAATAGTAGGTAAAGCCATCAGGTAGCAGGTTAGTTTGCTATGGCGTTCTAAGCATTTTCCTATAAATAGGGTGCTTAGTTAGAATTGAAAATCACACCAGAATCATAAGCTTTCTCTCTCTATATTATCGAGTGTATTTTGTGAGTAGTTAGATACTTTGTGTGTTGCTATTCCGTGCATATTTCCTTCAGCCTTATACTTGATATTTCAGCTAGAAGTATTATTCTTTTGATGTAAGGGATGTTATTTTCTTCATAATGATGTTATTCTTTCAATATCATTATACAGAAATATTGGTATAGATTTTATTATAGATTTTATTGTGGAATTTCTACCTTTTTCATGTCGGGGTTACTATTCACTATACAACACTATTTACGTATACGACACTATTCACAAAAAAATGAAATTTTCTTTTCTTTGTCCAAGTTGTCTACTATGGTTACTATCTTTGATTGTATCCATGTTCTGATCTTCGTTCTTGAATTTTGCTCCACAATTGATTATTATAAGGTATTTTTGAACTTGGATAAACTAAATGTACGAATCCCTAATCTTTGATCTTTTATCTCACTGGATTCGTTTTCTTTAAGATATTTTTTATCATCCTCAGTCCTAAATGATGATATTACTGAATATCTTTGGCCTGTAGTGCAAAGATGAATGATTAATTGATAAATATCTTTGGCCCGTAGTGCAAAGATGAACAGGTGTTGAGATGAACATGACCAGCTGGTGATACAAATGAATATCTTTGGCCTATAGTGCAAAGATGAATATTTGATTCAAGATGTATATTGATTGATATTACAGGGATAAAATATTGATGATGAACTTTTAAATCTTAGAAGATAGTAGAATTCATTCTCAACTTGACTCTTCTAATGGATTGTTGTTTCCGCTACAGTTGTTGATCTAAAACTTGTTGTCTATTATATTCTATCAGATTTTCCCTGTTGAAGACTAATGATAATTTGTTGTATATTATCTTAGTCATAATATTCTTTACTGGGCTAGTTGAGCTCACCCTTTTCCTTTTTGTTCCATTTTTCTTCTCAGGAGGTGAGAACATAACAGGAACTAGCCAGGGTATGGAGTGATGGTTCAGGATAGTTGTTTTAGTAGTCCTCACTATTTTGTAAAATAGTGTATCAATAATTGTAATGAGGACTTCTTTTGAGTTTGAATACTATCTATTAGAATATATTTGTATTCAAACTCACAGTATATGTGTTGTCGTATTTTGCACGATAATTGTATTACTAAATTTGTATTTATTTCTGTACCATGTATTTGGTGACTCAGAATGAGTGATGTATACCTATTTTGGGGGCGTCACACCAATGTTTCATAAGATATACAAAAATGACATGTAATTACAAAGTTTAAACTACAATACGTCAAACATCAACTAAACTAAAAAAATTTACATCCCATTAAGCTAAATTAAAGTAAAGATGAATAAAATATGTATAAACCATCTACAAAACTAAGTCATCGAGTAGTACTATCCCCGGTGTGAGGAGGATCTTCGGGTGGGCGTCAACGCTGCTGATCTGGCGTATGAAAATCGTCGTCAACATCGTCCCTCCGCTTATGATCAGAATGAGCACCTTCCTCTCCATCCCGCTCGGCATCGTCACCCTGTTAATACAATTAAAAATATAACTCATTAGTCTATATGATACAATTAAAGATGAAAATAAATGAAAATTAAATAACTTGCAGAATACAAAATTTTAAAATGAATAGTATACCTGAGTAGTCGAGGGCTAACTCAGCGTCGACCTAAAAGTGTCCAAGAGTAAGGTAACCACCATCCAGATCACCTCGTCATGTATCGCGACGAACTGCTCCGGAGGGATACCCGGTGTGATACCCCCAAATTCGGGTACTTCAATCCCACAAATTTGTTGTTCACTTCAATTAAATTGAAACATTTTTTTTAACCGTGGGTTTCCGATCCGCATGCCGACTAATCCCCTGAGCCCGATACTAGAGCGGTTTGCTACCCGACTTGCGCCGGGGGTACCGTGGCCACCATGACCATTTCTGTCTTAACATTTGTTACTAGCATGGGTCGAACTGAAGACGTCCGAGTTTACGGCTCGCCCCCAATCAATCCTTAACCGCTGCCCCAAATGTTGGTGGTTGAATTGAAACATTTTTTAAGTTCATTAACACTTATCACGGTATTTCGACGTTCATTCATCATTTATCTGAATCTCCTCTCTTGTGTATGCTTACACAACTTATCTAATACATCATTTATTAATGTTAAGCATTATTATATTTACTAATATTCATGTATTATAACTTAGAACAACATCTTTTATTGTCAGAAGCACTACATTTGTATACGTGCATGCCCGACACCCTCCGATTACCTCCGAGTGCACAACAGTCCTAAAGATGGCCAACCACAACACTTGGCGCAGCGGTAAGTTTCCACCTAGGGTGAACCGTAAACTCGGGCATCCTGGGATCGATGGCCATTTTAACCCCTACTTACGACATCAAATTGAAAAACTTAAAGAACAAAAGTTATAGGTCTACTCGTCATCATTCTGGATCATCTTGAATCACATCAATTGGAGTTTGTATGAAAATGTTATGCCCATTTTAGTAAAATATGTTCGGTCAGATTTTCTTAACATTTGTAAGTTTGCCTATCCCCCCCCCCCCCCGTCGTAGGGGTGGGGGTTTTGAACTATAAAAGCCATCGGGGCAGTCCCCCGCTAGGGCAGGACTAAAAAACACTAGTAATGCCCGCCGGGGCGGGGGGTACCAAGTATCAGCTTTTGCAGTTCGCGAACAAAGACAGCAGGAAGCCAAATTAGGCCTAAAAGCTCCTTTCTAACAACCATTCCAACTTACCCAAGTTGTAATATTTTTACAGAAACATAAACTAATGTTTCTAACACGTTTCTAACCATATAAAAAACACAAACATCAAAATTACAACATCTAAATTCACTATTTTTACTATTTCTTCACTTTTTGACATTTTTAGCGAAATTAATCACTGTGAATTCGTTTTACAACCAAAATAGTCAGTTTAAATCATATTGTTTTCGTTTCTTCATGTATTTTTTTTGGTAACATAGTGTTTCCCAACCCGCGGGTCAGACTAATCACCCGAGCCGGACACAACTATTTTGGCTTGCGCACAGTCCGTGGCCACGCGAATTAAAGAATTCTCACACTTGTTGCAGGCGAGAATCGATCCCAGGATGTCCGGGTTTACGTCTCACCCCAGGTCAAAGCTAACTGCTGCGCCAAGTGCTGTGGTTTTTATTCATGTATTTTCATAATCAACTAACAATTGCTAGTTTATTACATGAATTGAAAACCAATTTTTAATTCTAAAATAAGCCATATCATATATATATACCACTATAATTCAAATTCTTCAATACTAAACATATTTCCATGAAATTGATTACTCTAACTCATGAATGAATGATATAAAATATGTTATAACATCCATTAACACATACAAACTCATATTTTCATTAATTATCCACAAACATCAATTACAGAGAACTTTTTAGAAAATAAAAGTAAAAATTTAAAACTAAGAATTCTACCTTAATCCTTGATTATGCTCTGTTAGATGATGAGAATTGTTTTGACCCCTTCTTCTCCTCAAAACATAGCTTCAAAATCACAGAGAATACTTTTCTCTCTCTCAAACTCTCTAGAGCTCTCTCTCTTTTTTTTCTTTCTTCTTCCTTCTCTCTATTTTGTTTTCTTTAGAATTAGGCTTAAGGCTTACAAAATCAACGTAAAACTTTAACTGATATATACTTAATACAATATAATACGTAACTTAATATTTATCAGTTATAGAATTTTGAAAATCAAAAGCCACTAAGGCTTGTTTGGCAAAACCAATTAAAAATAAGGACTTAAAATCCTTATGCCTTGTTTGGTAAAACCAAATTAAAACTTCTTTTAGTTTATTTTAATAACTCACTTATAGTTTAATGTCACACTCTATTTAATTAAATTCTAATATTCAAATTCAATTAAATTAAAACTAACAACAACTTATCACATTAACAAGCCACATTATCAAATTACCACAAAAATTATAATTTTCATTATAATTTTATTTAATAACTTAGTACATCGCTTGAATTAATAAATTAAATTTAAACCATATTATAACAATTCTTTTAATCTCTATCAAATCTCTAATTTAATTATTAAATTAAATTAGAATATTACCACAAAATAATTAATTCATCACTCTTTTAATTTAATTAACTTTAGAATAAAAAATTACCAAATACATATTTAATTAATATATTACACTTAATAAAGTTAATTCTCCACAACTCACGAATTATTTATTTAACTAATAAATAATCAAATCAATCAAATATTTATTTAACAATAACCACATCAACTTAAATATTTATTTAATTCAATAAATATTTTAAATTAAATACAAAAATTCTGGATCGTTACATCCTTCCCTCTTTACAATGATTCTGTCCCCAAAATCACAACTCAAACAATTCATTCGTCATATTTTTTTGTTGTTGCTAAATTTAGACTGAAATAAAAGAAAGAATAAGTACAAAGTACAGGGGTCAAACCCCAAGCAGTATACCATAGCCATCATATGACATACCCTATGATGGCAGTAGTAAACCCAAACTAGTCACTAGCAAACTAGGATTCAACATGAAACAAACAACAACAATAAACAACCAATGAACTGGCTTGAAAACAGTCAATACAAACTGCATCAAACCAAACCTGAAGCAAAATTAAACCAAAGCAAAACAAACCCATAAAGTTTGCATGCAGAAGAACTGCTCAAACACCGCACTAAACTGTCATGACAAAGCAGAGCAACAGAACTGCAAACCCATCACATCACCAGGTGTTCCAAAAACACGAAGCCAAGCACAGTAGCACAACACCGGGTGGAGAAGAAGCATCACCACACGCAGCCAGGAGAACTGCAGCTGCTCAAGACCATAGCCACAGTAGGTAGCAGCTAGTAGAACCACACCAGATAAGAAGCAGCCAGCAACACCACACTATACAGTAGGTAGCAGACAGCAGAAGAAGGAAGCTGTCAGCAAAACCAAGTAGAACCAAGTCCACAGCAGCAGAAGAAAGCAGTCAGCAGAACCAAGCACAACACTCAGCCAGCAGAGCCAAACACAACCTCATCACTAGCAGCACCGAATCACAGGCAATAACATAGCAGCTGTATCACCAAGCTGCAACTGAACCAACAAGTCAACAGCACCAGAACCAACAGTAGTGAACCCCAACCAGATAACCAAACAAAAAACCCTAGCCAGACCCACATGCAGTAGACTTCAAAGCAGACCGCACATGACTTCAAAGCATATAGCAACAACAGACTCCCAGCATCAGCAGAGGTGTTAGAATTATAGGATCACACACACGCACACAAACGATAGAGAATTAAGAAGAACACAAGAGATTTACGTGGTTCCCCAATTTGGGTACTCCACAGACGGTGGCTTATTGTTTATTGATGATTCCTTGGTTACATAGGGCTTTACAATATATAGTATATATACCTACTAATCCTATTCCAACCCTACTTCATATTATGGTCAATTACCCATAATACCCTTTCCAATTAACAACCCACAAAGTCTGTGACGCCGACCCAGCGTGGCCTGCGCTGCTCCAAGGCACACCGCCGCGCGCCCCGCGCTACTAGCCCAAACAGCTCCTGCAGAGGCAGCGCGCCCCGCGCTACCTTCCTGCTTGCTCCAGCGCACCCCGCGCTACCATGGCAGTACCATACCGCGCTACCTTGGGTGCAACCCTGAAGGCTAGTGCGTCGCTTCGCTCCACTACACCCCGTTTTGCTACTCTCCGCACTATCCCTTTTTCAATGGCTTCTAAAATTTATGAGTCACAAGTTCCCAACAAGAGGCTTGAACAGGACCACCGTGCCAGCCCATCAACACACATGCTGCACCTGCTATACACCTCCAACACGTGCAAAAAATAAGCTCCCAACAACAACAGCCCTTAGAGAATCCCACAAATAAATAGCCCAATTTTGAACATAGCTTTACAGCCACCAAGCACAGCGGCAGGTGCACACATAGAGCATCTGAAGCAGTAGCATAGCAGCAAAAACATCTATATCAGCCAGCAGTGCTGCAGCTAGCCAGACACCAGCAGCAACTGACCAGCCAACCCACAACAAAAGCCGAGCCCCTGTCATAACAGCTCAAGTAACCATGAACATCACATCACAAAGAAGCACTAGGAAGTTTAACTACACGCCAAGCAGAAACCAAGGTCATAGCAACAGACCAACTGCAGCACATACTACAGCAAAGCAGCCCAGCCATCGGACTACCACTTAACCAGCAAACCAGTAACCCAAACCACCAAAAGCCACCCCAGCAACCAGCAAACCAAACCAAACTAACCAACCAACCAAGAACCCAACCTAGGAACCTGAATATTCATAGCATACCATAGCAGATTACACATAAAGGTAAACTATATCTGAAATAATCTAGGCAGCCACAAAACCAGAATTACGATTACAAAGCAAAATGTTGATAGCATAGCTTGGATTTAATACTTTGAAACCGAGCATTAGTATGGAGACCACACTTAAGCAAATGGATAATATCTTGGATAATAATCTGGACAGGGATAAGAACTTTAGTAAAAATCCTAGCATTCCGTTCTTGCCAAATCCTATAGACCACAACTGCAAATACAAAATACAAAAGACTATTATGAAATTTGGGGCAAGAGTTGTTAGTAATAAAATCTGTGATAGTAGTCCGACTACGAACTCAACCCTCTCCAACCACATCGCCTAAGGACGGCAACCAGAATCTGAAAAGAATAACTACAGTGGAAAAATAAGTGATGAAAAGTTTCCCTATCGTTGGTACAGAGAACACAAAGAAGGTCAACCACAAGACCAAAATTAAGAAGTCTATCAAGAGTCTGAAGCCCTTTATGGAATGCAAGCCACATAAGAAAATAATGACAGGGTGGCACAATCTTATGGCACACTAAACTATGCCACCCTACAGTCGTCCCAACTCAGTGAATGGAACGCCAAATTGTAGAAGCGTTCACTTCCTTAGCCACAGTACCATCCCATAGAAGCTCATCCTGACAGGCCTAATCACATTTCCTTGTAAGGTCAAAAGAAGACCGAAACTCAATAACATCATAGTGATTGGAGTTAGGGAGGACCCAATTAGAGTTGTGAATAATACTACTAACAGAAGCAGTAGGCCCAAGCCCAGAATTCACAATCAAGGGAGAGTGCACAGAGAAAGCCAAAGATTGCCAAAGCCATGGATCAAACCAAAGACTAGTGTTTGCACCATTACCGATACAAAAAGATAAATGTCTACGAGCTAGATCCCTAAGTTGAAGCACTTTTCTCCAAATCCAGGAGCAATCATTCGGGATATGGATAGTCCCGAAAAATTTATTCTTAAGCTGAACTTCATGAACCCAAGTGGCCCAAATAGATTTAGAAGAAGGATTTATGACTTTCCAAAGATGCAACATGATCAAAGCTTTGTTCCAATCTTCAAGGTTCTTAATAGCGAGGCCACCTTCCGTAGAAGAGAGATTTTGTTCCAAGCAACTTTGGAGCCATATTTCTGCAAAGAAGGTCCCTTCCATAAAAATCTGGATATAGTAGATTGGAGGTCTTTTAAAGCAGCAGCCGGGAGAATAAAGTGAGCAGACCAATAAGCTTGGGTGGCATAAATAATAGATTTGATTAACTGAAGTCTACCGACATAAGACATAAATTTGTTTGTCTAAGAGCTTATTTTAGCTTTAACCTTTTCTAGAAGGGGTTGGCAATCCGCAATACTTAACTTAGAAGTTAACAAGGGAGTTCCCAAGAACTTAGCAGGAAAGATCCCTGGCTGGAAACCCAAAGCAAATATAATGGAGTCAGTTATTTTAGGAGGGACATGAGACAGGAAACACATACTTTTTGATGCATTAATGTACAAGACCGTAAAGGAAGCAAATTTCTCAAGACACTGCTTAACAATCATAACCGAATTAAGGTCACCGTGGCAGAAGATAATGAGATCATCCGCGAAGCATAGGTGAGTAAGAGAAATGGGAGCAGTTTTCCAGTGATGCTTAAAAGCAGGAATCTTAGAAGCATTCGAGAGCATGATAGAAAGAACTTCCATAACAATGACAAAAAGATACAGAGATAACGGGTCGCCTTGCCTGAGATCTTTAGCCCCTTTAAAATAGCCACAAAGAACACCATTAACCTTCACAGAAAAACTTGTTGTAGTAATACAGGCCTTAATCCAATAATCCAATACAAGAATTTGGGAGGGAACTTAAAGAACTTAAGGGCAACCAATAAGAAGTCCCAAGAAATAGAGTCAAAAGCTTTCCTTAAGTCAATTTTCATAGCACATCTAGCCGGACCCGTGGGTCTGTGGTAATTCCTGAATAATTCTTGAGCCAAGAGAATGTTGTCCCCTATTCTCCTTCCTAGAATAAAGGCAGATTGGTAAGGAGAAATGAGAGTCAGGAGGATACACTTGAGCCGAGTAGCAATAATCTTAGAGATGCATATATGCAGTATTGCAACAAGAAATGGGCCTATAATCATTCATTGAAGCGGGGTTAGGAATTTTCGGCACAAGAGCAATTGCTGTAGAATTAGTACCTCGAAGTAAACAGCCCTGCCGGAAGAAAGATTGAACAGCAGAGGTAAAAACATTACCAACAATGTCCCACGTATGGATAAAGAAATTCACATTAAACCCATTCGGGCCAGGGCTTTTGTTCTTCATCATATGCTTTAAAGTGCTCAGAATATCATCATCAGAGATAACCCTTTCAAGTAACAAAGCTTGTTGAGGAGAAACACAGTTATGCACTTCAGACTCCCATTCATGTAGAAATTGGCCATCAATTGGAGAGGGAGACCCTAAGAGAGAATTGAAGTGGCCAACAACAATACTTTGAACATCCATATGCCCATAACACATATCACCTTCGGAGTTCTCAATAGCCAAAATTTTATTCTGATTCCATCGGTTTTTAACTTGGTTATGAAAATAACCAGTATTCTTATCCCCTTCCTTAAGCCATTGAATTCTGGATTTTTATTTTAACAATTTCTCTTCACAAATGAGAGCAGCCACAAGTTTGAAGATTGAGTCTGCTGGAAATCAAGGAGAATAGGATCAGTAGGGTTAGAAGAAAGAGCTAGTTGAGTAGAGTGTAGACTCGCCCTTAATATCTCAACATTAGAAGCAAGTTTTCCATTAAGCTTATTCAGATCAATCAAATAACTCATGATAACTTTTCATCATCTTATTTTTGAGTTCTCACGTAGCTTTCTCAGCATTCTGGTCCTTCCACATTACCTTAACAAAAGGTATCACTTTATTCCCGAGAACTTGTTCTTTTCTGTCAACTTTATCTGAATAGAAATTTCCTAGTATGAAAAATCTTTATCAACTGTAACGGTTCATACTCGATCACATGATTGTAGTCGGGCTTGTTCGATCATATCACTGAAACATGAAAAACATTGCGAATGCACTCTAACTGTAGAGGTAAGGCTACCTCATAACCATCTCTTCCCTCTCCTTGCAGTACATGAAAACTAAGAATCTCGGTTTCAGCTTTCCCTTTTTACTAAATTTTATATTTCCCTTCCAAGGAGAAACTTTTAGGAAAACAAAATTTCCCACGTCAAATTCACGATTTTGTCGATGTTGATCAACATATTTCTTCTGTCTGTCTTAAGCAACTACCAACCTTGCAATTTCGTACAACGCTTCTTTGCTGCTACCAACCTCGCAATCTCCTCCATTGGGTCCTTTGCTGCTATTGCTAATGCATGCAAGGTGTTCAACTCATGTCCTGTATTTGGACAAAGCTCTTCGAAGTCCTTATCTTGCACCACCCCTCCCCCTCCTCCTGCTCCGCTAACTGGAAGTCCTCTGGTTCGCACATTCTATGTTGGTGAGTCCTCCTTGCCGGTTTCAAATGACCCTTCCGGGCAGGTGATGTCCACTCCTTTGGCCAAGCATAGCCCGTCTTCTGACTTTGGCAAAGGCTTGCCTCCCTCTGTTCTGGCTCCCCCTTGGAGGAGGGCGACCAAGATCCACGGTCCTGCAGTAGGCCCCCCAGAACAGTTTAGAGGGGGCCATCGTCTCAAAGAACTCAAGAATCGTCCTAGATTTGCTTTTTTAAACCCCTCCTTGTCTTATGAAAGATGGCAAGTATTACGTGTTAAACTCCTGTAGATTGCACCTTCTTAGAGGTTTGTGTAAAACAAAATTGTGGTCCTCTAGTTTATTGGATACTTTCTTCCTTAAGCTTCCGTATAAGGTTGTGGAATATCCTACTAGATATGGGGGGGAAAACTAGGTCTCCTAAAGTTTTCCTTATGATAATGGACTATACATTTTTAAGTCAAGTTAGTTACTGTATGGATACATATTCTTCTCTGTCCCTGGCACCTTTCTTCCAAAAGTCATTGTTATACCAGCCTGGAAGGCTGGAGTGAATTCCTAAAAGCTGGAATGCATGAAGTTCCCATGTGGGTCAAGCTTGTGCCAGAGTCCCTTATTCTTACGTGCTGAGAAGGTATCGCTACATTGCTAGCACATTGGCACACACGCTTTTTGCTGATGAGGGATGACGTGTCTCTGAAACTGGACCTAATGAGTTATGCTCGACTTGCATTGAGTTGATGGAACGTCTCGTTCCCCCACAGCTCCATTCAATGTTTTTGTGTTATTATGTGGGAAGTTGTGGTCCTATTACTGTGTTTAATGAGGATTTCCCTCCCCTGCCAGTCTTGTAAGGAATTTGGACCATATCTTCTCGAAATGGCTTTAATCGGAACTACAACTGGTACCACGGCGTTATTTTGAAACCTGTTCAAAGGGGGCCGCCTAATGCATTACCCCTTCTTCCCCAAGGCGTTGTTGTTCCTCTAATTTTAGACTTGACACCAGTGGCGCCAATGCTGCCCCTTAATAATGACTGGCCCCTTCTTATTTTGGTTTGTTAAGACTCCCCCTCAGTCATCGGTTTCCATCTAACCCTTCTCCCCAATACTTATTCTAATTTGCGAAATCTTCAGACTGTTTATGAACCGATCCCCCTATTGCTTATAAACCCCACAGTATGAAAACGATTTAAAGGTGCGTTAGACGAAAAAAAAAAAGAGGGCAGGATTTTGGACAAAGGGCCTTAAAGCTGGGAAAGCAGCTTGCAAAGGATCGGCAAAAAGGCCCGGAATAAAAGGCCGGGGGGGGGGCCTCTACTCAAAATAGGTTTATTTAGCTACATATAATGTTAGAGGTCTTAAATAAAAAGCAAAGCAGGGTTGTGTCGAAAAAAATGATCTCGACCAAACAATACTCTTTTGTGGGGTTGCTTGAAACTAGAGTTACAAGGAACACTAATTCTTCAGAATTTCAAAATTGGCTTTTGAGACTTGGGTCTTGGACTTGTAACTATGACCACACGTATGGTCGCATGGGTTGGAGGAATCTGGGTTGTTGTTTTTTGGAATGTGGATATCACCTTGTTTTCTCATTCCCAATTAACTCAATGTAAAATCAAGCACAACATCAATGGTTAATTACTGTGTGAGGTTTTTTTTTTGCTATTATGTTGGGTTAAACTCTATTGGGGACCGGAGAGCTGTTGGAGCTCCCTTAATTTCTATTTAACTATCCCAAATGTTGGGTTATTAGGCGATTTTAAACATACCATCAGAGACCTTTGCCAAATCTGATGGATACCTTTCGTGACGACTTTGAACTGTGGTTGCGGGGCGACTTTATGCGAGTGTTTGAACCTTCTTCGGGCCCCCTGCGCTACCGACGGAATCAGATGCTTTGACACATTTTTCCACGGTGGAATAATCAATTGGAAACATCCATTCACGAAGCTTTTGACAGACTGTTGGCACCCTAATGCGGACTCCTCCCTTCCGTTCACTCCTCTGTCTTTTTTCCTTGCCCACCAGCACTTTTGGCTTCGAGGGATTCGGACTCATCTCCTGTTATTTTCATACACTGGTCTCCTCTCACCAAACCCCGACCATCAGCCCTTCCAAGTTTGCCCCACTTAAACACAAATTGGACGGTTTCTTGGCTTGCTGTTCGTCTTGTGGTTCGTCGCCATGTCCTGGAATCCTTTCCTTATTTTCTCAGAGAAGCTCAAAATGACTAAGAAGGCTTTGATTTCCCTTAACAGAACTGCTGGCAACCTCACTTCCTCTGTCACTATTTTTTTGGGTTAAAATTAGACTGAATTAAATAAATAAAAGGTGGTTACAAAGTACACGGTTCAAACCCCAAACAGAGTACCATAGCCATCATAGGAAAGGCCCTATGATGGCTGAAGTAAACCAAAGCTAGACAATAGTAAAGCTAAGATATTTCCAAAGTACACAGATTCAACAAGGAACAAAGAAACAACAATAAAGAACCAATAATTGGCTTGAAAACAGTTAAATCAACTGCAACAACCAAACATTTAGCAGAACTGTAGGTTATAACAAACCAAATCAGCAACACGACACACAACAGCCCATCTGCCCAGCACATCCAGCAGCACAGCACCCAGCAGCTCATTTGCGCACAACCAGCAGCATAGCACATAACATTAGTTTGACACCCAGCAGCTGCCGAGAAAGAGCACCAAAGCCAGACAAAGTGTAGCAGCAAGCCGAAAGAAGACAGCATCAAAAAGCATACATCTTTAGCAGCAACATAGCATATGAAACCCAACAAAATAATGAGCAGTCAACCAACTACAGCAACCCAGCAAAAGAAACTGCAGCCCAGGGTAGCATCGGCCCATGCCCTGGGCCAAAACACACCAGCTCACATAAAGCCCCTATTGCAACATCCCTAGACCACAACAACAAAGACCAGGCATTGCCCAGGGACCACTTCAGCAAACAGTACTCGAAGAGGAATGACTAAGCGAGTCAATCAAACCAAAACAACAACTAGCTTGAACCCCAAACAAACAGGAGCTCCAACCACAAATCCAACCAAAAGAAGTCCATATCAAATACCTATTTTAAATCTACAGCTTCCAGCAACCTTTAAGCCAACCAACACTCAAAGATACAGCAGAAGATGAAACCCCTTAGCTACAGTAGCAGCCCATCTCCCATCTGCCAATGCCCATGCCTCAGAGAACCATAACAACCCATGACAACCCATACCATGCCGATAACCTCCCCAAATTAGCACATTCGCAACATCTGCCAAACAACAATCAGATAAAAAGACCCAGCAGACAACCCGAAGATATAGCACAGCATAACCGATAGCAACATAGCAGCTGTACCATAGCGACACAGACTAGCCCAACAGCAGCACCTCTGTTGCAGAAACCCACAGTCAGCAGAACCCAAATCAGAAGAAGGGCCTCATGAAATAGCAGGACCCACATCAGTAGCAGTATTCAGACCCCATAACAGTAGCAGAACCTAAACCCAGCAAGTAGCTGCATCTAGACAAGCTCAAACCAAAGCTCCATATGCCCTCCCACGAACCTAGAAAAAACTTACAAACTTGCAAATCTTACAAATCAATATGTTGATAACATAACCTGGATTTAATTTTTTTGAAAGCTTGCATTAGTATGGAGACCATACTTGAACAAATGAATAATATCAAGGAAAATGTTCCGGGTAGGAATAGTAACTTTAGTAAAAATCCTAGCATTCCGTTCTTGCCATATCCTATAGACCACAACAGAAAAACCAAAATGCAAAAGACTATAATTGAATAGTTTGGGAGGAGCTGCGATTTAAATAAACTCAGTGTAGAGGTCCAACTACGACTGAAACCGCCAACCACAGAGTTCTAAGAACTGCAAAAAGAATATGACAAGGATAACTGACAGTGGGAAAAATAGATGATGGAATAGTTCAATTAGTTGGAGCACCAAGAACACATTAGGGCAACCTCAAGGTAAATGTAGCAAGTTATCGAAGGCATCCGCAAACCTTTTATGGAACGCCCAGCCACTAGAAGGAAAAAGAGTGCTGATATGGCACAATCTTATGCCAAATAGACTGATGCCCTCAAACAGTCAAACCTTCTCCTACGAAGGACGCGCCGATAGTTAGCTTAGATACCTTTACTTCCTTAGCTAAAGTCCCATCCATAGTAAGGACCATCTTGACAATTCGAATCACAGTTCCTAGAGAGGTCAAAAGAGGACCTAAACGCAATGACATCGTTATGATTGGAATTTGGTAGATTCTATCTAGAGTTATGGATGATACTGCTTACGGAAGAATTTGGCCCAAGCCCAGAGTTGACAATCAGGGAAGAGTGCGTTGAGAAAGCCAAAGGGTTTTGCCCAAGCCACGGCTCAAACCATAGACTCGTGTTAGCACCATTGCCAATACAAAAGGATATATGTCTACGAGCAAGCTCTCTTAATTGAAGCACTTTTCTCCAGATCCAAGAGCAATCATTAGGGATATAGGTAATCCAGAAAAATTTACGTTAAGCTGAACTTCACGAACCCATGTAGCCCAGATAGAATTAGAATTAGGAGTAATGACTTTCCAAAGATGCATATCATGATCAAAGATTTGTTCCAATCTACAAGATTCTTAATAGCAAGACCCCTTTCGAAAAAAGGAAGTGATATTTTGCTCCAAGCAAATTTGGAACCATATTTCTGCAGAGAAGGACCCTTCCATAGAAACCTGGATCAAGTAGACTGAAGATCTTTTAAAGCAGCAGCAGGGAGGATAAAATGGGCAGACCAATAAGCTTGAATGGCATAAATAACAGATTTGATTAATTGAAGTCTGCCAGCATAAGATAGAAATTTTTTGGTCCACGAACTAATTCTGGATTTAACCTTTTCGAGAAGTGGCTGACAATCTGCAAGGCTTAATTGGGAGGTAATCAAGGGAACTCCCAAGAACTTTGCAGGAAAGATCCCTAACTAGAACCCCAAAGTAGAGATAATGGAATCAGCAATATCAGGTGGAACATGTGATAGGAAGCACATACTTTTCGAAGCATTGGTGTGTAAGCCCGAATAGGATGAAAATTTCTTAAGACACATCTTAATAATCATAACAGAGGCAAGGTCTCCGTGGTTAAAAATAATGAGATCGTCCGCGAAGCATAAATGAGTAAGAGATATGGGAGCAGTTTTCTAGTAGAACCGAAATGCAGGATCCTTAGAGGCCTTCGAGAGCATGAGAGAAAGAACTTCCATAACAATGACAAACAGATAAGGAGACAAGGGGTCACCTTGCCTAAGACCTTTTGCCCCTTTAAAGTAGCCACAAAGAGCACCATTAGCCTTTACAAAAAAACTGGTCGTGGTAATACATGCCTTAATCCAGTACAAGAACTTCAGAGGAAAATTAAAAAGCTTAAGAGCAGACAATAAGAAGTCCCAAGAGATAGAGTCAAACGCTTTCCGCAAGTTAATTTTCATAGCACATCTGGTCGGACCATAAGGTCTGTGATAGTTCCTGAATAATTCTTGGGCCAAGAGGATGTTGTCCCCAATTCTTCTTTTCGGAATAAAAGCAAATTGGTAAGGCGAAATAATAGTCGGGAGAATACCCTTTAGCCGAGAAGCAATGATCTTTGAGATGCATTTATAAGTAGTATTGCAGCAAGAAATAGGCCTAAAATCACTCATAAAGGAGGGGTTAGGAATTTTTTGGCACAAGAGCAATGGCAGTTGAGTTAGTTCCTCTTAACAAACATCCCCGCCTGAAGAAAGATTGAATGGCAGAGGTGAAAACATTACCAACAATCTCCCAAGTATGAAGGAAGAAGTGCACATTAAACCCATCAGGGCCAGGGCTCTTGTTATGCTTCATATGTTTTAAAGTGTTCAGAATTTCATCATCAGATACATCCCTTTCAAGAAGCCGAGCTTGTTGGGGAGACACCAAGTTAGACACTGCAGGTTCCCAATCAAGAAAAAGGTCTTCGACAGGAGAGGAGGAACCCAAAATGGAACTGAAATGGTCCACATCAATATTTTGAACAACCAAATGACCATAACACAAATCACCTGAATTTTCAATAGCCAAAATTATATTCTAATTCCATCTATTTTTGTCTTGGTTATGAAAATAACCAGAATTCTTATCCCCTTCCTTAAGCCATTGAATTCTGGATTGTTGTTTAAACATTTTCTCTTCACAAAGAAGAGCAGCCCACAATCTAGCAGATTGAGATTGAGGAGATTTATATCAGAAGGCCTAGAATAAAGAGCAAGCTGAGTAGAGTGTAGACTATCCCTGATATTCTCCACATTAGAAGTAAGGTTGCCATTTTGTTTATTCAAGCTCATTAAGGCACTTTTAACAGCTCTAAGCTTCCGAGAAAGGATTTACAAAGGGTCACCTGAACAATGAGTGCTCCAAGCCTCTTGAACTACTTCAAGAAAGTTGTCCAGACCAGTCATAAAATTAAAAATTTGAAAGGGCTTAGGAATGAACGGAAGAACCTGCCCGGAATAGATCACCACAGGATAGTGATTAGAAAGCTCACGAGGAACAAATATAACCTGAGAGTTGGGGAAAGAATCCAGCCAAAGATTATTGACAAGAGCTCTGTCAAGCTTCTTGTAAGTAGGATTCGATAAATGGGAATCCCACCAAGTAAGATGAGGACCAACAAGCCCTGAGGTCCACCAGATGCAGAACAGACAGCCAATCCTTAAAATCTTGCATTCCATAATCCCATAGCCGAACCCCTCCATCAATTTCAGAAAGAGATTGCACAACATTGAAGTCTCCAAGAAGAGTCCAGGGTTTATCAATAGAAGGAGCAATAGCCCTTAAGTCATTCCACAAACCTTTTCTTTCAGATGGGGTATTAAGCCCATATATAATAGTAACAAAGGATTGAAAGTCATAACTAGCAGAGGTAACATAACAGTGAATAAATTGAGATGATTTAGACAGGATATTTACATTCCAAAAAATTGGGTCACATCCAACCCAAATACGGCTATTTACATGATGCTCATAGTTAAAATGCCATTGCCAATTCTTATAAATAGCTTTAGAAACAGAATGTTGCTGTTGGATCAGTAGGCGAGCTACTTCGGTTCTACTGCCAGCTTCAGAATAACTGTTGTGGTGCTACGGTCGCTGGACTTGTTGGTAATTCTTGGTTGCACGGTGGACTTGGGTCTCCTTTTTCACGCTTCTGGACTGCTATCTTTGGTTAGCTAAGCAAGGCTTGGGGGACTTGTCACCATCTTCTCCTTGTGCTCCTGTTGCTGCTGCTAGTGCTTATGAACCGTCTACTTGCTAATGGTCTGAAATGTTATTGTTCTTAAAAGATAGTTTGTTGGGCTTTGTTCTGTATCTGATGATTATCATTTTTTCTCACATCTTAGTTGGGCATTTGGCCTTGTAATCCTTTATAGTTATGACATTATAGGGCATGTCCTATGATGTCTGTGCTATATTCTGATTGGGGTTTCCCATGAGGCTTGTAATCTCTTTTATTTTTTATTTTATTCAGTCTAAATTTAGCAAAAAAAAAAACTTGACCCTGGTTTCAACTAGGCCAACAAAAGAGAGGCTGTGTTTACTAATGAGAGCACGAACACTATCCTGCTTAGGAGATATATTTACTACACCTCTAATATTCATAGAGAAAAAATTTAACATAATAAGGACATTTTTGCTTTATGCTTGAGATCCTTAACTTCATTCTCATCGATTTATTTTAACTTTTCCACCAGATGATTCGGCAAAGGAGTACCATCAGAGTCAGAGAAGGCGTCACAAAGACCCCCTTCCCCAGGAGAAATGGGATTAAAAGGGTTGCAACTAGGGGCAACAGAGGAGAGCAGCGAACTCTTAAGAGCAGCAGGACTAAATTGCAGCTTTGGGCCTTTAGTAACCGTAGTCCAGCAATCAGAATTTAAAGCAAGAGTGGGACCTAGAACAATGTGCTCTCCAAAAGGCCCAGAGAGAGCACGCTCAGAGACATGAGGAGAAGCCTTAGGGACCCATTTATAGTTAGCACTAGGACATCGGACCAAGGAATGCCCAAAGGTCTTACAATGTGAACAAAGCTGGGGCCTATTTTGATATTCCACCTTAACCACCACAACTTTTTCCAAATTTGACTCCTCATCAAGAACAACAACATCCAGACTCGATGGAAAAGCAGAGGTAGAAGAAAGTTCAACACACATCCTTGCAAATTTCATAGGCTCCAATTTTTTAGTTAATTTATCTACCGATAATGGCTTGCCTATCCCACTAGCAAGATAACTCAACCCAGAAGCAGAAAGATAGGACATAGGAACATTATGAAATTTGACCCATACCGGGACATTAGTATAAGCTTCAGACTGGAAATCCATTCCGTCCTTCCAACGCTTAAGACAGAGGAGCTTATTTGAAACGTACCAAGGTCCTAAGGCTAGAACATTGTCACGTTCCTCAGGAGTAGAAAACTTTAAAATAAACAACCCCTTATCCTGGAGGAACACTTTTTGTAAACCAAACTTATCCCATAATTTATGAACACTATCTTCCACAAGCTTGAAAGGCAGTCTAGAGTGAATAAAACTACACAAGTGTACTACATTTATTTACTTAGCGGAAAAAAAAAACTACCTACCAAACAGGAGTTCCAAAGTTACCCAAACAACAGAACATCAGAAGGAGGCTTAATAGTAATAGGACCATTTTCGACAACGAGAGGAGAAGGGGGAAAAAATCAAGAACCAAACTTGACTTCGGAAAGTCCTGAGCCACAACAGAGCTCCAAGATAGTTTTTTGACCTGAGATACACCCGAGTCACCCGCTAAAACAACCCCTGCAACCTCTTTCCCAGAACTTTTGGGCGAACCGGCAGCTCCACTTCTTCTAAAACAGTACTCACAATAGGAGTAGCTACCTTCTGTAGACCACCATCTTCAGAGACTAGACCCAAAACCTGAGTACCAGAACTGCCATCCATCATTGGACTATTATCAAACATGTCAAGCGCATTGACTTGACGGATAGACCGCCCTCCATTAGCAAACTCCGAAACCTGTTGAATGTTGCAACCCTTTGCAAGAATAAAGTCCAAAAGGGTATTGCTCTTCTGCCGCTCATTTGCAGCTTTTACATGTCCACGACTTGAAATTTGTTGAGCAACACTAAAAATTTCCTTCATGGCAGAGCCCTATTTAAGCCCTAAACTAGCTTCAAACTCACTGTTAGCATCCGAATCCACCATAACATTGAGCGGAACTACAACTGATTCAACCATATCCGACTCACCAAATACAGGAGAAGAAGAATTAACCACCCATGACCAAGTCTAAGGGACGATTCAAGAGAATCGACACCGGAATAATCCCTTGGGTTTGAAACCCCCAAATTAGAAGACCCAACCCTAGAAGGACTGCTAATGGAGTTACCCCCGAAAGATGGGAGTAGTCAACCATAGAAGAGGAAAAGAAAATGGCTCGGTCCGTTTTCGGTTTGGGCGTACTATTTTCTGTTCTTTGGGCGTCTGCTGTAAGCCTTTATAGTCCTTACATCATAGGGTCTGTCCGTCTTGGCTATATTCTGATTGGGTTTCTCCCATGAGTTTTGTAATCCCCTTTTATTTATTTCAGTCTAAAATTAGCAAAAAAAAATGACCAAAAAAAATAGCAAAAAAGAAGAAGAAAATGGCTAGAAAAGGAGAAGAAGATCAGAGCAGTGGCGCAAGAACGAAGAGAGAAGGCAGAGAAAAGAGACCTAGAGAGAGAAAAATTACATGTTGCTCGTCTCTGTCACTATTGCTACGGATGCCCTTCATTATACTCAACTTCTGCTTCAGGCCAATCCTCGAGATGATGCTCTCATTGAAAATGAAAGAGTATGTCTCAGTACTCTCTCTAGGGCCCTTGACCTAGAAGAAACTTTGTTGCTGCAAAAGTCTAGGGTCACATGGCTGGCTTCCGGGGATAGGAACACCAAGTTCTTCTCTAATATGGTCAAGAACATATGGAACTCCAACAAAATTCTTTCTATCCTGGATGATGAGGGTGAGCTGGCCCATGGCCAATCTGCTGTAGAAGAAGTAGCCACCAAGTACTTCTCGCAGTTGTTCAACCTGGATACTAACACTACCTTGCAGCCGGATCTGGACAACCCCCCTGCTTCTCTTATTAATCCGGTTCAAGCTGTTAATCTTTCAGCTGTTATAACTGATGAGGAAATTTTCAATGCCTTGCATTTTATGAAGAAAAATAAGAGCCCTGGGCCAGATTAGTTCAACGTCAATTTTTTCACTCACTACTGGGAAATTGTGGGAAAGGACTTTTCCAATTTGGTTAAATATTTCTTCTCTACGAGCTATATGCCCAAGGGTATTAACTCCATGGCCATTGCCCTCATTCCTAAGTGTACTAACCCTTCTTCTATGTCTGATTTTAGACCTATCTCTTGTTGTAATACTATCTACAAATGCATTTCTAAGATCCTTGCTTGTAGGCTCAAGGTTGTCTTGCCTTCGATTATTGACAAGGCACAATTTGCTTTCATCAAGGGGAGGAACATTAGTGATAATATTCTCCTTGCTCAAGATCTTTTCAGGAACTACAATAGGTCCTCTGGCCCTCTTCGTTATGCCCTTAAAATAGACCTTAGGAAGGCCTTTGACACTCTCAGTTGGGACTTCTTATTTCCTCCCATCACCAACTACACTTTCCTCCTATCTTCATTAGATGGATCCATGCTTGTATCTCTACAATAATGTTTTCCATTAAGGTAAATGGTTCCCTTGCTGGCTATTTCGGGATTACTCGAGGTTTAAGGCAAGGTGATCCTTTATCCCCTTACCTTTTTGTCATTGTCATAAAAATGCTTTCCTCAAAGCTTTCAAGTGTTACTTTGCATCCTGATTTCCAATTTCATTGGCGTACCAAAGGACTGTAAACTCACTCACCTTTACTTTGCTAATGATATCCTTGTCTTCTGCCATGTTAGCATTAAATCTGTAAGTATTCTCTTATCTTCCATCCAATCCTTCTCTCTCTACTCGGGCCTCATACCTAATGTTGTTCATAAGAGTCATTTTTTTTGCTAAATTTAGACTGAAATAAATAAAATGGGGGATTCCAAAACCGCATAGGAGAAACCCAAACAGAAATAGCAAAGACATCATAGGACATGCCCTATGATGTAAAGACAATAAAAGGTTACAGGTGTCAGCCCAATAAGAAAAGGTTACAGTATATGTTAAAGCATAAATAAGAAAATCGTCAAGACGCCCGAACACGGAACCACCGAAACCAGCTACCATGACGATGACCCACTCGTGGCCGAAGCCCCACTCTACGGAGACCCACGCTACAAAGCCCCACTCTGCGACTCCCCACCAGCCGAGCCCCTCATTACCGAAGAGAAGAGACCATATGGAAGAAACGAAGTCATAAGGCCGAATTGGCCGAAGCCGAAACGACACCAATCCGAGCCCCTCTTGGCCGGAGCCCCCCTCTACGAAGACGACCCACTCGAGGCCGAAGCTCCGCTCTACTAAAGATCCACTCTACGAAGACCCACTCTCTGAAATCTCTTGGTCGAGCCCCTCATTACCGAAGACCAAGCCATCTGAGCCCCTCTGGGTCGAAGCCCCACTCTACAAAAACTACCCACTCAAGGCTGAAGCCCCACTCTATGAAAGATCCACTCTACCTTCAACTCTACGAAACCTCACTCTACGAAGACCCCTCTTGGCCAAACTCCACTCTACAAATCCCCACTCTACGAAGCCTCGCTCTACAAAGACCCCACACGGCCAAGACCCCACTCTACGAAGGCCCCATTCGGCCAAAACCCAACTCTACAAAGTCCCACTCTACGAGTCCCCAGCACCAGCACTAGCAGACCACAAGCAATCGCACTCTACGAGTGCAGTTACAGCACAAAAAATCTATAGCATAGTCTAGACTTGATTTTTTGAAATTTAGCATTAGAATGAAGCCCACACTTTACCAAATGAATAATATCACGGATGAGAATCCGAGCAGGGGTGGAAGTATGAGAGAAAATCCTGGCATTTCTTTCGGTCCAGATTCTATAGACCACATCAGCAAACCCAAAATGGAGAAGACTAGAGTGAAAGTATGTACAGGAGCAGCTAGAGATAAAGCCAGTAATAGAAGCCCAACTCCTACTAAACCCTCTCCAACCGCACTGCCTAAGGGCAGTTATCAGAATCTGAAAAGAAAAGGAGCATTCAAAGTATAAATGGTTAAAGGTTTCTCTATCATTCGAGCAAAGCACACACATAGGGTTGATATCAAGGCCAAATTGAGTTAATCTGTCAAGGGTCCGAAACCCCTTATGAAAAGCAAGCCAGAGAATAAAAGATTGTCGGGGGGCACAATCTTGTGCCAAACCAAGTTATGCCAAGATACAGTAAGCCAAGTCAGCCGAATAGAATTCCAGATAGTAGTAGCCTTTACATCCTTTGTACCATCCCAGAAAAGAACATCACGGTTTGCAGAGTTACAAGGTCTAGAGTAGTCAAAAGAATTCCAAAAAGCAATGACATCCTGGTGGTTCGAAGCAGGTAAGACCCACCTAGATTTATGTATAATGCTATTCACACAGGCATAAGGACCAAGCCCAGAGTTGACAATCAGAGACGAGTGAACAAAATTTGTCATAGGAGATTGACCAATCCATGGGTCAAACCATAGGCTAGTATTAGCTCCGTTTCCTATGTCATAAGATATGTGCCTACGGGCAATATCCCTGCATTGTAATACTTTCTTCCAGATCTAAGAGCAGTCAGGAGGGATAGGAATAACCTAAAAGGATTTAGACTTGAGTAGTGTAATATGAACCCATTTGGCCCAAAGAGATGGAGACATAGGAGTAATGGCGTGCCAAAGATGCATTAAGATAAGCGATTTATTCCATTCCGCAAGGTTTTTTATTGCTACACCACCCTCTGCAAAGGGAAGACAAATCTTTGTCCAAGCAACTTTAGAGCCATGTTTGTCCATGGATGGACCCTTCCATAAGAATCTAGACATGGAAGACTGAAGATCTTTCAAAACTGTTGCAGGAAGGATGAAGTGAGCCGACCAATAGGCTTGAGAGGCATGTACAACTGACTTGATAAGTTGCATACGGACGACGTACGAAAGAATCTTATTGGTCCAGGAGCTAATTTTGGCTTTGACCCATTCAAGGAGGGGGTGACAGTCTGCAAGGCTAAGTTTCGAGGTGATCAAGGGAACCCCCAAGAATTTTGCAGGGAACACCCCCAATCAAAAACCCAAAAGGCCAAGGATAAGATCCGATTAGGCAGGAGGAGCATGGGAGAGAAAACACATACTCTTTGATGCATTGATGTGGAGACCTGAGCCCAAGGAGAACTGGTCAAGACACGTCCTAATATTCTTGACCGAGTCAATATCACCATGACAGAAGATAAGAATGTCATCCGCAAAGCAAAGATGGGTGATGGAAAGAGGCGCAGATCGCCAATGAAACTTGAAAGAAGCCTGCTTTGAAGTCTGGGAAAGCATAAAGGAAATGACTTCAATAATGATGACAAAAATGTAGGGGGATAATGGGTAACCTTGTCTAAGGTCTTTATCCCCTTTGAAGTAACCACATAAAGCCCCATTAACCTTAACAGAAAAACTGGAAGTGGAGATGCAGGCCTTGATCCAAAAAAAAATTTGGGAGGGAACTTGAAAAGTTGTAAAGCAGCCCACAAAAAATCCCAAGAAACAGAGTCAAAAGCTTTCCTGAGATCAATCTTCATAGCACACCTGGCTGGCCCAGAGGGTCTGTGGTAATTTTTGAAAAGTTCTTGAGCAAGAAGAATGTTATCACCGATTCTCCATCCCGCAACAAAAGCAGATTGGAAAGGAGAGATGATGGAAGGGAGAATATCTTTTTTTTTTGCTAAATTTAGACTGTATATAAAAAAGAGAAAAGATTACAACCTCATGGGAGAACCCCAATCAGGATATAGCATAGACATCATTGGACATGCCCTATGATGCCATGATTATAGGAGATTACAAGGTCACAAGCCCAACAAGAAATTACAATACTGTAATTAGAATTGAAACATATTAAAGCAAACTAGCAGCATCAAAGCAAGGATTAAAATGATTCCAAAATAGCGCGAAACAAATAGAAGCCATAAAGGATTAGCAGCATAGAAGCCCAAATAGAGGACAAGCAGCCCACCACCCCATGCAAAGCAACAGAAAGCAGAGAGCAGAGAACCCAGACCCAAGGCAGTACCCAAAACTGCAGAAACCAGAATCCAAGAACTGCTACAAACATTGTAAACATACTACAGCAAATCCCTTAGTAGCAGATGCCATAACAACCACCCCACACTATAAATGATCAATGCCCAGCCTCTCACTAACTGCAAAGCAACAAAATAGAATCAGGCAAAAGCCAGCAACGTGGTACCTAAGCATCCAGCAATAACATATCCAAAGGACAACCGGTTGGCCTGACCCAGAACCAGCATTAGCCCAAAATCACCAGTTACCCAAATCCAGCAAAAGGAAATGTTGAATTCAGCATTAAAACATCCCCACTCATAACAACGGATGTGCCCCAAAAACAAGACAAGCCCAATACCGACCCCAGCAGATAGCTGAAGAGAAAACAGACTAGCCCAAGCAGCTAAATGCAATCAAAACTAAACTGCAAACACGTCATACATCATACCAGCAAGAGTTGATCAAAGGTAACGAAGCAACATCAATTGATCAAATAACCATGACAGACCAGCCACCAGCACAAGTAGACCCGCAAGCAGACAACTGAACCAGTCCACCAGCACAAGTAGCACAATGACCTCATCTTCAGAGCTAAAACATTAAATCAGCAGCAACTTCTCAGCAGCACCATTAAAACAGAACAAACTGATGGCAGCAGTCGAGCCCCGACTGACCAGCAGACAGCAGAACTAAACCAATATACTTCAGACTAAAACCACGACAACAGTTTTGAGGCAGGCAACAACAAATTAGCACCAAGCCACTACTATACAGTACAGTGGAAGCAACACCAGCATAACCAAATGCCCAAGGCCAAAGCAGTAGCAGCAACCAGAATTGAGAAGCAGCTGTAGCAGCACGATCAGCAACAACAACAAACAACCAGCAGCAAAAATTGCCAGCCAGTACAACAAGTACAATAGGTAGAACTCAGCAGAACGGACTAAAGCTCAAAGAGATCAGAGCAGCATCAAGTGACCTAGCAGAAAGGACTAAAGCAGATTCATGCTATAGCCAACCAGAACAACAACCAAGAAGGACCTGGACTGAACTAAGCTTAGAACACATGATCATGCTCAGCGGCAAAAACAGACATGATAATAGCAGTGCAGCACCACACGCAGTCACCGGGAGAACTGTGCAGCCAGCAGCCACATCAGAAATAAAGCACAGAGCAGCCAACTGCAGCTCAGTGCAGCCAACTGCAACTAGCATAACCACACCAGATAGGAAGCAGCCAGAGTAGCGGACAATACAGTAACCTAGCTGTAGCCCAACACAGTACAGCAACCTAGCTGCAGTCCAACACAGTAGGAAAACCCAGTATGCCAGGTAGAACTGCAGCAGAACTTGCCAGCCCAACAAGTGTTCTAGCAAGGAACACAAGAACAGAACCGAACCAGTATCAACTAGCAGACCAAAGACAAGAAACTAGTATCAACTAGCAGACCAAACCAGCAACTACAGACCCTGTTACCAAACTAGCAGACCCAGCCAAAACTTGCAGCCTAGCAAGCAGCAACCAGACTAGCTATGGCAGCATCAGAAACCCAAAAAGCAGTAGCAAATCAAACCAGCAGCAGAAACCCAAGTAGCAGCAGCCAAACTAGCTAATATAGCATCTACACATAATTATCTGTTAAAACCACCGACCTCAAAACCAGGCCCTGCTTTAGGAGAGACCTCAGGAAAGGGATCAAACATTGTTTAATGAAAAGTGTCTGAAACCAGATCTTGAATTAATCTTTTGAAATTTTGCATTTGTATGAAGTTTATATTTGAGCAAGTGTAAAATGTCAGAAACAAGGTTTCAAGAAGAACAGAACTGATGACTGAAAACCCGCGCATTTCGTTCATTCCAAATGCGGTAAACCATCGCAGCGAACCCAAGATGGAGCAAACTGTGATGGAAAGAAGAATTGAAATAATGGATGTGGTAGCTCGTTAGAGAGCTCCATGACCGACTGAAACCCCTCCACCCACATTGTCTAAGAACCGATAGGAGGACCCTAAAAGAATAATCACATTGAAAGAATAAGTGATCAAACGTTTCCGAGTGGGATGAACAAAGGATACAAGAGGGATTGACAAGCATTCCAAAACTAAGCAGTCTGTCCATTGTACGCAATCCATGATGGAATGCCAACCAGAGTGTAAAGGAATACCGAGGAATCAAAGCCTTATGCCACACTAATTTGTCCCAAAGGACTGTTACTCCCACCTATCTAATCGAACTCCATAGAGTAGAGGCTTTAACCTCATTAGAATTCACAGAGTCCCAAAGAATCACATCAGGACTAGAAGAGTTACATAACCTAGAGAGATCAAACGAATCCCGAAAGACAATAAAATCATTATGATTGGAGGAGGGGAGGTCCCAAGAGGAATCTCGGATAATATCACTCACTTTGGCATTAGGGCCTAAACCAAAGTTGAAGATCAAAGAGGAGACAGAGCTTATAGATAGGGGATTTACATTAAGTCAAGGGTCGAACCATAGACTAGTACTTTCCCTATTACCAATACGGAAACGAATAAAGTTCATAGCAAGAGGTCTCAACTGCAGAACCTTTCTCCATATCCATGAGCAGTCATTTGGAGCCTTAAGAACCCAAAGGTGTTTAGTGTTTAAATGATACTCTCTAACCCAAGAGGCCCATAGAGACTGAGAATTAGTATTAACTACTCTCCAAAGTTGAAGCAAGATCAAAGCTTTATTCCAGTCCTCCAATTGCTTAATAGCTAAGCCTCCTTTTGAATATGGAAGCACAATTTTGCTCCAAGCAACTTTGGCCCCAAACTTCAACATAGAGGGACCTTTCCATAAGAATCTGCTCATAGTGGACTTAAGATCCTTAAACAAAGACGCAGGGACGATGAAGTGAGCAGACCAATACGATTGAATAGCAAAAACAATCGATTTAATAAGCTGTAGACGACCAACATAAGAAAGGAATCTATTAATCCATGAAGCAATTTTGGATTTAACCTTTTCTAAAAGAGGATGGCAATCAACAAGGCTAAGCTTCGAAGTGATCAAAGGGGCCCCTAGGAATTTAGCAGGAAATCATCCCACTTGAAAACCTAGAGTATTGATAATGACCCCAGCTTGAATAGGAGAGACATTGGAGAGAAAGCACATACTCTTCGAATCATTAACATGTAATCCCTAGATAGAGGAGAACTAAACAAAGTTTGGTCACCTTGGCCGAATTCACATCACCATGACAGAAGATAAGCAAATCATCCGCAAAGCACAAGTGAGTTAAGGAGATAGATTTTGTTTTCCAATGATGCTTGAAATAAGAAGCCCTGGTTTCCTTAGAGAAAATAAGAGAAAGAACTTCCATAACAATAACAAATAGAAAAATAGAGAGTGGATCCCCTTGACGTAACCCCTTGGTCCCTTTAAAATACCCACATAGGGCTCCATTCACTTTAACAGAGAAAGAAGGAGAGAACAAATACAAGCCTTAATCCAGAAGATGAACTTGGGGGGAAATTTGAGAAGCCGAAGAGCGGCAAGCACGAAATTCCAAGAGACCGAATCGAAAGCCTTACGCAGGTCAATTTTCATAGCACACCTAGACTGGCCTGAGGGTCTATGATAGTTTCTAAATAACTCCTGAGCCAAAAGAATATTATCACCTATCCTCCTGCCCGGAACAAAAGCAGCCTGAGAGGGAGAGATAAGGGAAGGAAGAAGACCCTTGAGCCTGACAGAAATAATCTTTGAAATACACTTGTAGGTCGTGTTACAACAAGAAATAGGTCTATAATCATTCATGGAAGAAGGATTAAGCACCTTAGGAACTAGAGCAATGGCCGTTGAGTTGGTACCACGGAGAAGGCAACCCTGTTTGAAAAATGATTGAATGGCCAAAATAAAATCTCTACCAACAATATCCCAAACAAGCAGGAAAAAGTTCACATTGAAACCATCAGGGCCAGGGCTCTTGTTTTTCTTCATTGTCCTCAAAGTTGTCAAGATTTCAGAATCCGAGATGTCTCTTTCAATCCAAGAGGCTTGAGAATCAGTAACAATATTAGAAGCAGAGGGGGTAAGATCCATTAAAGAGGGAACCCCCACTAACGGAACAGAGCCCAACAAGGATTTAAAATGGTCCATTGCAATATTTTGGATATCCTCTTGGCCGGTACACAAGACGCCTGCCTCATTTTCAATAGCCAGAATTTTATTTTGATTCCACCTATTCTTAATTTGATTGAAAAAATAGCCTGAGTTTTTATCCCCATCCTTAAGCCATTGGATTCTAGATTTTTGCTTGAATAACTTCTCTTCACATCTGAGGGCATGCCACAAATTTCCAGATTGAAGCCTTTGGGCCTTTAGGAAAGAGGGATCATTCAAATTAGAGGCAAAAGTATTCTGCGTATCATGGAGAATAGCTCTAGCCTTATCCACATTTGTGGTAAGATTACCACAATCTTTGTTTAAAGTGGAGAGAGCCCATTTGACAGAACGGAGCTTACCAGCTAGAGCCTGAAGAGGATCCCCAAAGGTAGAGATATTCCAAGCAGATTGAACAACCTCATGAAAGTTTTCAAGCTCACCTAGGAAATTGAAGAATTGAAAAGGCTTTGGAACTCTAGGCAGGGTCAGTCCAGTTTGTACCACCGCTGGACAATAATCCGAGAGATCCCGAGGGGTGAATATAACCTGGGAAGCATGGAAGTGATGTAACCAATCACAGTTGACCATAACCCTATCAAGCTTTTTGAACTGGGGTTTAGTATCACTAGAATTCCACCATGTGTGCAAAGGCCCAACCGCACGTAAATCAGATAAGAGCATATCGGTGGAACAGTCCAGAAAGTCCTGCATACCCCCATTCCGAAAATCAACTCCTCCCTTAATTTCAGAAACAGACAAGACCTCGTTAAAATCCCCAAGCAGACACCAAGGCAGATTGATCGAGTAACATAAGGAGCGTAGGTCAGACCAAAGAGCTTTCCTCTCAGAGGGGGTATTAAAACGATAAACAAAGGTGACAAAAAACTGCAAGGAAGAGGCAACAGACAGAACTAAGCAATGCATAAATTGAGAAGACTTAGATATAATATTTACAGTCCAAAGCGAAGGGTCCCATCCAACCCAGATTCTCCCATTCACATGATGCTCATAGTTAAAGTGCCAATTCCATTTGTTACATATAGCTTTGGAAACACTATTGGCTTTTGGGCTTTTGACTCTAGTTTCAACAAGCCCAACAAAAGAAATATTATGTTTACATAGAAGAGCATGGACACTATCCGGCTTGGACTTCATATTTACACCTCTAATGTTCATAGAGCAAAAATTAACCATAAAAGAAGGTTAAGTTAAGAAGGGACAGGACGTCCCCCTCCTTTAATTTTTTTCTTTGAAGACTGGCCCGGTTCCAAACCTGCTCGAGCTTTCGCCTTAAGGTCCCGACCGGCCTTTTCATCTACCATTTTTAGCTTTCCCACAAGGGGATTTGGAGAAGGAGTAAAATCAGAGTCTGAGAGTCCCTCCAAATCTACCCCAGTAGCAGCAAAGGGTTTAAAAAATTTGGAGTTGCTAATCAAGGGGAGATCGTTGAGGGGAACCTGTTGTTTTTGTCCCTAAGCCACCAAAGTCCAGTCGGCAGGAGTATCAGAAACCAACTGATGGGTAACAGGAGTAGAACTAGAGGCAGCAGGCGTAATATGAGGAGCAGTAGAAGCAGATGCTGCCAAAGCAGATGCCACTGGAGCAGAGTCTAAGTTGTGAGCTTTAGGCAGCCATTTGTAATTCGCTTTAGGACAACGAAGCAAGGAATGCCCAAACGTTTTACAGTGAGAACAAATTTGGGGTTTGTTCTGGTACTCCACTTTAACAGTTATAAACTTTTCAGAGTTAGTAACCTCATCAAAGACAGCCACTTCTAGAGATCCAGGAAGAGCCGAAGAAGGCATTATTTCAATACATATCCTAGCAAAATTCATAGGTTCTAGTTTCTCTGTGACTTTATCCATAAACAGCGGAACCCCAACCCCACTTGCTAGATAACTAAGCCCAGCCGCAGACCAATAAGACATAGGGATGTTGTGGAATTTAACCCAGATCGGAGTTTTTGTACATGTGTCAAAATGGAAGTCCATGCCTTCCTTCCATTGTTTGAGACATAGAAGTTTATTAGAAATATACCATGGGCCAAGTGCAAGCACATTCTCACGATCCTCAGGCTTTGCGAATTTGAAAACAAAGAAACATCCCCCCCCCCCCTCTTGAAGGAAAACACTTTGCAAGCCATATTTATCCCATAATTTATGAACATTTTCTTCCACTAGCTTAAAAGACATCTTGGAATGTAGAAACCCACCCACCAGACAAGAGGACCAACGATTATTGCCTTCTAGCAAAATCTCAGGAGGAGGACGAATCAAGATAGAACCATTAACCGACCTAGGAGGGGAAGGAGGGAAAAATTCTAGCTTCAATGTTGGTGCTGCCGGAGTCGCCTGAGCCACAACATTGCTCCATGTTTTCACAACAAGGAGAAGAACAGTGGAAGGAGATACAAGCGTTCCTCCAGCACCAGAGGCAGTCCCATCACATGCCCTCCCGGGGCATTCCCCTTCTCCAAACTCATTACCTCTCTAACCCAAAACAGGAATAGGCAGCACCGTCACAGAAGGATTTAGAGGACTTTCCACAAACATGTTAAGGTCATTTACTGAGCGAACAAATTTTCCATTGGTAGAGAAGTCATTTACATTTTTCAAAGAGAAACCATGTGCTTTGATAAAATCCAAAAACACGGTGCACTTCCTTCGCTCGTCAGCCGCATCGATATGGCCCTGCTGAGAAAGAGCTTGAGCCGCTCTGAAAATTTCCTTCATTGGAGAACCATCATGAAGCCCTAGGCTAGCTTCTGCAAGGCTATTAGCTTCAGAGGATTCAGTGCTAACGGACAAAAAATCAGCAGCAACTGTAGGGATGGCAGAGGATTCAGCCATTGCATTTTCGTCAATCACCGGGGAGCTGGGGTTCGAGACTCCAAACTCGGTGAAAAGGTCCCTCGAGGGGTTGCTAGTTGAATTTTCGGCCGAGAGATGAGAATGATCCACCATTCCGATAAGCCTCGCGAACAAGCTGGATACCGACAAGCTGGAGGAGTGAAAGATGGCGAGAGAAATATGGTAGTGGCGAAGCTGGAGTTGCAGGGAGGAAGGGCGGTCAGAGACAGAGCGATGAAGTACCAGAAAGGAAACAAGGGCGTGTTTGAAAGGAAGGAAAAAGTAGGTGAGGATGGGCGGGATCAGAAAAAGGAAAGGAGGGGTTAACGGAAATGGCTAACGGAGAGGAGACATATAGAGAGAAGCTAGAGAGAAAAAATTAGAGAGAGAATAACCTAACCCATGGAAGGGAGAATATCCTTAAGCCTAGATGCAATGAGCTTCAAAATACACTTATAGGTAGTATTGCAGCAAGAGATGGGTCTGTAATCATTCATAGAAGAGGGGTTCTGAACTTTTGACATAAGATCAATGGTTGTGGCATTGGACCCCCTAAGCAAATATCCCTGACTGAAAAAGGAATGAATAGCAGTAGTGAAGACCACCCCAACAATGTCCCAAGCATGGAGGAAGAAATTAACAGTGAACCCATCAGGGCCAGGACTCTTGTTCTTCTTCATGTGCTTATGGGTGGACAAAATCTCCTCATCCGACACATCTCTGACAAGCAAAAGAGCTTGTTGAGAGGACACAATCTTGGCCCCAAGAGAGTCAGGAAGAGGGATAGTGGAGCAATTAGCATGGGAAGGCATACCAAAGAGATCGTAGAAGTGGTTAACTGCAACACGTTGAACAACCAAGTGCCCAAAACACAATTCACCCTCAGAATTCTCAATTGCTAGAATCTTATTAGTGTTCCACCTTTACTTAATTTGGTTATGGAAGTAACCTGTATTCTGATCACCCTCCTTCAGCCATTGAATTCTAGATTTTTGCTTAACAAGTTTCTCTTCAAGGAGGAGAGCAGCCCAAAGAGAATCAGTTTGAAATCTCTGGATAAGAAGGAGAGAGGGATCACCTGGATTAAGAGAGATGGCTTGCTGAGTAGCGTGCAAGCAATCCCTAGCCTGCTTCACATTTGAGATCAGATTACCATTGCGCTTATTAAGATCCTTTAAAGCAAACTTAACAGCAGAGAGCTTCCCTGCCAAGATCTAAAGAGGGTCCCTTAAACAAGGATCGAGCCAAGCAGTTTGAATCACATCATGATAACTTTCTAGACCCATCATAAAATTAAAAAATTGGAAAGGCTTAGGTATATTAGGCAAGGATATACCAGACTGAACCACCACAGGGCAATGATCAGAGAGGTCACGAGGGCAGAAAAGGGCTTGGGAGTTGGGATAGGAATCCAACAATAGGTTGTTAACCAAAGCACGATCAAGCTTCTTGTAAGTTGGGTTTGCTATTTGAGAATCCCACCAGGTGAGAAGAGGGCCAATAGCGCGGAGGTCCATCAAGAGAAGGTCGTCAAGCCAATCCTTGAAGTCTTGCATACCATAATCCCAAGAACATGCACCTCCATCAATTTTAGTCAAGGATTTAACCACATTGAAGTCCCTAAAAAGAGTCCACGGTTTATCAATCGAGCCAGCAATAGCTCTCAAATCATTCCAAAGAAATTTCCTTTCACTAGGGGTATTGAGCCCATAAACAACAGTAACAAACCCATTAAAACTAAAATTGACAAGAGAAACAGAACAATGGATAAATTATGCAGACTTTGTAATAACATTGACATTCCAGATATTTGGGTCCCAACCAACCCAAATTCTTCCATTTGCATGATACTCATAGTTAAAGTGCCACTGCCAATTCCTACAAATAGCTTTAGAGACAAAATTAGCCTTAGGAGACTTGACCCTTGTTTCAACCAGGCCAACAAAAGAGATTCCATGCTTACGAATGAGATCATGGACGCTAGTCTACTTTGGAGACATATTTACACCTCTAATATTCATAGAGCAAAAATTTATCATAAACAGGGGATGAAGTTAAGCTAGGGAATTTTTTTTTTGCTAAATTTAGACTATATTAAAAAGAGAATAAGGATTACAACATCATGGAAAAACCCCAATCAGGATATAGCATAGACCTCATAAGACAAGCTCTATGATGTCATGACTATAAAAGATTAAAACCCCACAAGCCCAACAAGAATCACTATAGACATGACTTGAAACTTAGAAGCAAAGACCAGCTACATAACTAGAAAAAAGGAGGAACCCAAAGTAGAGAGAAACTAAACAACCATAACATTCTTTCAACAGAACAGCTCAAATAGAGGCCATCAGACCACCCCCCATGCAGCAACATGAACATCATATCAGACAACAATAACCTCCTGCAGATAACAATAACCTTCCCTGCCCAAATCCCATCTAGCCTCGAACCAGCAGCGGAAGCCTAGACAAACCAAACCAGTATACTAGCCATAGCTGCTCGCCCAAAACCACATTCAGCCTCGAATCTGCAGGGGTGCTCGCCCAAACAGCCCAACAGCTTGCCCGGTCTGCTCGCCCAGCACAGCTCATCCAAACAGCTAGCCCGGTCTGTTCACCTAGCACAACTTGCAACTCGCCTAAGACCAGGCCAAAGCAGAAAGCAGTTCGCCTAAGACCAGGCCAAAGCAGCACCAAGCCCATGCACTGAGATCAAGAATAGCAGCTCGCCCACCCTAGCAGCTCAACAAGACCAAGCCAACAGATCCATAGCATATGCCTAGCCCAAATCAGCAGAGTCAGCACCCACTGTCCCATCCCAGCTAAAATTTAGCCCACAAACCAGCCTTCACAAGGCCAACCCAACCGAAGCCTATGCCCACTTTCTTGCTTTCCATGCCCGAAAGGTGCTACACCGAGTCCAACACCAACAACTACTCACCCACAGTCATACATCCAAGGATTGACCCTCATAGGGCAAGATGCCTATAGTATGGCTGATCTTTAACCCTTTGGAATTTATCACTACTATCCAGTCTACATTTAATGATATGCATAATGTCTTTGACTATAGATTGGGAAGGAATTTTTTTGTTAGAGAACATCCTAGCATTAAGCTCAATCCAAAGTCGATACACAACCGCAGAAAACCCAAGAAGGGTTAGACTGTGAAGAAAATTTGACCTAGAGAAGCGAATTAGGTAGATAGTCAGAGAATCCCAACTCCTGCTACTACCTCTCCAGCCACATCTTCTCATAATAGGGACGAGGACACGAAATGAGTAGGTACAGTTAAAAAATAAATGGTCGAAAGTCTCCAATTCAGTTTGATAAAGCACAGAAATGGGATTAACATGAATCCCAAAACTGACAAGTCTATCAAGAGTGCGCAACCCCTTCTGAAAATCCAGCCATAGATTGAAAGAGAACCGAGGCATAATCTATTTATTCCAGATTAACTTCGCCCAAGGAGTGTCAGATCCCGTCCCCCGAATCAATTTCCAGATGGTAGCTGCCTTAACCTCGGTAGCTTTGGTATCATCCCATAAGATCTGATCCATAGCAGTGGAATCACAGTGCCTATTAAAATCAAATCTCTCCCTAAAATCAATAATATCCTGATGTTTGGAAGAGGGAAGAGACCAAGATGAGTTATTGATAATAAGGCTCATAGTAGCAAGAGGGCCAAGGCCAAAGTTAATAACCAAAGATGAATGAATAGAGTTTTCTAAAATGGACTCACTTAACCAAGGATCAAACCAAAGGCTTGTGCCTGCCCCATTACCAATGCAATATCTGATGTGTTCAGCAGCAGTAGGCCTTAACTGAAACACCTTCCTCCAAATCCAAGAGCAGTCACCAGGGATAAATAAACTCCAGAAATGTTTAGTTTTCAAAGTAGACCGGATCCAAGAAGCCCAGAGAGAGACTTGAGAGGGGTTAACCACTCTCCAAAGATGCAACAAGATAAGCGATCTATTCCAATCCTCAAGATTTTTAATCCCAAGGCCTCCTTCAGCGAAAGGTAGTGTAACCCTTGTTCATGCGACTTTGGCACCATATTTGAGCATAGAGGGGCCCTTCCAAAGAAATCTACTCATGATGGACTTAAGGGACTTAAGCACTGAAGCAGGTAAAATAAAGAAAGAGGCCTAATACGTAAGGAAAGGAACTTATTTGTCCAAGAGGAAATTTTGGCCACAATCCTTTCAATGAGAGGGCGGCAATCCGCAAGGCTAAGCTTTAAGGTTAATAGAGGAACTCCTAAGATCTTAGCAGGAAACCCACTGAGTTAGAATCCAAGAGTATCAATGATGGAGTCTACCACAGAAGAGGGACCTGGGAAAGAAAGCATAAACTTTTGGTCTTATTAATTTGCATTCCAGAGATAGCCGAGAAGGAGTCAAGGCAGCCCTTTAAGATCTTAACCGAATAGAAATCTCCATGGTAGAAAAACATAGGGTCATCTGCGAAGCTAAGGTGGGTAATGGACTGCTCCTTCGTTTTCCAGTGGTGACGGAAGCCAGGTACGGTAGAGTCTTTTGAAAGCCCAAGAGAAAGAATCTCCATAGCGAACTTGATTAAGTGAGATTAAGGAGAGAAAGGATGGATTCTCTCTCTAGGTTTTTCTCTCCCCCTTCTCTCTACAATTTTTTCAACCGGTTACTTTCCCCCTATTACCGTTAACTCCTTCTAAAACCCCTTCCTTCCTCTTTTGTCTTTCGCCCAACCTCACCTATATTTTTAGTTGTTACCCACATTCTCTGTTTCCCCTTTTGGTCCATCTCCCCCTCTTTTTCCACCGTCTCTCTGATTCCTTTTCAATTTACCCTCTGGTTCCTCCCCTTGTCTCTTCTGTATTCGGTGTGCTCTATCCATCTCTATCTCCTTTCTCCCTTCTCTAGGTTCTGTTCTATTGGGTCTTGGTGGACCATCAACATCTCTCTGCTGGGAACTCAGAGAGTAGCCTATCCCAGGATTTGTTTGCAGAATATGGTGTTTCACACCCTAACTCACCCTTAGCTGCTGTCACTATGATGGATTCGGAGCCTATCCCCTCTAATGTGTCGATCAGCTCTGACGAATCAATTATTTTTGAAGCTCAACTGGGGGATTCTCTTGGTCTGGCCACGTTGTCGGCCACCCTAGATATTTTTAAAGTAGTCCATCACTTCACTAGAAATGACTGTGAAGAAGCCATTGCAGAAAGGCGAAAGAACTCAAAACTTATGGACTATATCTCTCTACCTTGGGCCTTCCTCTTGCAGATGTGAACAACCTTTCCTTAATCGGGTCGTTTGCGGCGATAGCTAATGCTCATAAGGTGTTCGATTCCTGTCCTGTCTTTGGGCTAAGTGCTACTATGGCAGCCGTCAACCCCCCTCTGGGTCCCCCTGCCCCTGTTTTCGGGTATCTCTAGGCTTCTGATGTGGTTCTCCCTTCATTAGGCCAGGTGAATTCCGTTGGCATATCTTCTCCCCCTAAGACATGGAGCTCGATTGTTGCAAATACAGCCACTGAGAAGAACTTGGGTTTAAGTTTTTTTCCCCTCTGTAGTCTGAAGGAAGTGTTACGGTCAATCCCCCCGTTGAAATCCTCAAACTTGGTCTTATTAAGTGGTCTTCTAGTCTTGTCGGTCACTTTATTCACTCGAAATTGCCATTCAAGTTGGTTGAAACCTCTGCTAAAAAATTATGGGGACACATGGGGTTGTCTAAAGTCTATCTACATGATAAGGGTTACTTCATCTTTAAATTTGATTCTTTGAGGGAAAGAGACAATATCTTAGCTTCGGGTCTATAGTATATAGCGTCCAAGTTGCTATGCATACAACCGTGGCAAGAAGGAGTTAACTTCATTAAAACTGACTGTTGCAAAGTCGCAATATGGTTCAATTTCAGTAACATCCCCCTCACTTACTGGACAAAGGAGGGTCTAAGGTAACTGGAAAGTGCTATTGGACGCCCATTATTTGCCGATGATATGACTTCTAAGTTGGAGCCTCTGAGCTTTGCCCGAATTTGCATTTAGATGTACGCTTCATCTACATTCCCTGCTTCTATCAAAGCTGTAGTGTTTGATGGTACAGCCTTGGTCGAAGAATCTATTGAGGTGAAAGTGGAGTATTGGAGCAGGCCTCACTCTTGTGCAAATTGTAAATGTTTTGGCCATTCCCTTCTCAAATGTCCTAAAACTAATTTCCAATGGGTTGCAAAGCCTTCTCCTATTCCTTGTGCGGACCCGAACTCTGCTTCTCCTTCCGAAGCCATGGCCTCCCCCTCTCCCGATCCTGTCGATCCGATGGTTTGTGGACTGCGGTTTCCAAAGGTCATAAACTTCCTTCTCCCCTTATTGCCGCCCCCTGTATCCTTTACAACCTTCTCTCCAATTGCTTCTCTCCTCGTTGAGACCAGAATAAAAGCTCCAAATGCCCTCAGAATTTCGAGGGCCATCTCCCGTAACTAGGCCTGGGCATTTAATTATGACCACCACCAAAAATGGCATGATCTGGGTGGGTTGGGATCCAAATATTTAGAGAGTAAATATCTTGTTCCAATCTGTCCAAATGTCACACTTTAAACTCTACCCCCTTAATAAAAATACCCCTTTCTTGGCCTCTATAGTCTACGGCTTGAACTCTGTAGTGGAACGTCGACAGTTGTGGTCTGATCTGAACTCCGTGCTCTCTTCGGACACTTGGTGCATTCTTGGGGACTTCAACACTATCAAAAGGGTCTTGGAAGCAGAAGGTGGTGATTCTACTTGGGATGCTGGTATGACTGACTTCAATGATTCCTTGGAAACTCTTGGGGTAGATGATATTCATGCTATTGGGCCTTAGTACCCTTGGTGGAATTGCAAGGTTAAAAATCCTATCCACAGAAAGTTGGACAGAACAATGGGTAACAATTATTGGTTCAACTCTATGCCTGACTCTCAAGCCACTTATGGACCTCGAGGTCTCTCTGATCATTGCCCAGTTATTCTTAATACTGGTCTTCATTTTCGAAGGCTCAAGAAACCATTCCAATTCTTTAACTTTATCCTTGATTTAGAAGGGTTCGATGCTGCTGTCTTGGATTGTTGGAATATCAGAATCCGTGGGTAAGTACTCTGCAGGTTCAGTTGGCCTCCATTCAGATTTCTCTCCATGCCAACCCTTTGAACTCCTATCTTCTTACCATAGAAGATAATTGTTCCAAGTCGTTATGGAAAGCTTTGGCCCTTGAAGAATCTCTCTTGCTCTAGAAATCCCGGGCCACTTGGCTTTCCCAGGGGGATAAAAACACTAACTTCTTTGCCAACGTCATCAAGAGTAATTGGAATCATAACAAAATTTTCTCTATCTTCAATAGCACCGGTGAGCTTATTGAAGACCAGCAGCGTATCTAGCAAGTGGTGATGGCCTACTACCAAGATTTATTGGGGTCTTCCCCTCTCTCCTATCCTGTTAGTGATGATCTCAAAAACTACGTTACCATGAGGATCTCTCCGGCACAGGCGGCTACTTTAGTCAACCCAATCCTTGATTCTGAAATTCTTGCAGTTCTTCAGTCCATAAAAAAGAATAAAAGCCCTGGCCCTGACGGGTTCAATGTTAATTTCTTTCTACACTGCTGGGATACTATCGGTCATGATTTCACAGCCGTTGTGCACTCTTTCTTCTTATCTGGTAACCTTCCGAGTGGTGTCAATGCTACCGTTATTGCCTTGATTCTGAAGTCAGAAAACCCATCCATTATGTCTGACTTTAGACCTATCTCATGCTGCAACACAATCTACAAATGTATAGCAAAGATTCTTGCTAATAGGCTTAAATTAGTTCTCCCATCCATAATTGACCATGCCCAGTCGACCTTCATCTCGGGGAGAAGCATCAATGATAATATTCTTCTTGCGCAGCAGCTTTTCAGGAATTACCACAGACTTTCCGGTCCTGCCCGGTGTGCTCTCAAAATAGATATTCGGAAAGCCTTTGACACTGTTGACTGGGGATTTCTTCTGGACCTGTTGGGCCTTCTTCATTTTCCTCCTATTTTTATAAACTAGATTCAAGAGTGCATCACAACGACTATGTTTTCTGTCAAAGTCAATGGTTCTCTGGCTGGCTATTTCAAGGGAGCAAGGGGATCCTCTGTCACCTTATTTGTTTGTATTAGCAATGGAAGCCTTTTCCATCATTCTAAATAAGGACACTTTGCTGCCTAATTTCAAGTGTCATTGGAAAGCAGATTCTTGCAAAATTTCACATGTGTGCTTCGCAAATTACATTCTCCTTTTTTGCCATGGGGACCTGTCCTGTATCTCCATAATCAACTCGTGCATTCAATCCTTTTTCATGTTCTCCGGTCTGATCTCCAATGCTCTCAAAAATTTTTGTTTTCTGGCAAATGTTCTGACGGATGTTAAGGCAAATATTTGCCTTCTGCTGGGTATTCCGCTAAGGGTTTTACCTATTAGATTTCTTGGGGTTCCTCTAATTTCCTCTAAACTTTCCCACTCCGGTTGTCTGCCTCTGATTCAAAGAATTACTGCCAGAGTCTCCTCGTGGACTTCCCGCTTTCTCTCCTATTCTGGTAGAGTACAGTTGATAAAATCAGTGTTATTTGCTATTCAGTCTTACTGGGCCGCCCATTTTATTCTTCCTGAATCGGTTCTAATAGCCATCCAATCTATCATGTGTAGATTTCTTTGGAAGGGATATTCTCTCCTTCGACATGGCTCTAAAGTTTCGTGGAAGGATCTATCCCTTCCACTCTGTGAAGGTGGCCTAGCGATTAAAAATCTTAACGATTGGAATTCGGCACTCATAATTCTCCACCTCCTCAAGGTCATTTCCCCGTCTTATCCTTCCTTGTTGGCTAAATGGGTCAAATCTACAGTTCTATCAAGGACCAACTTCTGGCATATCTCGAACCCCTTGGACTGTTAATGGATATGGCGTAAGATCCTTAAACTTCGTCGCATAGCTCTCCGGTTCCTTTCATATAGAGATGGGAATGGCAACCTATTAAGTCTCTGGCATGACCCTGGATGCATGGACAACCCTTAAACCCTTAATGCTCGAATCGCCGATATCACATCCCTGGGAGCTTGGGCATTGCCAGCTAGTAACCACCATGAGGTTCAACAATTTCGTAGCTTGTTTTCCTCTATTCCTAATCCTTCAGCTGTCGAGGACCTGATTTTATGGGACAACCTTGAGCTAAAATATGTCAAAACTTCCAATATTTGGGAATCTATTCGCCTGCGGGCTCAGAAAGTTCCCTGGGTGAATATGTTTTTTTTTGCTAAACTTTTTGTGTATATAAAAAAAGGAACCAATATACAAAGGCCCCGAAGTATTGCTGCATCATCTGTGGACAGGCCCAAGATGAGGAAGCTAAACAAGGAAACTACCAGAAACAAAATAGCTAAAAAGACAGATACATAAACACTGTCTCCCGGGGGGACTAAAACATCTAGAAAACTAGGAATAAAGCAATCCCATATATGTTTATCCAAATAAACAAAGAACATGAGCCCACAAGAACTGATCCACAATCCATAAAGGACCATTGGAAACCAAATCAAATTTTTGCACCTCGCCAAATAGCAGAACAGCAGCCAGCACAAACAGCAGTACGCCAACCAGCCCCTCGCCTTAAGCAGCCCGAAGCAGCCTAGGAGCTCAGGCATTCCAGCTCGTCCAAAGCATCCCAGACTAGCAGCTCGCCAACCCAGACCATTGCACCTCTAGCCACCTCTCCCGAAGCAGCACCCCAAGATTCGGAAAACTAACCAGCTACACTACCAATCCAGCAATCAAGGCAGGACCAAATCCGGAGCAGAATTACCAGCATCCAAGCTACAAATAGTAGTCAAGACATCTGCACCTCAAGGATTACACCACCACACTAGTTTGTAATTAACCAATTACAAAAATATTGACTGTTTGTAGCTTTGATAAAGGATTTACATGTAGATAATCTAGACTTAATAATATTTATAACATCCTTCGCAAGGCAAAACATAGGAGGAATAGAGTCAAGGTGAAGCTTTTTATTTCTAGCCTCCCATATTTTGTAGAAGCAAACAGCCATAGTATTGTATTCTATTAGATTTCTCCCTGTTGGAGACTAACGATAATTTGTTGTATATTATCTTAGTCATAATATTCTTTACTGGGCTAGTTGAGCTCACCCTTTTCCTTTTTGTTCCATTTTTCTTCTCAGGAGGCGAGAATGTAGCGAGTACTAGTCGGGGTATGGAATGAAGGTTCTAGAGAGAGTTGTTTAGTAGTCCTCACCATTTTTGTAAAATAATGTATCAATAATTATGATGGGGATTTATTTACGTGTGGATATTGTCTAGACGACAATATCTGTATTTAAACTCACAGTTTATATGTTGTAATAATAAAGTTGTAGTTATTTCTGTACCATGTATTTGGCGACTCAGAATGAGTTGGATGGAATGGACCTATTTTGGGGTCGTCACACTACTTATCTTGGTCTTAAAGGTGACTTGTAGGGAAAGATTCTAGCATGACACAACTTGGGAACATCATTCAAGAAGGTCAATCAACTGTTAGACCTCCACTACTTCAAGGAGCTGAAAATTACAACTTCTGGAAGTTTCGAATGACAATATTTCTTAAAAGAGACCCTTGGGAATGGTGGGTCGTGGAGAATGGTCCTGTTATTCCAAGAAAAAAGGATGGTACTCCAAAGACCTTAATGGAAATGGACTCAACCGAAACTCACATGGTCTCCTATGATTCAAAAGCAATGAACACACTCGTTAGTGGATTGGTGCAATCCGAAAGTGACAAAGTTTCCTCATGCAACACGGCTAAGGAGATTTGGGATACTTTAAAAGTAAGCCATGAAGGTACATCGAAAGTAAGAGAAGTCAAGCTTAGTATGCCCATGCATGATTATGAAATGTTCAATCTTGAGAAAGATGAAACTATCAACAAGGCACAAGCAAGGTTCCTAGTACTAATGAATTCCATGAAGCTTCTTGATAAATCAATTCCACAAAGTGAGATCAACTGTAAGTTACTTCAGGCTATGCCCAAGAGGTTTGCTTCTAAAGTTACAACTCTTCAAGATTCTCCTAATATTTCTTCTATGAATACATTAACTCTATTTGGTGAATTAGAAGAATTTGAACATCAATTAAGGAGATATGATGATGAGGAGGATACTCCTTGAAAGAAGGTTCTAGCTCTTATTGCAGGTGATGAAGAGGAGCTAGAGGAAGATTCGGATGAGGAAATTGTAAAACTTTCAAAAAGGCTCAAAGGGTTGCTACAAAGAAAGAATAAGAGAAAGAATGCAATCACTTCAAACAAATTCAAGGGAAAACAAAATGAAGACACTTGCTTTGAATGCGGACGCCCGGGCCATTTCAAAAAGGATTGCTTCAAAATAACGAACAAAAGCAAACCAAGCTACAAGGATAACAAAAGGAACAAAGCATTTATTACTTGGAGTGATGATGAGTCCGAAGTGGAAGTCGATGCAAACAAAGAAATATCCCAAGTATGCTTCATGAGAGTTGGAAATGAATCAAGTGATGAATCGAGTGAGGTAACCATTTCTGATTATAATATTTTGAAACATGAAAATGAAAAACTAAGAGAAAAGAATATATACTTAAAAGATTTAGTAAATACTTTAATGAATGAGGTTGATATATTAATTGATGAAAAGAAAGAAGTTGAACAAGATACATCATCACAAGAAGAAAATATTTTAATTGCTAAAAATGATTTTTTAGAAAATCATAACAAATTTCTTTCCAACAAGGTTAATGATTTAAATAAAGAAGTTGAAAAATTAAACAAAGAAATAGCAATGATAGATGTTTGTATTGATGCTTTTAATGATGATTCTCATATTAAAAATCCTTCAACAAATGAACTACAAAAAGAAATAGACTCACTAAAATCATCTTTGGCTAATTTTGTCCAAGGGGAAGAAAACTTAACAGTTATGTTGGGTAAACAAAGACCTAGCTTTGAAAAACAAGGAATTGGCTATAATCCAACACATAAAAAGAGTGATGTAAAATTTTTTAAAATCTAGATCACATTTAAAATTAAATTATTAATTTAGCAAAAAAAAAAAATTAAATTATTGCTCTCCTTTCACTACTTGTAAAACATGTGGCTTAAAGGGACATTTAGATTGTTCATCAAATAAAAGGAATACGAAAGTTAAAATTGTGTGGATTAAGAAAAGTGATTTGTATGTGACTAACCCAAAAGGACCCAAAAAGATATGGGTACCAAAAGGATGAATTATTTATAGGTACATCTCAAAGCCAAAGGTCCTTCTCAAAATAAACAAAGAAGAAACAACAAACAATATTCTTAGAAAAGAAAGTAGAAATGCCGCAACAAAGTATCTTAAAGTCATCCACCCGAGAATATTATTGAAGATATTACTCCCAAATTTGAGTATAAGAACTACCCAAATCATGACAAGTTCGAACAAGTTCCAAGGGCTTGATACAAGAGGTTAAGTAAGTATCTCATCTCAAATGGTTTCACTCAAGGTAAAATCGATTCTATATTATTTAAGCATAAAAATAAAGATTCTATCACTATGCAAATATATGTATAATATTTGGTGCTACTAATGAGTTTCTTTGTGAGTTATTTTCTAAGTTTTTGCAGAAAGAATTCGACATGAGCTTAATGAGAGAACTTAACTATTTTTTTGGGACTCTAAATAAAGAAAATAATGGATGCCATATATACATCAAATCAAATACACAAATGATCAAAAGGTTTTAGTGAGAGAAATATAAATCAAAGAGTACACAAATGGGTACGTCAATTCACATCATATGATAAAGGTATTGACGTTGAGGTAACTAAATATGAAGGTATGATTGCTTACTTGAATCTATGTGATTTGCTTACTTTATGAAGAAAATATTTAAATCTTTTAATCAATTGGGTTAACAGAAAAGATTCTTAGACTCATATTTGCCCTTAAAAGCAACCATGATTCTTTCTACGAGTATACATCATTTTTTAAGGTCCTTCCTTTTTTTTTGATTAACGACAAAGGGGGAAAATCATATTTTATTCTTTTTGATTGATGACAAAGGGGGAGAGAAATTATGATATGTTTTGTTTAATATTGTTGAAACAGATTGAGGTACAAGAAGTTGGAAGCCTTGAGTTCATATAAAATATCTCTTGTCTAACTTTATGTTCTTATTCTATCATGTCAAGAATATTTTAATATATGCATGGTTTTAAGGGGAGCCATAATTATTATATTGTCATCATCAAAAAGGGGGAGAATGTTGACTTGGTCATATTCCAACCTTAGTTTTTGATGATGACTTTCCTATTGTACTAAAATGTCTACTCATGCATTTATAGGATATTAAAAGAATTCTTGAAGCTTTGATTTATAATAGGATTGAAGACATGAAGGCTTGAAGAATTGCTTGAGTCATTAGGAAATAAATGTAAGATCCTAGCTTTAATTATTCTTCAATCAAGGCTCTAGGATTTGCATTGCATTGCATCATTAATTAATTGTGGAATATGTAAAACACCAACAGAGCCAGAGAAAACTCTCTCTTTCATGGCTCTCTCTAGGCTGGTTTCTCTGCCTTCTCTCTAGAACCTTTTCAAAATTCCCCCCGCCCCTAGGCCTCACCTAACTATTTCGGCCTTACCTAACTTTTCCGGCTATTCCAATCCCCTGTCTTAGCTTCCTTGTGCCTTTCATCTCATCTTCGTCATTGTTCTCTCTCTTACTTCTCTCTCCTTGTTTCAAAAATTTCTCCCCTGGGTCTCCTACAGTTTTGTGCGTACAATTATTGTGATATGGTGGACCATTCCCACCTGTCAGCCGGAAATGCTACTAGCAGCCCCTCTAGGGACCTGTTCGCAGAGTTTGGAGTCTCGAACCCTAACTCTCCGGTGAATGACTAAAATACTATGGCCGAATCCTCTGCCATTCCCTCTCTTGCTGCTGATATATTATCCGCTAGCACTGAAACTTCTTCTAAATCAAATAGCCTTGTCGGAGCCAGCCTAGGGCTTCAAGAGGGTTCTCCCATGAAGGAAATTTTCAGAGCTGCTCAAGCTCTTTCGCAGCAAGGTCATCTCGATGCGGCTGACGAACGAAGGAAGTCTACTGTGCTGTTGGATTTTATCAAAGCACATGGTTTCACAATGAACAATTTAAATGATTTCACTTCTTATGGAAAATCTGTACGTTCTGTATATGACCATGACATGTTTGTGAAAAGTCCTCTGAAGCCTTTCATGACAACATCGACGATTCCTCTCTTAGGTCAGTGTGGTGCTGTCCTCAAACCGATTTTGGCTGGTGTTGGGTCCATCCTTGAAGAAGGTGAATGCTCTGGGCCGGCTTATGCTGAGACCCTCTCGGGGGCTAGGGGATCCCCTGTTACTCCAACCACGGACTGCCTCCCTGTAGTGAAATCATGGAGCAATGTAGTGGCTTAGGCAGCTCCGGCAGCTCCGGCAGCTCCGGCAGCTCCGGCAGCTCCAACTCTGAAGTTAGATTTCTTCCCTCCTTCCCCTCCTAGCTCGGAAAATGGATCAATCTTGATTCAGCCTCCTCTTGAGATTTTGTTACAAGGTAATACTCTTTGGTCCTCTTGTCTGGTGGGTGGGTTTCTCCATTCCAAAATGCTGTTTAAGCTTGTGGAAGCTAATGTTCATAAATTATGGGATAAATATGGCCTGAAAAGTGTGTTCCTACAAGAAGGGGGTTTCTTTGTTTTTAAATTTGCAAAGCCGGAGGACCGTGAGAATGTTCTTGCCCTTGGTCCTTGGTATATTTCTAATAAACTACTATGTCTTAAACAATGGAAGGAAGGCATGGACTTCCATTTTGACAATTGTGCAAAAGCTCCGGTCTGGGTTAAATTCCACAACATCCCCATGTCTTACTGGTCTTCTGTTGGGCTCAGTTATCTTGCGAGTGGGGTTGGTGTTCCGCTGTTTGTGGATAAAATCACAGAAAAACTAGAACCTATGAATTTTGCTCGGATATGTATTGAAATAACACCTTCTTCGGCTCTCCCTGGATCGCTAGAAGTGGCTGTTCTTAATGAGGCTACTAATTCTGAAAAGTTTGTAACTGTCAGAGTGGAATACCAGAACAAACCTCAAATTTGTCCCCACTGTAAATCTTTTGGGCACTCTCTAATTCGTTGCCCTAAAGCGAATTACAAATGGTTACCTAAAGTTCACAACTCTTTTACAAACCCTACCCCGGCTACATCTGCTGCACCTGCTACCCTTGCTGCTCCTGCTGGCCTCAGTTCTCCTCTTGCTATCCCCCAGTCTGTATCTATTTCTCCTGCTAACTAGACTTTGGTGGCTAAAGAACCTAAGCAACAAGCTCCCAATAGTGGTTCCCCCTTGGTTAGTAGTTCCAACTTCTTTAAGCCTATTGCTGTGGCTGGGGAAGCTATGGAGGGCTTCTCGAACACTGACCTATCTCCTTCTCCTAACCCCCTTGTGGGAAAGCTAAAAATGGTAGATGAGAAGGCTGGTCGTGACCTAAAGGCGAAAGCTCGAGCTGGTTTGGTTCCGGGCCAACCTCCAAAGAAAAAAAATTAAAGGAGGGGGGGCGACCTGCTCCACTTTAACTTAACCGTCTTTTATGGTTAATTTTTGCTCTATGAATATTAGAGGTGTAAATATGAAGTCCAAGCAGGATAGTGTCCTTGCTCTTTTGTGTAAACATAATATTTCCTTTGTTGGCCTAGTTGTGACTAGAGTCAAAAGTCCAAAAGCCAATACTGTATCCAAAGTTATATGTAGCAAATGGAATTGGCACTTTAATTATGAGCATCATGTAAATGGGAGAATCTGGGTTGGATGGGACCCTTCGCTTTGGACTGTAAATATTATTTCTAAATCTTCTCAATTTATGCATTGCTTAGTTCTATCTGTTGCCTCGTCTATGCAGTTTTTGTCACCTTTGTTTATGGTTTGAATACCCCCTCTGAGAGGAAAGCTCTTTGGGCTGACCTTTGCTCCATATATAACTCGATCAATTTGCCTTGATGTCTGCTTGGGGATTTTAACGAGGTTCTGTCTGTTACTGAAATAAAGGGTGGAGTTGAATCTTGGAATGGGGGTATGCAGGACTTCCTGGACTGCACTACTGATATTCTCTTGTCTGATCTCCATGCGGTTGGGCCTTTACACACTTGGTGGAACTCTAGTGACACTAAGGCCCAGTTCAAAAAGCTTGATAGGGTTATGGTCAATTGTGATTGGTTACATCACTTTCATGCTTCCCAGGTTATTTTCTCCCCTCGGGACCTCTCGGATCATTGCCCAGCGGTGGTTCAAACAGGTCTGACCTTGCCTAGAGTTCCCAAGCCTTTCCAATTTTTCAATTTCCTTGGTGAGCTTAAAAACTTCCATGAGGTTGTCCAATCTGCTTGGAATATCCATACCTCGGGGGATCCTTTTCAGGTTTTAGCTGGGAAGCTTAGATCGGTCAAACGGGCTCTCTCCATTCTGAACAAAGATAATGGTAATATTACCTCTAATGTGGATAAGGCCAGAGCTATCCTTCATGATACGCAGAATGCTATTGCTTCCAATCCGAATGATCCCTCTCTCCTTAAGGCTCAAAGGCTTCATTCTGGAAATTTGTGGTGTGCCCTTAGATGTGAAGAGAAGTTTTTTAAGCAAAAATCTAGAATCCAATGGCTTAAGGATGGGGATAAAAACTCAGGCTACTTCTTCAATCAAATTAAGAATAGATGGAATCAAAATAAAATTATTGCTATTGAAAATGAGGCGGGTGTCCTCTTTACTGGTCAAAAGGATATTCAAAGTATTGTGGTGGACCATTTTACCTCCTTGTTGGGCTCTCTTCCTATAGGGGAGGACCCCTATCTAATTGATCTTGCCCCCTATGCTTCCAATATGGTCACTGACTCTCAAGCCTCTTGGATGGAGAGAGACATTTCTGATACTGAAATTTTGACAACTATGAAGTCAATGAAGAAAAATAAGAGCCCTGGTCCTGATGGATTCAATGTGAATTTTTTCCTCCTTGTCTGGGATATTGTCGGTCGAGACTTTATTCTGGCTGTTCAATCCTTTTTCAAACAGGGTTGTCTTCTCCGGGGTATTAACTCTACAGCTATCGCTCTGGTTCCTAAGGTTCTTAATCCTACCTCCATGACTGATTATAAGCCTATTTCCTGCTGTAACACAACTTACAAGTGCATTGCCAAAATTATTGCTGTCAGGCTCAAGGGTATTCTTCCCTCCCTATCCTCTCCCTCTCAGTCTGCGTTTATTCCGGGTAGGAGGATTGGTGATAATATTCTTATGGCTCAAGAGTTATTCAGAAACTATCATAGGCCCTTTGGCCAGTCTAGGTGTGCCATGAAAATTGATATGCGTAAGGCTTTTGATTCGGTGTCTTGGAATTTCATACTTATCGCTTTGCGCCTTTTCAAATTCCCCCCAAGTTCATCTACTGGATCAAGGTTTGTATTTGTTCTACTTCTTACTCTGTTAGAGTGAATGGTGCCCTATGTGGGTATTTTAAAGGGTCCAAGGGCTTACGTCAATGGGAGATTCTCTCTCCATATCTATTTGTTATCGCTATAGAAGTCCTTTCGCTTATTCTCTCAAAGGAAACCAGGGCCCCTTCTTTCAAGCATCATTGGAAAACAAAGTCTATCTCGCTATCCCATTTGTGTTTTGCTGATGATCTGCTTATATTCTGTCATGGTGATGTGAACTCGGTCAAGGTCATCAAACTTTGTTTAGATTACTTCTCGTCTCTCTCGGGATTACATGTAAATGATTCGAAGAGTATGTGCTTTCTCTCCAATGTCTCTCCTGATCATGCTGAGGTAATTTACAATTCTCTAGGGTTTCAAGTGGGTCGGTTCCCTGCTAAATTCCTAGGGGTCCCTCTGATTACTTCGAAGCTTAGCCTTGCTGATTGCCACCCTCTCTTAGAAAAGGTTAAATCCAAAATTGCTTCATGGACTAATAGATTCCTTTCCTATGCTGGACGCCTTCAGCTTATCAAATCGGTTGTCTTTTTTTTTGTTGCTAAATTTGTTTGTTTATAAAAAAAGACCAAAATACAATGGCTAAGGGGCATACCCCAGAATATAGTAACATCATCTAAGGTTCAAAGATGAGGATACAATACAAGGAAGAGATCCCGACCATTCTAGGAAGTTATCAACCAATTACAATAGTGATTACAATTAGTAGCCTTAATAAAAGATTTACTAGAAGAGAGTCTTGACTTTATGAGATTTATAGTGTCTTTGGCTAGAGACCGAGGTGGTATAATGATTCCCTTGTGCATCTTAGAGTTCCTGGGCTCCCAAACTTTGTAGAAGCATGTGGCTACCGTTAGGCTTAGAATGTTCTTTGTCAGATATGTTCCTTGGTAGTTGGTTAGGTATCCAATGAGATCATTCCATGCTATTGGAATGGAAGTCCAATTCCCTAAGTCAAGTGCACTTTGTAATATTACCGAAGAGTAGATACATTCAAAGAACATGTGCTCAAAGGTTTCTGGGTGTTGGTTGCACAGAAGACAATTCCATGATCTTCCAGAGTAGAGGATGGTTCGGTCATTTGTAGAAAGCTTCCTTAGCATCGCAAGCCACGTCATAAAGGAGTACCTTGGCACATGGAGATTATGCCAAAGGATAGAGCTCCAATACACCTGAGGTTCTCTAGCCCGGATAGAATCCCAAATTTGGTTAGCCTTAACGGTATTGATAGCATGTATGTCCCACAAAATCTGGTCAGCCTGAAGAGGAGGGATAGGAAATTGCAGAACTTGTTGCCGAAAGAGAATTACTTCATGATGGTTGCTAGCTGGGAGATTCTAGTGGGAGTCTGTGATCATATGACTGACCTTGGCAGAGGCAGGAAGCCCGGAGTTGGTCAAAAGAGTGACAGAGGGGTTGATAGGTACATCATTCAACCAAGGATCATACCAAAGGGAAGTATGATTTCCATCACCAATAATGTATTTCAGATGTTGTAAAGCAATGGGACGTAGTTTGAGGATTTGTTTCCAAGTCCAAGAGCAGTCTTGGCGTACCGATACCTGCCAGATTGACTTATCTTTCAATACAGTGGCTTTAGTCCAATGGGCCCAAAGAGACTTTGTATCACGATTGATAATTTGAATGAAGTGTTGCAGCAACAGGGCAGTATTCCATTCAAGCATGTTCTTGATACCTAAACCCCCTTCAATGGTAGGTAATGAGATCCGGGACCATGCCACTTTAGCTCCAAATTTGCATAGAGATGGACCTTTCCACAGGAATCTGCCGAGGAGGGAATGCAATTCCCGGAGTATAGCCTTAGGAAGCATGAAGTGTTAACACCAATATGTTTGAAAAGAGCAGAGAATGGATTTTATCAACTGAAGCCGACCAGAATAGGCGAGAACCTTGGAAGTCCAAGAAGAGATTCTTGATGTAATCCTTTGTACAAGAGGAACACAGTCCGTAGAAGATAACTTTCGAGATAATAATGGAACTCCAAGAAATTTGGAGGGTAGAGTTCCTATCTGAAAACCCAGCAGCGATAGAATGCTGTTCACAGTGGAGGGGGGAGTATTAGAGAGGTAGCACTGACTTTTATGGGCATTAGGGATCAAGCCTGAGTAGAGAGAGAAGGATTGAATGCAGGAATTGATAATGTTGATCGAGGGTAGGCTCGCGTGACAGAAGATGAGGATGTCGTCTGTAAACAATAGGTGGGTAAGTTGGCACTCTTTGGTCCTCCAATGAAAATTGAATTCTTGTGCAGAGGTCTCCTTGTTGAGTTTTAGAGAAAGTATCTCCATCACAAGAACAAAAAGGAACGGTGAAATGGGTTCACCTTGACGAAGCCCCCGTGAACTCCCGAAGAAACCTGCAAGAGTCCCATTAATCTTAATGGAGAACATGGCTGATGAAATACAGGCCTTAATCCAACCAACAAATTTTGGTGGGAATTGGAACGCTTTAAGAATATCAAGAAAAAAGTCCCATCTAACTGTATCAAAAGCTTTCCTAAGGTCAATCTTGAGGGAGCACCGAGAGGGACCAGAGTTCCTCGAGTATCCTTTGAATAGCTCCTGTGCCAGAAGGATGTTGTCACTAATGCTCCTGCCTTTAACAAATGCAGATTGTGCTTGGTCAATTAGCATAGGTAAAATCACTTTCAACCGATTTGCTAGAATTTTGGCAATACATTTGTAAATTGTATTGCAGCAAGAGATTAGACGAAAGTCAGCCATAGCAGTTGGATTGGGACACTTGGGAATCAATGCCAGAGCCGTTGAGTTTAACCCTTTGGTCAGCCGACTGGAAGTGAAGAAATACTGAACAGCCTTTGTGAAGTCAACTCCAACAATGGACCAGCAGCTTGTGAAAAAATTCACGTTGAACCCATCCGGACCCGGGCTCCTATTACGATTCATGGAGTTAAGCACATTATAGATCTCAGAATCAGTAATAGGAGAACATAGAAGAGAAGCTTGAAATGGGTTAACCAATTTGGATAGAAGAATGTCAAACTCAGAAAACCCACTATATTGTGATCCTAAATCTGAAAATAATTTAGTGTAGTACCCCACTGCAACTAACTCAACCTGGTCCTTGTCATTAACAATATTGCCTTCATCATTAAGAAGTGAAAGTATCTTATTTGAATTCCACCTTTGCTTCATTATATTAGCAAAAAACCTGGAGTTACGGTCCCCTAATGCCAGCCAAGAAGCTCTGGATTTCTGCTGCATAAGGACTTCCTCTTTATCAATTGCCTGCCAGAGTTGTTTGGAGCAACTCTCCTCCCTTGCCATGAGGTCTGAGTTATAAGGGTTGTCATGGAGTAGAGATTGAACCAAGTGAAGTTCCTCTTTTGCATTCCTCACCAACGTGGCTAGATTTCCCACAGATATGTTGAGAGATATTAAGGCCTTTTTTGTGCATTTCAGTTTTTTAGAGAAAACAAAGAAAGGATTCCCATGAATATGGGTGTCCCAAGCCAACCTCACAGTATCATGGAAGCCATCAAGAAGTGACATGTGATTGAAATATTGGAAGTTTCTCCTAGGTTTAGTAAACTTAATACCAGAATTGAGTAATACCAAAGAGTGATCAGAAAGACCTCGATGAGCAAAGGTTACCTGTGCTAGATCAAACTTAGAAAACCACTCTGAGTTACCCAAAGCTCGGTCCAGTTTCTTGTGGACAGGATTTGCAAGTTGGTTGTTCCACCAAGTAAAAACTGGACCCGTGGCTCGAATATCATCCACACCAATATCAGTAATGCAGTCTTTGAACTCTTCTTTGCCAACGTCCCAGGTAGCATTAAGTTGATTAGTTTCCTTCAGGTCTTTGATCACATTGAAATCATCCAATAAACACCAACATTCATTTGAAGACATTGATACCAGATCAGTCTAGAGACTCCTCCTTTCAGAATAAGTATTGAGTCCGTACACAAAGGAAACCATGAAAATAGTTCTAGTAAAATCTAAAGATTGAACTTTGCAATGAATAATTTGAGAGGAGACAAAAAGGATATCTAATTTCCAAAGGAGAGGATTCCACCCTACCCAAATTCTCCCATTATCATGGAAATCATAATTAAAAGCCCATTCCCAGTTCTTACCCAGTCTTCTGGAAATTTTGGGAGCGTTAGAAGATTTGACTCTAGTCTCCATTAAACCAAGAATAGAAATGTTGTAGTCTGCAATGATTTGCTTAACATAAGCCTGTTTTGGCTTTTTATTTAATCCTCTAATATTTAATCCTCTAAGATTTTCCTTTGCCCTTCCTCTTCTTAGCAGCCTTTGGATTTTCCATACCAGAAATTTACTTATTTTTGAGGTCTTTCTCTTCTTTTTCATCAATCACCTTGAGTTTGTTAACAAGAAGCGGATTCATTGCAACGGGGGAGTCTGTGTCAGATTCTAAGATCTGGTCGGCCTGAATCATTGGGGCAAATGTATTGGAGATAAGCATAGCATTACTGTGAATAGGATTAACCGTTCCAGATTTTGCTCCTCTTCCCACTGTTACCCAGTCATTCGAAGAGGACCCTTCATTAGCGATCTTATTAACTGCATTCCCTGACTTTGGTACTGCTGTAGGGCAGTTACCAACAATAGAATGCATATTATCCAATTTATCCAGCTTTTTCCTGCCTTCAAGGGTAGTTTGCAGAGGACAAGACTTATGTTCTTTAGGAATCCACTGGTAATTAGCTTTAGGACATTTGAGAGGAGAATGTCCAAACACAAGGCAAGTTGGGGCAAATGAGTACTCCAATGTTTCATCTTGCTTTATGGCTACCCGAATAGTTGGAGGAAAAGAAAATGAGGCCTTGACTTCAATACAGACTCTAGAAAAGTTCAAGAAGTCATTCTTAGAAGTCATCTCATCCATGAATAAAGGTTTTCCAATTGAACTAGCAATATAACTAATTCCTTCATCAGACCAATAAGAAAAAGGGATATTACTGAGTTTGACCCAGATTGGAAAGGAGTAACATTCAGTTTTAGCAAACTCAACTCCTTCTTTCCATCTCTGAAGGACCATGATCTTGGAAGTGAAATGCCAAGGACCAGATGCCAGCACGTTATCACAGGCCAAAGCTGAGTCAAATTTGAAAATGTAGTAGCCTTTGTTGTGTAGGAATACATCGGTAAGACCAAACTGACCCCAAAGTCTCTTAGCTATAGGCTCAACAACTTTATAGGGAAGAGAGGATTGTATGAAGTACCCAACTAGACTAGTTGCCCAGATCAGATTGCCTCTTATAAGCATTTCATCCGGAGGTATGACAGACACTACCCCATCAGCTGATGAAGAAGTAGGTGGGAGGTACGATAGATGCCTAGAAGGCCTAACATTGGTTTTACCAACCACATCACTCCAACTTTTGGTGGCAGGTTTCAGGCCTGAAGCAGGCATTTCCCCTTCTTCGAGGGAAATAGTAGGTGGCTTTGACAAGACAACCTTTTGGGGACCAGTTTTTACGAAACATGAGCTAGTGGAATACTGAGTCTGAACCACCGGAATCGAGCTACCACTCACCTCCGGCGCCGGGGCTGGTCCTTCACCCACACATGAGACCTGTTGAAGAGTTCCCCCCAGAAAGCCGGAGGAGCCCAGAGGACTAGGAAAGGAGACCCTCTTACCATCCGATAAGAATTGTTGAACATCATTGGAGGTAATCCCATGAGCTGATAAAATGGACATTAGATGCAAGTTTTTCTTCCTTTCAAACAGAGCTTCCTCCCTGTCTTTTTGAGAAAAATGATGAGCCGCCGAGAAGATTTCCCTAGCATTGGCCCCCAAAGCAGGACCGATATCCAAATCAGGAGCTGGAGCATTAGATGAAGAGTCTTCATAGCTACTAATGGTACCCGTACCACCCAAAATGGGAGCAGACTCCACCATATCCTCTACACCAAGAAGAGGCGGCAGAGGGACTGGTGAGTTCGGATTAGAGACACCATAATCAGCAAAAAAATCTTTAAAAAGACTACTTTCTGAGTTCCCTACAGAGAGGTGATTGTGACTAACCATAACGGAGAGGAGGGTAAAGGAGGAAAGCAAAGAGGGTTGATGAACCAAGGGGTGACCGAGAGAAAAAAAGATTAAGCAGCAATGTGTTAGGAGAGAAAGAGAGTGACCGGAAAGTTAGAAAGGTGATGGCCGGAAGCAAGGTTTAGAGAGAAGGCAGAGAGAAAATTTTAGAGAGTCTGCTCACTTCATTCTCCCAGCGTCTGTGCTTAAAGATCTTAAGTCCACTATGAGCAGATTCTTATGGAAAGGTCCCTCTATGTTGAAGTTTGGAGCCAAAGTTTCCTGGAGCAAAATTGTGCTTCCATATTCTGAAGGAGGATTAGCTATAAAGCAATTGGAGGACTGGAATAAAGCTCTAATCTTGCTTCAGCTCTGGAGAGTAGTAAATCCTAATTCTCAGTCTCTTTGGGCTTCTTGGGTTAGAGTATATCATTTAAACTCTAAACACTTTTGGGTTCTGAAGACTCCAAATGACTGTTCATGGATATGGAGAAAGGTTCTGCAGCTGAGACCTCTTGCTATGAACTATATTCGGTTCCGTATTGGTAATGGGGAAAGTACTAGTCTGTGGTTCGATCCTTGGCTAAATGTGAACCCTCTAGCCACTAGCTCTCATTCCTCTTTGATCATAAATTCTGATTTGGGTCAAAATGCCACAGTAAGTGATATTATTCGAGATTCCTCCTGGCACCTCCCTTCCTCAAATCATAATGATTTTATTGTCTTTCGGGATTCTTTTGATCTCAATAGGGTTTGTGACTCTTTTAAACCAGATGAGATTCTGTGGGAATCTGTGAATTCTAATGAGGTAAAAGCATCTACTCTATGGCGTTCAATTAGACAGGTGGGAGTTGTAGTTCTTTTGGACAAATTAGTGTGGCATAAGGTTTTGATTCCTCAGTATTCTTTTACCCTCTGGTTGGCGATTCCATCATGGGTTACATACAATGGACAAATTGATCAGTTTTGGGATGTTGGTCAATCCCTCTTGTGTTCTTTGTTCTTCCCAATCGGAAACCTTTGATCACTTATTCTTTCACTGTGACTACTCTTTTAGGGTCCTACTTTCAGTTCTTCGGCACTGTGGGTGGAGGGGTTCTAGTCGATCTTGGAGCTCTATAACGGGCTACCTCATTCACTATTCAAATTCATCTTTTCATCACAGTTTGCTTCATCTTGGGTTCGCAGCGGTGGTATACCGTATTTGGAATGAGTGAAATGCGCGGATTTACAGTCATAAGTTTTGCTCTGTTTGAAACCTAGTCACTGACATCCTTCACTTGCTCAAATGCAAACTTCATACAAATGCAAGATTCCAAAAAATTAAGACTAGACATGGTTTCAGGCATCTCTCTTTAAACAATTCTTGATCCTCTTGATGGTTTCTCTTTAGACGGGCCTGGATCTGGTTTGTTGCTTTTGGCAGGAAATTTATGGGTAGCTGGCTGGCTGTAGTCTGGTTCTGCAACTGTGGCTGGTTCCCAATGTATAGGTAGTTGGTGCGTGGTATCTCTCCGGCTGCTGTTTTATGTAGACTGCTCAACTCTGCATCTGCTCGGTTGTTGGTGGCTTACGGGTCTCGGCAGCTGGTGACTTATGGTTTTCTCGGCAGTTGGTGTCAGTCTGCTGCAGTCTGGTTTGGGTTTGATTCCTGCTAGTGGCTGGGTTAGCTATTGGGGACTGTGGTCCGCTTCATGGGATCTTTTCCCACGTGCTGCTGCAGTTGCTGCAGTTTGTTATGGGTGGTTTGCTATGGGTAGTTGTTGGTTTCTGCTGGTTTTCAGCTGCAGATGCCAAAGTTGATTTAGGATGCTGTGTGCTGGTATGCTGTGTGCTGATAGATGTTGAATGCTATGGTTTGCTGCCTTATGTTTGTCTTATTGCCACGGGTCTGCTGCCTTTTGGCAGCTGTTTGATTGGGTAGCTATTGGGAGCTGGGGATTCTCGGCTGGTCTTGGGGCTTATTCTGCTACAACTCTCGGCAGTTGCAAGGCTGTTATGCTGTTGTAAGCAGTGCTAGCAGCATGCAATGTTGGGCGTGCAGCAAAGCTGGTCCTTTCTCTGTTGTGCCTTATTCTGCATCGTGTTTTGGGACCCTACTGCAGTCTACTGGTGCTGTTGCAGTCTGCGGGTCTGGCCTTTGGTTCTCTCCAGTCTGCGGGTCTGGTCTGCTGGTTATCTCTGGTCTACTAGCTGGGTTGGTTTTGGTCTGCAGTCTGCTCGTTTGCTGAGTCCACATTTGGGCTAGTCTGCTTGGGTCTGCAGTCTGCTGTTGGCTTATGCAGTCTGATTCTATGTTTCAACTGGTCTGCAGTCTGCTCTGGCGTGGTCCAACTGGTCTGCTTCTGTTGACTGCTGGTTTGCTGCTAATCTGCTGCTCTCGTTTGGGCTTTCTGGTTGCTGCTATGTTGGGTTTGCAAAGTTAGGTTTGGGCTGGGTAGATGGCATGGTCTGTTTATTGTTGCTGCTATGGTGTGGCTTCTATGTTGCTGATAGATGCTGAAATTGCTATGGTCTGCTGTCTATTTCTGCTGGTACATAAGTTACAGTGGGGGTTGTGCTGCAAATTGGTTTGGGTTTGTTTTGGCTGGGGCTATGGTCCTTTTTCTGTGGGTTTCCGTTGCCTTTGCATTCTGTCTCAGCTCTATTGTAGCGGACAACCTCTGTTGGGCTTGTTATGTGCTATAAACAATGTGATGTTGGTGCTATAAGTACTGCTGGGCTGCATTTTCTGCTGATGAGTTCTGCTAGTTCTGCAGAGGCTGGGGTTCAAACCGTTGGTCTTTTGTGTCTGAGCTATGTTTGTTGGCAAGTGGGTAGCTGCTGGAATAGATGCTTGGTCGTGGTTTAGCTGTAGAGCTGCTGTTTGTTGGCATGTGAGCAGCTGGTACTGGGTTTTGGCATCTGGGGTTAGCTCCTCATGTTGTTAGGTGGTTTTGCTGTTTTGGCAGTCATGCTGGCCTTGTGGCTGCTGCTGCTCTCGGCAGTGATCTTGGGACCTTATGTGATGGACTGTTTCTACTGCCACAAGGCTCGACAAATGGTCTGTTTCTGCTCGTCATATGGCTGCTGTGTTCTTGGGGCCTCTTGTGATGTTGTCTTCTAGGCAGCTACTGATGCTTCTTCTCGGCTGTTGATCTTTGGAATTTCTGCTTCTTGGCATCTGAAGTTTCTCGGCAGCTCTTGGGGTGAGTGGTTGGGCTGTTATGTGCTTTGAGTTGCGTGCTGTTAGTTTCGCGCATTTGGGCTATTTTTAGTCTTGGTAGTTGGCTCCTTGACAAGCTGGTTGAAGCAGTGCTCTATCTGTTCTCTAGAAATTGTTGATTGTTATTATTTTTCTTTGTTCCTTGTTGCATCTTTTTGCTTGGAACTAGTTTGGTTTATTGCAGCCATCATAGGGCTTGTCCTATGATGGCTATGGTATACTGCTTGGGGTTTTGTCCCATTTACTTTGTACTTATTCTTTCTTTAATTTCAGTCTAAATTTGCAAAAAAAAAACACCAACTTTTTGAATAAAGAAGAATTTTCTATAAATATTATTTTTGAATATTATGGACTGAAATTGATATAATGTTATAGTTGTGGTTAATATTTATAAATTTTGCAAAGTACGCAAGTTGTTATATAATATTCGACTGGTCGGAAAATATTCGTTTTAACAGGGAATATTCGTACAACGGCACAATCATTGGTGAACCCCACAATAGAATTATTGTCGGATTGAGAAAACGACAAAAATACTTTATGAAAATAACGGCGAAAGTTTTACTGTTAACTGTTGATACACCCGGTGTTAAAAGTACAGTAATACACGTGGTTGCATAGTAGTACACGTATTAATTATTGATGCTTACGTGATAAGTCACTCAGTTTTGTTGGTATTATTAATGTAATAATACAGAAAATCTTTTTATATAAAACAAAATACTTTTATAAAGTTATTCTATAAATAAAATATATTATATTCTATTATGCATAGTGTTGTATAGTGTCTGCATAGTGTTTTTCATAGTAAAATCTTTTTATATAAAACAAAATACTTTTATAAAGTAATCTATTTTATTAGACAATAATTAGAATATATTATATTTTATTATGCATAGTGTTTGCATAGTGCCTGCATAGTGTTTGCATAGTAAAATCTTTTATAAAGTTATTCGTTTTATTAGATTATAAATAGAATATATTATATTTTATTTAAAAGATTTTGCTTTAAATATAGACCGTCAAATTAAAGTAAATCAATCTGGACCGTTCATGAGTTAGTTACTATGCAGTCCATTTTTTATAAATAAAAGCTCATTCCTTCATTATTTTCTTACGAATTCACTGAAACTCTAGAGAGATAAACTATAAAGAGAAAGAAGAAAGTATTCTGCTACTTCACTACTATATATCCAGTACTCTTCTTCTTAAGCTAGGAAATATTATTTGTTGTACTCGTAAGGGGTGTTATTCTTTTGTATTCATTAAGAGATCTTATGTTATTCCATTCTTTATTATTCTATTGGAATAACCTGTATACGCGGACTACCCTATACTTGGTGACATTCTTCTATTATTCCGTCTTTACAAATCTGTTGGAATATCCTGTCTGCGCGTTTTACGCCGGACTTGATTCCGTCTTTATTATTCTGTTGGAATATCCCGTCTGTGCGTTTTACGTCGGACCTGGTTCCGCCTTTATTATTATTCTGTTGGAATATCATGTTTGTGCGTTTTACGCCGGATCTGATTCCATCCTTATTAGTATTCTATTGGAATAACCTGTCTATGCGAAGTACCGCATGCATGCTGATTTCTGTTGTTATTCCATTCTTTATTATTCTGTTGGAACATCCTGTTGGTGCGAATTTCGCCTGGCCTGGTTCCGTTATTTAATATTCTGTTGGAATAACCTGTCTATGCGAAGTTAAGTACCTCATGCATGGTGATTTCTTTTGTTATTCCATTCTTTATTATACTCAGTTGGTTAAAGTTTTGACTTCTATACTCCATAAAATTAGTGGAATATCCTTGATAATTGCGCTTCATTTAGTATCTTTTCATGGAAATATTCTTCTGACCATTCTTGAATTTTACTCTACAAAGCAGTATCATGTTGACAATTTTTTTAGCTAAATTTGTTTGTATATTGAGAAGAAAAAGAGATAAAACAATCGCAAAGGGCATACATACCCCAGAAGTTTTAGGATTGAACCACATGGGACAACCCCCAGAATGGACAACTAAAGACTAACAACCAAGCCAAAACAACAATGAACATTACAAAACAAAGCTGCAAGCATAGAGAAGCAAGCCGAAGCCTAAACAACCAATCGGCTGAAACTAAGCATCCAAATGAAAACAATTTGGTGACGAAATGAAGCTGCAAAACTGCCATTTGCAAAGTAGAACTGCCGAAGACAACAGAATCAACCGAACTGCAGCCCAGACCCCCCAGCTTCCCAAGTAAACCAAGGAACCGAACCCAAGCTACAAAGCTAGCCCTTCACTGACCCGATAAGATGAACCGATAACCAATCCGGAAAGAGGCAGCATCCGAACCAATCCGGACTGAAACAAATTGACGAACCAATCCGAACTGAAGCGGCAGACGAAAACCCGAAGCAGCCGAAGTTGAGAATGCTGAACCCTAGAATGAACTGTGAGCGCCATGAAGCTGAAACCAATGAACACTCGCCCACCCAGCTCTAAATCTGGGAGCCCCGAAGCCCGAACCTCTCAAGACTGGACTACCAAACCGAAGAGGGAGCACCGAAGCCCGAAACCGGAAGACAGCAACCAGCGCTCTATCAAACGAACCCCCCCCGAAGCCAGCCACAAACCAAAACCAGCGAACCCCCCTAGCCGGGCCATGAGATCGTGCCCAGAGACCGAACTAGCCCTTCATTTTCCCTAGAGCCGAACCTTGCTGCTGAAGAGACCGAACTGCCAGAGAAGCTGAACTGCCATCGCAGACATCAACGAGCTGAAGATGCTGCTAGAGCCAGCAAGCCGAACCCAGCAGAAGAACTGAAACCCTCTACCTCCAAACAACCCCGGAGGCCGAACTTCCTAATGCCTGTCCTACTCAACCCCTAGGCAGACCCCGAAGCTTAGGCAGACCCCGAAGCTGAGATTGAACCAGTGGCCAGAAGGCGCGTAGGCCAACCCCTATAATGACCAAGCTGAATAAACATGAGCGAGTACCGGAGAGACACTGCCAACTCTGATATTGTCCAGAAAACCCCAGCCGAAGCAATAGCTAACATTCGCTACTGAGACAAATGATGTGGTAAAAGTCCTCATTGGCCCGTATTGCATTGATGGACAGTTGTTGGCATGATCATGACCATTAATGAATACACAAATATTCTTGGCCCGTAGTGTAACACCCCAGTCCCACATCGAAAGATAAGGGAAAAATTTGTCTGCATATAAGGAATTAAGTAACTACCAATAGTACCTTCAAGTCATGACCTTTTGGGAGCCTGTGGTGGGCTAGATAACCCAAGAAGATACTATTAGGCCAGTGGTTTGAGGCCTTATTTGGATGGATTTGATTCGATTCGGACTTGGGATTTGACCCAAGATTTGTTCCGGACTCGGGATTTGACCCGGGTTGTTTCATATGGTATCAGAGCCGACTCTCGAAAGCTCGGGTCGGGTTATCCGATCGGGTTGCCGGAGGTGGGGACACGAAGGCTGGTGGTATTATCCCACAATGGAGAGATGAAGGTCCGGAGGTGGGGACACGAAGCCAGCCGGTATTATCCCACAATGGCTAGAGAGGCAAAGATCTTTGGACCGTGTGTGTGATCAGTTCTGACGGGGACGTCAGAAATTTAAGTGGGGGAGTTTGTAACACCCCAGTCCCACATCGAAAGATAAGGGAAAAATTTGTCTGCATATAAGGAATTAAGTAACTACCAATAGTACCTTCAAGTCATGACCTTTTGGGAGCCTGTGGTGGGCTAGATAACCCAAGAAGATACTATTAGGCCAGTGGTTTGATGCCTTATTTGGATGGATTTGATTCGATTCGGACTTGGGATTTGACCCAAGATTTGTTCCGGACTCGGGATTTGACCCGGGTTGTTTCATATGATAATTGATAAAATTAAAATTGAGGAAGATAATTTCTTTTGTTAAAGTCTTGTGCTAAAATTATTCGGAGCGGGAAGCTACTTGGGAGGTAGAGGAGTCTATTCGGCAAAAGTATCCTCATTTTTTTATGTCAGGTAAATCTTTGTTACTCTTTTGATTTCGGGGACGAAATCCTTTTTAAGGGGTAGGTGATGTAATACCCGGAAAAAAAAAATATTTAATTGTTAAACATTAATTGGACTTTGTTTTTATTTGGGTCAAATTGTATTTAATTATCAAATTGTATTTAATTATTGTGGACCATAATAAGTATGTGATTACATTAATTTGGGCTTTTATACTAATTGGGTCTATTTTGTATTTGGGTAATATTAAAATTCTATTAAAATTAGGAGACACAATAAGATATATTAAATAATAAATAAATAAGTACAAAACCTAATCATACTTGTATACGCCTAATACGAATTGGGGGGAAAGAGAAATAATAGCTAGGGTCGGCTGATATTGGAGGAAAAGAAAAAGAGTACAGTGAATTGATCAAGGTAAAAAGTCATTTGTTCACGAATTGGGGGGAAAGAGAAATAATAGCTAGGGTCGGGATTCTTTGTTTGGTTGTTCATAGAGACCAACCAAACAAAGAACAAAATTAAATCAAACTTTTACGTCTATCCAATGGTCTACCCACAACTCACAGGTCAAACCTAAATAGGTTTTCTACAAGAAAGAACCTAAGCTCTGATACCATCTCTGTAACACCCCCTTCCCGAAGAGGAAAGGGAGGTCACGTGCAAAGCACAACAAACCTCAAAATAGTAAACTTAGCACTAATAACTTCAACATGTAATAGTGGTGATCCATCAATAGCGTACTAAATACCATTCTCCAAATAAAGTCACAATAATCAAAGCCTAAAATCCGAAACAACCTATGTGGTCAAAGGCAACGCTCACATCACCCTAGCCCTGAATCACCCCTGCAAACCTGCCGGAAGAAAAACACAGCATGAGCCAATTGCCCAGTACGGATACAGATATACAAAAGATATACAATTGATATACGAAAACAGTTGAGACAAAATACTGAACAAGCCTCAAGTGCAAATACGAACGAAAATATAATATCCAAAGATCTGAATGGAATATATTTGAATCAACGTAATGAATATGTCTGAATCAACGTAATTGACGAAACCAATAAAAGAATAAGGAAATAACGAACTGAAGTAACTAACTCAATGACTTGAACTGAACAGAAACCAACAAAACTAATCCAATAAAATAATAGGCTGAAACAAATGGCTGAAGTTATTTTATACCGAATGAGCTCAGAAATACACATTGCCACACAGGCAAGTCAAAATAATGCCACACAGGCAAGTCAAAATAATGCCACACAGGCAAGTCAAATGATGCCACACAGGCAACCAAAATAATGCCACACAGGCACATCGAAACAATGCCACACAGGCAATCACACATTGGACCGCGAATCCAAATGTATGCAAATCGGATAGGTGTGTTTGGCACAACATCACCAATCCGCAGAACAGAAAACTAGGGTTAACCCATACGCCTCCCACAACAAAACACCAAATGGCCCATTTACTCCGGAGCCCAAAATGGAGACGCCGTGGACTAATCACACCGCCACGGAAAGTGTCATGCCTCTCGTGCCAAGACGACATGCCTGTGGTACCTCCACAGGTGGTTATAGCTCAGGTATACCCTACGGTATGTTCTAATAAAAATACCATGTCACAACACATGCGACATAATACTAACAAAAAGGTTCTATATGTACATGTTGAACCGAATCAAATTATGGTCACAAGGTCTCAAAAGAAGGTAACAACATGTACCGCTCTACAATTATCAAAAATAAATATTAAACATGATATCCTAATTTAAAGAGTACAAATACGAGTCCAGTGTGTCAACTCAAAAATGAAACAAATATATGAATTTCAATAATAACAGAATTTGACACGAGAAACAAAACGAATAAATCAAATGTAACAAAAGTATCGCTGAAAGAGTACGGAATCCGTACCTGATACTTCCAAATCATTTATAGCACACTCCACAAAATCTTACCCTCAAATGCCAACGATATCAAATACGAAACGTTATACATCACCTAAACATATTCACCTCAAATTAAAAATAATCCAAACTAATAATTCTAAAATAATTCACAATCTATTTAATATGCCTTTAATCATCACTTTATATCAATTATTAATACTCCAAAATTTATATTCCAAATATTATTCGTTTAGACTCTCTCTCCGTTCGATCTAAATGATTTAATAAGATTTTATTACAATCTAATCATTAATAACATAATACAATTAAATTTATTATTAAAACTTTTATAACTATGACAATAAAATTAGTTAATTTAAATTCATATACATAACTTCAATTATATAAATTAATACTGTTTATACATTTCATGGCCAAAATTTAATTAACATAATATATATTAAAAAATAATAATTAAAAACCAACGCCTGCAGCAGTGCTGCAGGCCTAAAACTTGCATAATATACATATATAATCCTTATATATATATATAATAATGAATCATGCCTGCTGTAAAGTTGAAATCAGAAGTTATATATATTACCGTAATATATATCTATATATATATGTATATCACATTCCTGAAGCAAGCCATCCACTTTAATTATTATATATACATAATATAATAATAATAATAATAATATTCATGAACAAATGACTTTTTACCTTGATCAATTCACTGTACTCTTTTTCTTTTCCTCCAATATCAGCCGACCCTAGCTATTATTTCTCTTTCCCCCCAATTCGTATTAGGCGTATACAAGTATGATTAGGTTTTGTACTTATTTATTTATTATTTAATATATCTTATTGTGTCTCCTAATTTTAATAGAATTTTAATATTACCCAAATACAAAATAGACCCAATTAGTATAAAAGCCCAAATTAATGTAATCACATACTTATTATGGTCCACAATAATTAAATACAATTTGATAATTAAATACAATTTGACCCAAATAAAAACAAAGTCCAATTAATGTTTAACAATTAAATATTTTTTTTTTCCGGGTATTACATCACCTACCCCTTAAAAAGGATTTCGTCCCCGAAATCAAAAGAGTAACAAAGATTTACCTGACATAAAAAAATGAGGATACTTTTGCCGAATAGACTCCTCTACCTCCCAAGTAGCTTCCCGCTCCGAATAATTTTAGCACAAGACTTTAACAAAAGAAATTATCTTCCTCAATTTTAATTTTATCAATTATTTAATTATCTACTAAAGAATTTAATCTTCCAAACAAAACAAAGAAGAAAAGAGGGAAACAAAATCATTTACCTTTTTCCCATTTAAATACAATTGTATAAAATCACATCAATTATTATTTAATAAAAAAAAATTGAGTTATTACATTTTTCACCCCTTAAAAATAATTCCGTCCTCGGAATTCAAATAAGCTACAAAATGTAATAATTTAGTTACGACGTAGCGCCGCCATTTGTAACGATCAACGTGGATAAGTCATCGGTCTACGCAATTATCAATGTACTTGTAAAAGATCCGTCAGCTACCGTGTCAAGCTTTGGTAGGGTTCTTCGTGTTGCATCAATTTAGATCACATGTTCCACCATTGGTGCGGGTTGTCGCTAACATCTTTGAGTTTCATTCTTATAAACGTACTATTCGAAAAATAATTCAAAATCACAAAAATTTCTCTTCATCTAAATACGATTCGAATACCCAAAATATTTAAAATTATCTCTAATTCGTAAAACGTTTATATTCCACGCATGACAAAGATTTAACAAATTATTTTTATTTAATTTACATTAAATCGATCATACAAAACTCCAAGGATATCGGATAAACCAAACAACTCAACAAATTATATCAACTTTTTCCTAAAGCTTCAAGAGCTTCAAAACATTCAAACCTCAATTTGAACTAGCTAGTTCTTAAATATTATTACACCAAGGAATATACTACTAAGATCTCTTTATTGCCAACTCTCCTAAGTCCTTAAGAATTTCAAAATATCATAACCTCAAATCAAATTAATTCTCAAATATTATTACACCAAAAATATACTACTGCTAAGATCTCTCCATCACCATACCAAACTCCAAATCATGTATTCTACTATCTGAATAAGCAAACTATAGCTTCCAAAATCTCTTAAAATATATTGAATTCATCACTTATTATATATCTAATCATTCAATAAATCAATCATCCCTTATTGCAAACCTTAATCCAATAAATTTTAGTCTCCCCATACTATCACAAAGAAACTTCATAGAACATAACTCCAATATCTTACTAGAAAATAGCCACAAAATTGATAATTAACTCCAAATGATTAATCTAATTACCTCGAATATCAACAACTCAAAATTACAAGAAATCCTCTATACTTAATAATTCATCTCATTATCATAGTATGACATCAACACAAACCTCAAATTATCCCCAAGCTTAACAAAACCAAAACCCAACTCAAATCAAATCCTCAAATCAACAATCATAATAATTGTCACAAAAAAGAATACAACTCTAAAAATAATTTTCCAAAATCATATGCTCGTTGATACCAATACTCACATCACAATCGCATCCCGAATAAGATCACTTCTTATTTGTACAAAATATAACTTTATTCCCCTAACCGATTAAATCACAATTCTTAACTAATTTCATTGCTCAATCACCTAAATAAATTATTCCACTTTCCTCAAATCAACTACAAATCGAAAAAGAATTGACAGTTAGTCAAAATAGAGACCAACCAAACAAAGAACAAAATTAAATCAAACTTTTACGTCTATCCAATGGTCTACCCACAACTCACAGGTCAAACCTAAATAGGTTTTCTACAAGAAAGAACCTAAGCTTTGATACCATCTCTATAACACCCCCTTCCCGAAGAGGAAAGGGAGGTCACGTGCAAAGCACAACAAACCTCAAAATAGTAAACTTAGCACTAATAACTTCAACATGTAATAGTGGTGATCCATCAATAGCGTACTAAATACCATTCTCCAAATAAAGTCACAATAATCAAAGCCTAAAATCCGAAACAACCTATGTGGTCAAAGGCAACGCTCACGTCACCCTAGCCCTGAATCACCCCTGCAAACCTGCTGGAAGAAAAACACAGCATGAGCCAATTGCCCAGTACGGATACAGATATACAAAAGATATACAACTGATATACGAAAACAGTTGAGACAAAATACTGAACAAGCCTCAAGTGCAAATACGAACGAAAATATAATATCCAAAGATCTGAATGGAATATATTTGAATCAACGTAATGAATATGTCTGAATCAACGTAATTGACGAAACCAATAAAAGAATAAGGAAATAACGAACTGAAGTAACTAACTCAATGACTTGAACTGAACAGAAACCAACAAAACTAATCCAATAAAATAATAGGCTGAAACAAATGGCTGAAGTTATTTTATACCGAATGAGCTCAGAAATACACATTGCCACACAGGCAAGTCAAAATAATGCCACACAGGCAAGTCAAAATAATGCCACACAGGCAAGTCAAATGATGCCACACAGGCAACCAAAATAATGCCACACAGGCACATCGAAACAATGCCACATAGGCAATCACACATTGGACCGCGAATCCAAATGTATGCAAATCGGATAGGTGTGTTTGGCACAACATCACCAATCCGCAGAACAGAAAACTAGGGTTAACCCATACGCCTCCCACAACAAAACACCAAATGGCCCATTTACTCCGGAGCCCAAAATGGAGACGCCGTGGACTAATCACACCGCCACGGAAAGTGTCATGCCTCTCGTGCCAAGACGACATGCCTGTGGTACCTCCACAGGTGGTTATAGCTCAGGTATACCCTACGGTATGTTCTAATAAAAATACCATGTCACAACACATGCGACATAATACTAACAAAAAGGTTCTATATGTACATGTTGAACCGAATCAAATTATGGTCACAAGGTCTCAAAAGAAGGTAACAACATGTACCGCTCTACAATTATCAAAAATAAATATTAAACATGATATCCTAATTTAAAGAGTACAAATACGAGTCCAGTGTGTCAACTCAAAAATGAAACAAATATATGAATTTCAATAATAACAGAATTTGACACGAGAAACAAAACGAATAAATCAAATGTAACAAAAGTATCGCTGAAAGAGTACGGAATCCGTACCTGATACTTCCAAATCATTTATAGCACACTCCACAAAATCTTACCCTCAAATGCCAACGATATCAAATACGAATCGTTATACATCACCTAAACATATTCACCTCAAATTAAAAATAATCCAAACTAATAATTCTAAAATAATTCACAATCTATTTAATATGCCTTTAATCATCACTTTATATCAATTATTAATACTCCAAAATTTATATTCCAAATATTATTCGTTTAGACTCTCTCTCCGTTCGATCTAAATGATTTAATAAGATTTTATTACAATCTAATCATTAATAACATAATACAATTAAATTTATTATTAAAACTTTTATAACTATGACAATAAAATTAGTTAATTTAAATTCATATACATAACTTCAATTATATAAATTAATACTGTTTATACATTTCATGGCCAAAATTTAATTAACATAATATATATTAAAAAATAATAATTAAAAACCAACGCCTGCAGCAGTGCTGCAGGCCTAAAACTTGCATAATATACATATATAATCCTTATATATATATATATAATAATGAATCATGCCTGCTGTAAAGTTGAAATCAGAAGTTATATATATTACCGTAATATATATCTATATATATATGTATATCACATTCCTGAAGCAAGCCATCCACTTTAATTATTATATATACATAATATAATAATAATAATAATAATATTCATGAACAAATGACTTTTTACCTTGATCAATTCACTGTACTCTTTTTCTTTTCCTCCAATATCAGCCGACCCTAGCTATTATTTCTCTTTCCCCCCAATTCGTATTAGGCGTATACAAGTATGATTAGGTTTTGTACTTATTTATTTATTATTTAATATATCTTATTGTGTCTCCTAATTTTAATAGAATTTTAATATTACCCAAATACAAAATAGACCCAATTAGTATAAAAGCCCAAATTAATGTAATCATATACTTATTATGGTCCACAATAATTAAATACAATTTGATAATTAAATACAATTTGACCCAAATAAAAACAAAGTCCAATTAATGTTTAACAATTAAATATTTTTTTTTTCCGGGTATTACACGTAGTGCATGGATAATTGTGGTCGTGATACTAAAGAATATCCTTGGCCGTAGTGCAGGGGTGATTCGATGATGTGAATTATTTATTAAACTGAGTCTCAGCGATAAAAGTGATGAAAAACCTTTTAAATCATAAAAGATAGTAGATTTTATTCTCTACTTGACTCTTTTAATAGATTACTTGTTCCGCTGCAGTTAAACTTGATATTTGTTATATTGTATCAGTTTAACACTGTTTAAGGCTAATGATAATTTATTCTGCATTATCTTAGTCATAATATTTCTTACTGGGCTAGTTGAGCTCACCCTTTCTTTCACTGTTCTCTTCAGGAAATGAGAATATAGCTGGAACGAGTCGGGGAAAGGGGTGATGGTCCTAGATGGTGCATTAGTAGTCCTCACTATTATGTGAAATAGTGTGATAATAATTGTAATGAGAACTCCTTTTGAGTTTGTATACTCTATAGTAGACAATATTTGTATTCAAACTCACAGTTTATGTTTTGTCGTATTGTACATGACAGTTGTATTATTAAGTTGTATTTGAATTCTATACCATGTATCTGACGACTCAAGATGGGTGATGTATACCTAATTTTGGGGACATCATAGTTGGTATCAAAGCTTAGGGATATGATCCTTGGCTAAGATGTGAGACTAGTACTAGGAGGGGAGAGACGGGAAATTGTTTCGCTAGTATGACCTACTTAAATTTATTTTGTATTTAAATTGGTTGGTCAGAGTTTAGAGATAATATGTTACATGTCAACTAACCCTTGTTTTGTGGGAGTATTTGAAAATGACATCCGAGAATGTTGAGAATAGCAATGGAGCACAAGAGACCGTTGAGTCTCCACATATCAATAATCTGGATAATGTGCATCAGGAAGGCGACAATCCTCATGCAAACAACAATACGGACCAAATGATGAATGATGGATTATTCTGAGGCTTTATGTAATTCATGCAACATCAGGCGAGAGCGGCTCCTGTCCGAAATGTAGGTGGAAAAACTGAAAACTCTGAGATGGTCACCACTAAATAGTTCAAGGAGCTGGGACCACCGGAGTTTATTGGAGAGCCAAAACCACTTAAGGCGGAAGCATAGATAAAGCAGATCACCAAGATATTTGATGTCTTGGGATGCTCCGAGGAGCAAAAGGTTCCCTTCGCCACCTTCATGTTGTGTGAAGAGGCAGATTACTGGTGGAAATCTGTAAAACGTACCCAGCCTGACGAACTCAAGATGTCTTGGGAGAAGTTCCAAGAGCTATTCAACGACAAGTATTTTTCCGAGAGTATTTGTCACATGAAAGAAGTGGAGTTTATTAAATTGGAATAAAACAATATGACCGTGTCGCAATACGAGGCTAAATTTGCAGAGTTATCCCGGTTTGCATCCCATTTGGTCGATAATGAGGAGCAAATGACGCGAATGTTTTTAAGAGGTTTGAAATCGGAGATACGTCAATATCTTATTTCTCATAAACTGTGTTTGTACTCAGATGTTGTAAATAGGGCTCAGTTATTGGAGCGCGGTAACGAGTCAATGCAACCAAGAGAAAGCAGCCGGCAGCATGAAAATACCAGTGTAGTATCAGTCATCAAAACGGTGACAACAAACGTGGAGGGAATCAACATGCCAAAAATGGTAACCACTTCGGTGGTAATCATGGACAAGACAGTAAAAATGGACATTTCAAGAAAAGGAGATTCAACAATGATGGAAAGACGTCAGCACTAACACCCGTTGTTAAGGAAGGAGAACGACCACATATCATATGCTTCAAATGCGGAGAGGAGGGACACATCAGTCCAAACTGCGAGATGTCGTCCAAAACATGTTATAATTGTGGAAGAGAAGGTCACTTAGCCCAATTTTGTCGTTCATCGAAGACAAGTTCAACCAGGATGGAGGCACCAAAGGCCGTCCCAGAAAAGTCAAAATCGGTAGTGCAAGGGAGAGCGTTTGTTGTGACCTCCTAGAAAGCAAGGAACCTGAATGAGGTCATCACGGGTAAGCTTATCATAAACTCTAGCGAAGTCTATACCTTATTTGATACAGGTTCTACCCATTCTTTTGTTTCTCCTACTTGCGCTCAACGATTAAATTTGACTCCGAAGAAATTAGACTTTGACTTATCTGTAGAAACTCCGTTGGGAGAAACCTTCATTACATCCACTGTTTATAAGTCTTGTTTGGTTCAAATTGGTACCATCATATTACCTGTCGATCTTATTTCATTACAAATACTTGCATTTGACGTAATTCTAGGGATTGATTGGTTAACTACTCATCATGAAAAAATTGATTATTTTCGTAAGATTGTTAGCTTTCATATTCCTAACCAATCTGTTATACGAATTCAAGCCACCAAACCAATAAAATCAATCACTGCCATCTCAAGCCATAAAGCTATTCGTTTATTAAAAAACGGATGTCAAGCTTTCTTAACTCATGTCACAGATCTAAACAAAAATACGTCAGTTTTGAATGATATTTCTATTATTAATGAATATCCTGACGTATTCCCTGAAGAACTTCCTAGCCTACCCCCAGAGCGTGAAATTGAATTTTGTATCGACCTTGAACCTGGTACAAAACCTATTTCCAAAGCCCCATATCGAATGGCTCCTATTGAACTTCAGGAGTTAAAGACCCAACTACAGGAATTGTTAGACATCGGTTTCATTCGTCCTAGTACTTCTCCTTGGTGTGCTCCTGTTCTATTCGTGAAAAAGAAAGATGAGAGTATGCGACTTTGTATTGATTATCAGGAGTTGAATCATATCACCATCAAAAATAGGTACCCATTGCCACGTATTGATGACCTGTTTGACCAGTTGCAAGGAGCTAAATTCTTTTCAAAGATTGATCTTCGTTTCGGATATCACCAATTGAAGATTAGAACCGATGACATTCCAAAGACGACTTTCAGAATTCGGTACGGGCATTATGAATTCCTAGTCATGTCCTTTAGATTGACTAATGCTCCTGTTGCCTTCATGGATATGATGAACCGAGTATTCAAGGAATATTTGGATCACTTTGTGGTCGTCTTTATTGATGACATCCTCATATATTCCAAAACCCGTGAAGATCATGAGCAACACTTGAGGCTGATACTCCAAAAGCTTCATGAATATAAGCTTTATGCCAAGTTAAAGAAATGCGAGTTCTGACTTGAGAAAGTAGCATTCCTTGGGCACGTGGTATCAAGTCATGGAATATCTGTTGACCCAGCAAAGATTGAAGCTATTCAAAGCTGGGAGCAACCTAAATCAATGACCGAAGTACGTAGTTTTCTCGGCTTAGCTGGTTATTATCGAAGATTCGTAGAAGGGTTTTCTCGAATCGCTACTCCACTAACTCAGCTGACTCGGAAAGATACAAAGTTCGGTTGGAGCGAGGAATGTGAGAAGAGTTTTCAAGAACTCAAGAGGAGACTCATTTCAGCACCTGTTTTGACAATACCATCTGGTTCAGAGGGATTGTCATCTATAGTGATGCTTCGGGCAAAGGGTTAGGATGTGTTCTCATGCAACATGGGAAAGTCATAGCTTATGCCTCACGACAACTCAAAGAATATGAGAGGAATTATCCTACTCATGATCTAGAGTTGGCAGCTGTTGTCTTCACACTAAAGATTTGGAGGCATTACTTGTATAGGGAGAAAGTGGAGATCTTTACGGATCATAAAAGCCTCAAATATTTCTTCACTCAAAAGGAACTCAACATGCGACAACGACGTTGGTTTGAACTGTTGAAAGATTATGATCATACCATCCAATTCCATCCTGGAAAAGTGAACGTGGTAGCTGACGCATTGAGTAGAAGATCATATGCAAGTGCGAATGCGATATTGTCAACGCAAAGGCCCATTTTGTGTGACTTGCAAAGGATTGAGATAGAGTTAAAGACTCAAGGGACCCATGTGATGATAGTGAATATACGAGTAGAACCGACTTTAATTGATAAAGTTAAAGCTGCTCAAGCTACAGACCTGAAGCTGATGCGTATGAGGAAGAAAGTGCAAGAAGGTGTTATGCCGGAAGCAAGAATCGATGAAGAAGGAATACTTCGAGTCAACTCCAGACTTTGTGTTCCTAACGACCCTGATTTAAATTATAAAATCATGATGAAGGCGCATAACACACCATTTTTAATCCATCCTGGGAGTACCAAAATGTATCATGATATTCGTCATACATTTTGGTGGAGCAATATGAAGAGAGAGATAGCGCTGTTTATCTCAAGGTGTCTAACGTGTCAACTAGTCAAGGCGGAGCATCAAGTATCAAAAGGTCCATTGCAACCACTTGAAATTCCAGAATGGAAGTGGGAGCACATTACCATGGATTTCATTACCGATCTTCCCAAAGTTTCGCAAGGCCGATTTGGGTCATTGTTGATAGATTGACCAAGTCTGTTCATTTCTTACCGATACGAGAAACTTATACACTTGAACGTCTTGCTCGTATGTACATAAATGAGGTTGTAAGATTGCATGGTATGCCAGTATCCATAGTTTCTGATCGAGACCCAAGATTCACTTCAAGATTTTGGGTTAGTTTACAAAAAGCTATGGGCATGGATTTACGATTTAGCTCGGCATATCATCCTCAGACGGACGGGCAGTCGGAGAGGACGATTCAAACTCTTGAAGATCTATTAAGACTCTGTGTCCTTGACTTCAAGGGAAGTTGGGACAAGTTCTTACCATTGGTGGAGTTTTCCTACTGAGTTATCAAGCAAGTATTGGCATGGCTCCATTCAAAGCGTTGTATGGAAGAAAGTGTCGTTCTGATTAAGGGGTCATGGCTCTCTCTCTTGGCTGGTTTTCTCTGCCTTCTCTCTAGAACCTTTTCAAAATTTCCCCCGCCCCTAGGTCTCACCTAACTATTCCGGCCTCCTAACTTTTCCGGCTATTCCAATCCCCTGTCTTAGCTTCCTTGTGCCTTTCATCTCATTTTTGTCCTGGTTCTCTCTCTTTGTTTTAAAAATTTCTGATCCTCGGCCTTTGTCTCAAATATGGTCAGCCATAATCACTTATCGACTGGTAACTCTATCAGTAGTGCTTCTCTTGACAACTTAACTACCTTTGGAGTCTCACTTCCTAACTACCCTAACCTTCCTTTTCCTGAACTTGAGGAGATGGGTGAATCAGACGCACTTGGTCTGCAGGTTAGTTCTGGTGATTCCTCTTCTCCGGTTCTTCCTTCGGAAGTCGATTTGGGCCATCCCCTGGGCAAAAATGCAAAGGCTATCTTCTCGGCTGCTCAACACTTCTCCCAAAAAGACCGTGAAGAAGCTCTTTTTGAAAGGAAAAAGAACCTCCATTTAATGTCATTCCTATCTGCTCATGGCGTTTCCACTAATGATGTGCAAACCTTTCTCTCGGACGGGAAAACGATCAACTTTGGTAATGCACCCATGCTGTCTGATAATAATCCTAATAGAAAACTTTTGGAATCTTCACCGGTGGGTGCCCCTCTCTTTCCTGCCACATGCTTGGGGGAAGTGCCTATCCCTGCCTTGATTTCCCCTGCCATTAAAGTACACGATCCTTCTATTATAAAAGGGGTTGCTCCTATTCTTGAGGAGGGTGAAATTGTTACTGACTCGGTCAGAGAACCCACCAAAACTTGGAGTGATATTGTGGGCAAGAAATCAGGAAGATCCACTCGCAATCTTACTTTCCACCCCCTACTCTGGCTGATGGGAACATCACGGTCTGCCCACCCTCTGAGGTGCTTAACAGGGGTATCAAGCTTTGGGCTTCAAGCTTGGTTGGTTACTTTATGCAATCCTCCCTCCCGTTTAAGGTTGTTGAACCGATTGCAAGAAGGTTGTGGGGACATTTGGGCCTTTCTGATGTGTTTCTCCATAACAAAGGGTACTATATTTTCAAATTCGACTCCATTTCTGATCGTGATAATATCCTCGCCTCTGGTCCATGGCATTTCGCCTCTAAAGGAATAGTCCTACAGAAATGGAAGGAAGGTGTAAATTTCTCCAAGTCAGAATGTGCTGTGTTTCCGGTTTGAGTCAAGTTAACCAACATTCCCCTATCCTATTGGTCGGATGAGGGGATAAGCTATATAGATAGTGCCATTGGAAAACCTTTATTCACAGATGAAATGACCTCACAAAATGATTTTCTGCAATATGCTTGTGTATGCATTGAGGTGAAAGCTTCCTTCTCCTTTCCTCCCTCAATTCGTGTGGCTGTAAAATCGGAGGATTCTATGGATACCATTTATGTACCTGTTGAGGTTGATTATCAGAGCAAGCCCCCCTCATGTACATCTTGCAATGTGTTTGGTCACTCTCTACAAAAATGCCCAAAGGCAAATTATCAATGGATACCGAAAGCTTCAAAAAATCCTTCGGTCGGCACTTCTGATTCCACTCTTATGAAAACTGCACCCATTGCTTCCTCGTCTAAGCCACTGGTTCCGACACCTTCTAATAATGATTGGGTGAATGTCTCTCGTGGTGCTAAAACTGGGAATGGTCTCTCTGGCTCCAGCCCTGCCTTGTACATTTCTAACTCCTTTGCTCCTATTGTTGAGGATGATCATCAGGATAACTCAGATGTTGACTCCCCTGGTGTCCCAAACCCTTTAGTCTCTCGTGGTGCTAAAACTGGGAATGGTCTCTCTGGCTCCAGCCCTGCCTTGTACATTTCTAACTCCTTTGCTCCTATTGTTGAGGATGATCATCAGGATAACTCAGATGTTGACTCCCCTGGTGTCCCAAACCCTTTAGTCTCTCGTGGTGCTAAAACTGGGAATGGTCTCTCTGGCTCCAGCCCTGCCTTGTACATTTCTAACTCCTTTGCTCCTATTGTTGAGGATGATCATCAGGATAACTCAGATGTTGACTCCCCTGGTGTCCCAAACCCTTTAGTCTCTAAGCTAAAATTGATTGACGAAAAGGAAGGCAAAGATCTTAAGAACAAGCAGAATCATAATAACGAAAATCCTCAAGCTGCTAAGAAGCGGAAAGGGAAAGGCAGAGCTGGTTCGCCCCCTACATAGTTATTTATGTTAGCTACCTATAATATAAGAGGTCTCAATAAATTGCCTAAGCAGGCTTTTGCCAAACAGCTTATTGCTGATAATAAAATTACCCTTTTGGGTCTTCTTGAAACCAGGGTCAAACAAGAAAAGGCTTTAAGAATTTCAAGCAACATTTGTAAGTCTTGGAAATGGGCCTTTAATTATGATTCTCTTATCAATGGCAGAATTTGGGTTGGATGGAATCCAAACCTTTGGAATTTGGATGTTATTTTTGTTTCCTCGCAAGTGATACATTGCAAAGTTCAATCGGTGGACATGTTTAACACTACTTTTCTGATCTCTTTTGTTTATGGGCTGAATACTTACTTGGAAAGAAGTGACTTATGGCATGATTTACTCTCCTTCTCCCCCTTTTTTAGTTGGTGTATTTTGGGTGATTTCAATGTTATAAAGGACCTCGCTGAAACCAACAATGAAAATGTTTCTTGGGATGGAGGAATTTAGATCTTGTACCACTTCGATTGGCGTTGATGACATTAGAGGATTTGGTCCTCTGTTTACTTGATCTAACATGCAGTTGGCCCGGCCGGTACACAAAAAACTGGATCGTGCTATGGGTAACTCTGACTGGTTCTCTAATTTTAGCATGTCTCTGGTCACTTATGCCCCTCGTGGATTATCAGACCATTCTCTTCTTCTGCTCCGGACTGGGATCAGGCTCCCTCAATCTAAGCGGCAGTTTCAATTCTTCAATCACATGCTTCTTCTTGAAGGTTTCAATGAGGTTGTTGGCAATGCCTGGTCTACTTCCATTTCTGGGAATCCCTTCCATGTTTTCTCTGAGAAACTCAAACTTACCAGACATGCATTGGTGTCCCTCAACACTACCTCTAGGAATGTTGTGACGCTAGTTAGCTCGGCTAAAGAGGAGCTGCACGTTGTACAAACACTGCTCCATGATAATCCCTTGGATCTTGACCTGCTGGAGCGAGAAAAATCTAGCCATCACCTTCTTTGGACTGCATTAGAGAGGAAATGTTTCTTCAACAGAAATCTCGAGCCAATTGGTTGGCTTTGGGCGACCATAACTCCATCTATTTTGCGAACTTAATGAAAAACCGTTGGAACTCCAACAAAATCTTATCCATATTAAACTCGGTCGGTTCATTAGTGCAGGGCCAAAAAAACATTGAAGAGGTTGCAGTTGGTTATTTTGATCATCTTTTCAACTCAGTGGAGGAGTCCTATCCTGGGTTCGGAAATTATGATATCCTTCCATCCAAACAGATCAGTAGTGCCATAGCCTCTAAATTGGGATGCCCTATCTCGGATACTGAAATCCTTGAGGTTCTCAAATCCATGAAGCGTAACAAAAGTCCTGGTCCTGACGGGTTTAATGTCAACTTTTTTGTTAGTTGTTGGAATATTGTGGACACTTCCTTAAAGCTGTCCACTACTTCTTTGAAGTTAGTAGGTTGTCGAGAGGTTTCAATTCGACTGTTCTTGCTCTCATTCCTAAAAGCTCCAATCCTACTTCCATGTCTGATTTTCGACCCATCTCATGTTGCAACACAATATACAAATGTATTGCAAAAATCTTAGCCAATCGGTTAAAGGAAGCTCTCCCTTCTCTTGCGGACAAAGCTCAATCTGCTTTTGTTAAAGGGCGACGTATTAGTGACAACATTCTTATTGCTCAAGAAATGTTCACAGGATATCTTAGATCGAATGGTCCCTCTCGCTGTGCTTTAAAAATTGAACTCACTAAAGCTTTTGACACGGTAAGATGGGACTTCCTCCTGGATACTCTTCAAGTCTTCAAATTTCCTCCTTCCTTTGTAGGCTGGATCAAAGCATGTATCTCTAGTGCCATGTTCTCGGTAAAAGTTAATGGCTCTCTTGCAGGGTTCATTGGAAGCTCCAGAAGTCTCATACAAGGAGACCCTCACTCTCCTTTCCTTTTTGTTTTGGTCATGGAAATGCTCTCCCTTAAATTAAATAAGGCTACCTCAGTTCCTGAGTTCAACCATCATTGGAAAGCCAAAGATTGCAATCTTATCCACCTCTTCTTTGCGGATGACATCCTGATTTTCTGTCATTCATCATTGCCTTCGGTATCCATCATTTACTCATGCATTCTATCTTTCTCATTGTTCTTGGGGCTTATACCAAACGCACACAAAAGCCATTTTTTCCTCTCTAATTCAGATACTTCAGCCATTATGGAAATTTCCTCTTTGCTTGGTTTTCCGATGGGAACCCTTCCCTCAAAATTTCTAGGCGTTCCACTTTTGTCAAAAAAACTCACGAAGGTTGATTGTATTCCTCTCATTCATAGAATAACTAACCGTGTAACATCTTGGACTTCTAAAGTACTCTCCTATTCTGGAAGGCTCCAGCTGATTAGAACTACTCTTTTTTCCATTCAAGTTTTTTGGAGCTCACATTTTCTTCTTCCTAAAATGGTGCTCAAAGAAATCCAATCCATTTTATCACGGTTTCTATAGAAAGGGACTAATCTTGGGAAATATGGTGCTAAAGTTGCTTGGGACAATATAACACTTCCCCTAGCTGAAGGTGGTCTTGGCATTAAAAGCTTATCTGACTGGAACAAAGCTCTTATCCTGCAGCTCCTTGTTTGCATCATCCAACCTCAATCAAATTCTCTTTGGGTCAATTGGACCAAAGCCACAATTCTCAAACATAAATCTTTCTTGCAGATAAAACTCACTTCAGCTTGCTCTTGGATATGGAAGCAGGTTCTTAAGCTTCGGCCTCTAGCATTACAGCACCTTCATTATCAAGTTGGAAATGGTCTGGACACAAGTATGTGGTTTGACCCTTGGCTCTATAACACTGCCATCAACCCTTCAAGCTATCTTATTTCCAATTCTGGGATCCACATATCTGCAAAGGTCAGTTCTTTCATTAGAGGTACCTCCTGGATTCTTCCTACGGGCAACCATCACGACATCATCATGTTGCGTAGAGATCTTGAAAGGCTTCCCCCACCCACACAGCAACGAGATAGGATCCTTTGGGATGCTTGGGATTCGAAAAATATCAAAGTTAACCAAATTTGGGAGTCCATACGGTTAAGACAACCCCCTATTCCTTGGTACTCATTGGTGTGGAACAAATGTCACATCCCCAGATTCTCTTTCATTTTGTGGCTTGAAGAGGCTGCCCACAAATGACCGGACTTCGAAATTTTGGGGATAACTTGGAATTGTCCTCTGTGCAACCTTTGTCCGGAAACTTTTGAACATCTTTTCTTTGAATGTGCTTACTCAAAGCATGTTATCCTTACGGCTGCTAACCTTGGGAATTGGCCTTCTTTTCCAAACTCTTGGGAGGCTATTATGAGCTTTCAAGCAAATTTTAACGGATCCAAGATCTCTAGAAATATTCTTAGCCTAACTGTGGCTGTTTGCTTCTACAAAATATGGGAGGCTAGAAATAAAAAGCTTCACCTTGATTCTATTCCTCCTATATTAGCAATAAATATTATTAAGTCTAGATTATCTACATGTAAATCCTTTATCAAAGCTACAAACAGTCAATATTTTTGTAATTGGTTAATTACAAACTAGTGTGGTGGTGTAATCCTTGAGGTGCAGATGTCTTGACTGCTATTTGTCGCTTGGATGCTGGTAATTCTGCTTAGTTTTTCCGGATCTTGAGGTGCTGCTTCGGGAGAGGTGGCTTGAGGTGCAATAGTCTGGGTTGGCGAGCTGCTAGTCTGGGCTGCTGGGCTGAGCTCCTAGGCTGCTTCGGGCTGCTTAATGCGAGGGGCTGGCTGGTTGGCGTGCTGCTGTTGGTACTGATGTTGTTCTGCTGTTGGGCGAGGTGCAAAATTTGATTTGGTTTCCAATGGTCCTTTATGGATCGTGGATCAGTACTTGTGAGCTCATGTTCCTAGTTTTCTAGATGTTTAAGTCCCCCCGGGAGACAGTGTTTATGTATCTGTCTTTTTAGCTATTTTGTTTCTAGTAGTTTCCTTGTTTAGCTTCCTCATCTTGGGCCTGTCCACAGATGATGTAGCTACACTTCGGGGTTAGCCCCTTGCCTTTGTATATTGGTTCCTTTTTTTATACACAAAAAGTTTAGCAAAAAAAAAAGTGTCGTTCTCCAGTATGTTGGGATGAGGTGGGTGAAGCAACATTGTTGGGACCAGAGTTGGTACGTATGACTACGGAAAAGATTCAAACGATCTGACAACGTATAAAAACCTCACAAGATCGACAAAAGAGTTATGCTGATCTTCATCGAAAGGACGTGGAATTCGATATAGGAGATCATGTGTTGTTACGTGTTGCTCCATGGAAAGGAGTTACGAGATTTGGAAAGAGAGGAAAACTCAATCCTCGATTAATCGGCCCATTTTTAATCCTTGATCGAGTAGGAACTGTGGCCGCCAAGTATGTCTCGTGTTCAAAACATTTTTCACATATCCATGTTACGTAAATATATGGAAGACCCGAACCACATTATTGAGTTAGAACCGGAAAAAATAGAGGAAGATTTGATGTATGAAGAGGTTCCTGTTCAAATCTTGGATAAGAAGGAACATATTCTACGCTCCAAGGTTATACCTCAAGTCAAAGTTTTGTGGAGAAACCACGATGTTGAGAAAATGACTTGGGAGTTAGAATCTGAAATGAAATTAAGGTATCCTTACCTCTTCAATATACCAGGTACGTACCCTAATTTCGAGGGCGAAATTTCATAAGAAGGGGAGATTGTAAAATCCCAACTTTTTGAATAAAGATGAATTTTCTATAAATATTATTTTTGAATATTATGGAGTGAAATTGATATAATGTTATAGTTGTGGATAATATTTATAAATTTTGCAAAGTACGCAAGTTGTTATATAATAATCGATTGGTCGGGGAATATTCGTACAACGACACAATCATTGGTGGACCCCACAACGGAGTTATTATTGGATTGGGAAAACGACAAAAATACTTTATGAAAATAACAGCGGAAGTTTTACCGTTAACTGTTGAAACACCCGGTGTTAAAAGTACAGTAATACGCGTGGTTTCATAGTAGCACACGGTATTAATTATTGATGCTTACGTGATAAGTCACTCAGTTTTGTTGGTATTATTAAAGTAATAATACAGAAAATCTTTTTATATAAAACATTATACTTTTATAAAGTTATTGTATAAATAGAATATATTATATTCTATTATGCATAGTGTTGCATAGTGTCTGTATAGTGTTTTGCATAGTAAAATCTTTTTATATAAAATAGAATACTTTTATAAAGTTATCTGTTTTATTAGATAATAATTAGAATATATTATATTTTATTATGCATAGTGCCTGTATAGTAAAATATTTTATAAAGTTATTCGTTTTATTAGATTATAAATAGAATATATTTTATTTTATTTAAAAGATTTTGCTTTAAATATGGACCGTCAGATTAAAGTAAATCAATCTGGACCGTTCATGAGTTAGTTACTATGCAGTCCATTTTTCTATAAATAGAAGCTCATTCCTTCATTATTTTCTTAAGAATTCACTGAAACTCTAGAGAGATAAACTATAGAGAGAAAGAAGAAAGTATTCTGCTACTTCACTACTTATATATCCAGTACTCTTCTTCTTAAGGTAGGGAATATTATTTGTTGTACTCGTAAGGGGTGTTATTCTTTTGTATTCAAGAAGAGAACTTATGTTATTCCATTCTTTATTATTCTGTTGGAATAACCTGTATACGCGGGCTACCCTATACTTGGTGACATTCTTCAATTATTCCGTCTTTACTATTCTATTCGAATATCCTATCTGTGCGTTTTACGCCGGACCTGATTCTGTCTTTATTATTCTATTGGAATATCCTGTCTGTGCGTTTTACGTCGGACCTGGTTCCGTCTTTATTATTATTCTGTTGGAATATCCTGTCTGTGCATTTTACGACGGACCTGATTCCGTCCTTATTAGTATTCTGTTGGAATAACCTGTCTATGCGAAGTACCGCAAGCATGGTGATTTCTGTTGTTATTCCATTCTTTATTATTCTGTTGGAACATCCTGTCGGTGCGAATTTCGTCTGACCTGGTTCCGTTATTTAGTATTCTGTTGGAATAACCTATATATGCGAAGTACCGCATGCATGGTGATTTTTTTTTGCTAAGTTTGTTGTATATATAAAAAAGAACCAAAGAGGACAATGGATAAGGGGCATACCCCAGAATATAGTAACATCATCTAAATATCAGAGATGATGATACGATACATGGAAGAGGGCCCAACATAACAATTTAAACTATTAACCAATTACAGAAATGATTACAATTTGTGGCCTTTAGGAAAGATTTACATGTTGAGAGCCTAGCCTTGATGAGCTGGATAACATCCTTTGCTAATGTCCATGAAGGTGGAATGGAACCTATGTAGAGCTTGGTATTCCGGGCCTCCCAAACTTTGTAAAAACAAGTTGCAATAGTCAGACTGAGGATGTTTTTGGAGAGTTTAGAGCCTTGGTAAGATGTGAGGAAAGCAATCAGGGCATCCCATGAGAAGGGGATAGTGACCCAATTTCCTAATTCAACTGCACTTTTAAGGATCTTAGAGGAGTACTCACATTCAAAAAACAAGTGGGAAAAGGTTTCTAACTGAAGGTTGCAGAGTGGGCAAAGCCAAACCTGACCTGAGTAGTGCCTTGTTCGATCATTTGTAGTAAGCTTCCTTAAAAGACCAAGCCACAGAATAAAGGAGTAGCGCGGCACATGAAGCTTATTCCAATGGATAAACCACCAAGGAACAGTAGGACACCGTGAACGAAATGATTCCCAAATCTGTTTTGCCTTTACCGAATGGATATCACATGAGTCCCACTGGATCATATCCATCCTATTCATATGAAAGGGGATGGGGGTAACTTGTTGCCGGAAGATGATAACCTCATGGTGATTGCTAGTAGGAAGATCCCAGTTCTCACCCGAAATGATATTACTAACCATGGCAGTTAAGGGAATACCAGAATTAGAAATAAGGGACTGAGAAGGATTCAGAGCAGTCCCATTTACCCAGGGGTCGTACCATAAGTTAGTAAGGTGGCCATCCCCTAGAGTATATTTCAGATGTTGAAGGGAAAGGGGGCGAAGCTTGAGGATTTGTTTCCAAATCCATGAACAGTCAGGGCTTTTATGAACTTGCCATATGCACTTGTTCTTTAACAAGGTTGTTTTGACCCAGTTAGCCCAAAGAGAAGTAGATTTGTGATTTAGGAGGTGGATAAGATGCATCATTACCAAGGCTTTATTCCAGTCCCATGGTGATTTCTTTTGTTATTCCATTCTTTATTATACTCAATTGGTTAAAGTTTTGACTTCTATACTCCATGAAATTAGTGGAATATCCTTGATAATTGAGTTTCATCCAGTATCTTTTCATGAAAACATTCTTCTGAGCATTCTTGAATTTTACTCTACAAAGCAGTATCATGTTAACAATTTGGACGCTATTGGTTCTTGGACAAATTAAATCTTGAACTTGTTTTTATTGAATTCTTATATCATTCTCATCATCCTCATATTTATATTTTTTGAAAGTTATCTGTGGCCTGTAGTGCATAGATGGACTAGGTATGATTATGACCGGGGATTATTCGGTGTAATCATGACCGTAATGTTACTAATGATGTGGTAAAAGTCCTCTTTGGCCCATAGTGCATTGATGAACAGTTGTTGGCATGATCATGACCATTAATGAATACACAAATATTCTTGGCCCGTAGTGCATGGATAATTGTGGTCGTGATACTAAAGAATATCTTTGGCTGAAGTGCATGGGTGATTCAATGATGTGGATTATTTATTAAGCTGAGTCCCAGCGATAAAAGTGATGAAAAACCTTTTAAATCATAAAAGATAGTAGATTTTATTCTCTACTTGACTCTTTTAATGGATTGCTTGTTCCGGTACAGTTAAACTTGATGTTTGTTATATTGTATCAGTTTAACACTGTTTAAGGCTAATGATAATTTATTCTGCATTATCTTAGTTATAATATTTCTTACTGGGCTAGTTGAGCTCACCCTTTCTTTCACTGCTCTCTTTAGGAAATGAGAATATAGCTGGAACGAGTCGGGAAACAGAGTGATGGTCCTAGATGGTGCTTTAGTAGTCCTCACTATTCTGTGAAATAGTGTGATAATAATTGTAACGAGGACTCCTTTTAAGTTTGTATACTCTCTAGTAGACAATATTTGTATTCAAACTCACAGTTTATGTTTTGTCGTATTATACACGACAGTTGTATTATTAAGTTGAATTTGAATTCTGTACCATGTATCTGGCGACTCAAGATGGGTGATGTATACCTAATTTTGGGGGCATCACAGAATAAATTAAAATGATTAATTAATTAAAGATTAATTATGAAATTATTTAATCAAAATTAATAAGGATCAAATATTAATTAAATTTGAGTAATTTTTGAAAAGCTAATATTGAAACATTCCCATAATTAAAGGAATTAATTTAAAATAGATTTTGATTCTTTACATAAATCTATACCATAAATCTTGGGATTCAGTTATTCAGGAATTGATTGAACTTTCCTTAAAATTGATTTAGCAAATAAATATTTATATCTTTAGAATCAATTAGCATGGATCAATTAATTGGAGTAATTTTTTGGAAAGCTAATTAGTGAGGGTAAATCTAAATAAATTGGGATTTCAAAATAAAAATGGAATTATTTTTAAATATTGATACTTCCCATAATTGATGAAGTTGGTTAGTAAATGAGTTTTAAAATATCATTATCTTTCATATCTCTAACAAAGATTGTTTCCATAAATATTAGGATATGGATTATCCATTATTAGGTTTTCCAAGATCATGAAAGTAATTGATTAATTAATTATGGAATATTTTAATTGGACTATTAAAATAAATATGGAAAGTTTTTTAAATAAGTTGCCATCCATTTCGTAAAAGGTAAATATAATTGATATTTTTATTCAATAATAAAAGATGTTCAATTGATTATGTATGGCAAGGATTTGATCTATTAGTAAAATCCAAAGCAATCAATTATTTTAATCCCTATTACCTTAAGTGGAAGAAATTCAATTTGGGAATAAGTTGAATATTTTAGTATGCTTGATTGAATCCTTCTTAAACGGAATTCCTTGATTATCTAAAAAGTAAAGGATGACCAAAAGCTTGTAATGATTATTTTTATTGGGTAAAACATTATCCCAAGAATTCTTCCTGATTGATTTAAAGGCTAAATTATAAAACAGGATTGATCTCTCTATAAATTAAGTGGGATTAAGTTTTATAGTGGGTTTGTGATTTCCATAATAGTGGTTTTTGCTTTTCATAAATCAATAGTGGGATTGAACTTTCCATAAAGTATTTAATTGATTTTTAGTAACAACAATACAAAGCAGGATATATGTTTCCTCACATTACCTTAGTTGGACATATTAATAGAGCATTCAATCGATTTCTTAAATTGGCTAAAATCTAGTGGCTATCCATAATATATGCAACGGTAATAAATAAGTGAATTTTGATTCTTTATTGAACTTCTTACTTCCATACCAAACTGTGAATTGATAGCAACAAGATTTTTTACTTGATTCCTTAATTGTCTAAAAATCAATGAATGCGAAAATTAAGTAACATTAATTCTTATTAACGTATCAATTTGATGAAAGTGAGCATGATGGCTAAATACCAGTAATTGTTTGGATTTCAATTAGAAAAAAATTCCTTATCCATTTTGATTTCCATCTTTTCTAGAAAAAATCAATCATGCTTAATGGGTAAACTGATTTTATGCTTAAGTCCATCAAGTGATTATTTTGTTTTCCCATTGGACATCAATTCCCAACGGCTATATGATCACTTAACAAATTGTTTATAAAATCATTTGGTAAAATCTGTTTTGAAATTACTTAAGTATACGGGTAACGGCTACATGGCCTTAACAACCGAGAATATCAAGGTTGATTCTAATCTCCTGATTTCCAACGGGCATGAGAAATACTAAAAGGCCATCATCTATAAAAGTGGTTGGAATTGTTAAATATTCACCACCGAACTATAGAAAATCTATATTACATACAAATAGAAGTTGCTACTTTATAATATTGATTTTCAAAATAGTTTTCTTCATACGTTCTTCAAACGATCAAGATATATTATGAAGAAATCATAGTTGATTGTGCAAAAGAATTTCTGACTATTTTCAGCTTTTATTCTTGAAGTGTTACGAGTAATATCCTTTCATCATTGATCATTTGCATATTAGTTGAGCCTTGAATTATTGATATAATTATTGTTTTGATCATAATTTATTTTGTTGTCATATCTTTGATCAATTCTATAAACACGTGGTAGACTAAGTTGTTAGTCTAAGGTTTCTAATTTGGGTTGGATTAGGGGTTTTGCAAGCAAGTTCAAGGAAGCATAGGTGCTTAAGGGTGCATAGGTGCACGGGGAGCAAAGGTGTCAGGGAGAAAAGGTGCTCGGGGAGTATAAATACTCAAAGGTTGGGAAACTTGTCTTGTAAAGGGGTTTAACTATAAACAAAGTTAATTAATAAAGAGAGTCTCCAATACTAGTTGGTATTGGACGTGGATTAGTCCACTAGAATACAGGATAGGGGCTGAACCACGTAAAAATTTCTTGTGTTCATGTGATTGCTTATTGTGCTAAATTATCTCATCATTCTGCTAACTATCCAGCAGGCTGCATTCTATATCTATAAATTTACAAAACTAATTTAGAAATTTGTTTTCACATAACCACATTCTGAAAAAGGCTAAGTCTCTAAATTAAGTGTTTTAGAAAGTAACACATCAACTCAACATCTTGTCTTAACATTTTAATCTAAAAGGATTTAGAATCCAGCCTCCTGCATTGAATATCCAAAAGAATTTTTATTGAATCAAAAGTTTGACACTGTTTGTTCCCACACTTATTCAACCCCCCTTCTAAGTGTTCCTACTTAAATTTCATATTGAATTGTCATCATCCTCATGCTTATATTATGTTGAAAGTCATCTTTGGCTTACGTGCATAGATGGACTTGGTATGATTATGACCAGTGATTATTCGGTATAATTATGACCGTAATGTGATGGATGATGTGGTAAAAATCCTCATTGGCCTGTAGTTCATTGGTGACAGTTGTTGGTATGATTATGACCAAGGATTATTCGGTATAGTCATAACCATTAATGATTATATGAATATCCTTGGCCGTGGAGCAGGGATGATTTGATTTTATTTATTAAGCTGAGTCTGAGCGATAAAGTTGATGTAAACTTTTTAAATCATAGAAGACAGTAGATTTTATACTTTACTTGACTCTTCTAATGGATTGCTTATTCTGCTGCAGTTTTTGATCTAAAACTTGTTGTCTATTATATTCTATCAGTTGTTATACTGTTTAAGGCTATTGATAATTTATTCTGCATTATCTTAGTCATAATATTTCTTACTGGGCTAGTTGAGCTCACCCTTTCTTTCATTGTTCTCTTCAGGAAATGAGAACGTAGCTGGGACTAGTTGGGGAACAAAGTGATGGTCCTAGATAGTGCATTAGTAGTCCTCACTATTCTGTGAAATAGTGTGACAATTAATGTAATGGGGACTCCATTAAGTGTGGATATTGTCTAGATGACAATATCTGTATTAAAACTCACAGCCTATGTGTTGTCGTATTTCACACGACTGTTGTATAATTTTTTTTTCCGCTAATTTGTTTGTATATTGAGAAGAAAAAGAGATAAAACAATCACAAAGGGCATACCCCAGAAGTTTTAGGTGAACCACATGGGACAACCCCCAAAATAGACAACTAAAGACTAACAACCAAGCCAAAGCAACAAGGAACATTACAAAACAGAGTCTGGACTGAAAATGGCAGTTTTGCAGTTTCATTTTGTCACCAGATTAATTAACCCTAAGTCGAAACATAAGTCCTTCACTGTTGATTCAGTTCATTTTGTCACCAAGTGCTGCAATTTGGGGACCATATGGTTTGGGCGAGGAAGTTTTGGGCGAGGTGAGGTGGTGAGGTGCTGATCTCGTGGTGGGTTGTGATTATTAGGTGATGATCTCATCTCATGTGGTGACCTGGTCATGTGGTGATGCAATTTTGGGACCATGTGGTGCTGATCTCATGATCTGTAGTTTTCTGCGTGGACCATGTTTATTCTGCGAGGGTCTGGGCGAGGTGCTTATGTTTTGGGGCTGGTGCTTTTATTTTGGGTGGGATCTTGGTTCATTTGCTAGGCTGCTCTTCGGCATGGGTGGGGGAGCTTCAGCACATGGGTGGGGCCCAAACAGCAGCTGCTTGGGCGAACAGCATTAGCTGATTTGGGCGAGCAGCACCAGAAGCTGGTGCTTTTGTTGCTCTGTTTGGTTCAGCTACTTCAGCTGGTTCAGCTGGTTCTGGTTCAGCTGCTCTTCGACATGTTGGCGAGCTGAGTTTGGACAGCTACAACTCGCCATTTGCTTAGGCTTACCGCTTGTTTTATATATGCTCATTTTATTTTATAAATTTTTAATTCCGGTTGATCGATGGTCTTTAGTTGTTCTTTTTGGGGGTTGTCCCATGAGGTTCTTTCTAAAGTTTCTGGGGTATGCCCCTTTGCAATTGTTTAATATCTCTTTCTATTCTATATACAAACAAAATTAGCAAAAAAAAAAAACATTACAAAACAGAGCTGCATGCAAAAGAAGCAAGCCGAAGCCTAAACAACCAATCAGCTGAAACTAAGCATCCAAATGAAACAATCTGGTGACGAAATGAAACTGCAAAACTGCCATTTGCAGACAGAACTGCAGAAGACAATAGAATCAACCGAACTGAAGCAGCTGTCGAACAGACTGATGCAGTCGGCACCTAAGAGGCTGAACTGAAGATCGCAAAGCCTTGAAGGAGCTGCGGGGCAGAGAGGCCGAACCATATAAGCCTAACCTACCAGCCCAGATCCCCCAGCTTCTCAAGGCTAAACCAAGCTACAAAACTAGCCCTTCACTGACCCCATAAGTCGAAACATTAACCAATCCAGAAGGAGGCATCATCCGAACCAGTCCGGACTGAAAACAACAACGAACCAATCCGAACTGAGCGCCAGCCGACACCCGAAGCAGCCGAAGATGAGAATGCTGAACCCTTGAATGAACTGCGAGTGCCATGAAGCCGAAACCAATGAACACTCACCCCCCCCCCAGCTCCAAATCCGTGAGCCCCGAAACCCGAACCTCTCAAGACTGGACTGCCGAACCGAAGAGGGAGCACCGAAGCCCGAAACCGGAAGATAGCAACCAGCGCTCTATCAAACGCAGCCCCCCCGAAGCCATTGAGGGGTCCCCAAGCCCCAAAACCGAAACCAGCGAACCCCCCTAGCTGGGCCACGACAATGCCAAGAGACCGAGCCAGCCCGTCATTGACCCTGGAGCCGAACCCTACTACTGAAGAGACCGAACTGCCAGAGAAGCCGAACTACCATCGCAAACAGCAACGAGCTGAAGATGCTGCTAGAGCCAGCAAGCCGAACCCTGCAGAAGAACTGAGACCCACAACCTCGAAACTAACCACTGAGGCCGAACTCCCTAACACCTGACCTGCCCAACCCTTAGGCAGACCCCGTAGCTGAGATTGAACCAGTGGCCAGAGGCGCGTAGGCCATCCCTATAATGACCAAGCTGAGTAACATGGGCGAGTGCCGGAGAGTCACTGCCAACTCTGATCTTGTCCAAAGAACCCCAGCCGAAGCAATAACTAACATTCGCTACTGAGACGGGCCCAGCCACCTGCTCTCCCGGTAGCACCGAAGCGACGGAACTGCCGACACCCCGTGAAAAAGAACCCAACCCTACAACCACCCCAAGAGGTTGGGCTTATTTTGGACTTTTTTAGAAAAAACAGAGGAAGAAGATAACCTAGCCTTAATGACATTGGTTATCTCCCTAGAGAGAACCCCCATAGGCATCTTGGTTTTGTTATGGACAATGGAGTTCCTGACTGACCAGATTTTGTATACTGTAGTGGAGAGAACCAGCTTTAGATTTGCTCCCTCGACCACAAGGTTGTCCCAATTCATAGGAGCATTAGTCCAGGCACCCACTGCTAAAGTAGAGGAGAGAACATAGGAAGAATAGGGGCATTCGAAGAACAAGTGAGGGAATGTTTCCACATGGGAATCACAGAGGGGGCAAGTCAGCTGGCGGAAGCTGGAATAGCTAGAAAATCTGTCATTCATGGGTAATCTTTGCCGAAGAGCAAGCCAGAGAGTAAAGGAAAATCTTGGAACGTGAAGAGAATGTCATAGCAGAGCAGCCCATGGGACTGGCGGAGCACGTGGCCGAATAGATTCCCAAATGAGAGAGGCCTTGACGTATTTCAGCTTAGCAGAGCAGCCCATGGGACTAGCGGAGCACGACTGTTGTATAATTAAGTTGTATTTGTATTCAGTACCTTGTATCTGGCGACTTAAGATGGGTGATGTATACCTGTTTTGGGGGCGTCGCAGTTGGTATCAAAGCTTAGGGATATAATCCCTGGTTGAGATGTGAGATAAGAACTAGGAGGGGAGAGACGGGGAATTCCATCACTAATATGACCTACCTAAGTTTATTTGGTATTTAACTGGTTGGTTAGAGTATAGGGATAATATGTGATATATTAATTAACCCTTGTTTTGTGGCAGTTTGAAAAATGGCATCCAAAAATGTTGAGATAAGCAATGAAGCACATGAGATCGTGGAGTCACCACAGATTAATACTCAGGATAATGTTCAACAGGAAGACAATAATCCTCAGGTGAACAACAACACCAACCAAATGGCGAACGACGGAATATTTATGATCTTTCTGCAATTCGTACAACATCAGGCAAGAGAAACTCCTGCCCAAAATGTAGGTGGAAACACTGGAAACTCTCGGATGGTCACCGCTAAACAGTTCAAGGAGCTAGGACCACCGGAGTTTATTGGAGAGCCAAAACCACTTAAGGCGGATGCATGGATAAAGCAGATCACCAAGATATTTGATGTCTTGGGATACTCCGAGGAGAAAAAGGTTCCTTTTGCCACCTTTATGTTGCGAAGGGAGGCAGATTACTGGTGGGAATCTGTAAAGCGTACCCAGCCTGACGCACTCAAGATGTATTGGGAGAAGTTCCAAGAGCTATTCAACGACAAATACTTTCCCGAAAGTATTCGTCACATGAAGGATGTGGAGTTTATCAAGTTGGACCAAAACAATATTGTAAGACCCCAAATTATTAATAAATAAAATTTAATTTCCTCTATTTATTATTTTGAAATAGTAAGGGTTGAATTGATTAATGTGGTTAGTTATGGATAAAATACGCAAATATTTTTAAATAAGCAGGTGGTTATAAAATATTCATTGTTGTCGGGGAATATTCGTTTGGTCGTGAAATATTCTTGATGTCGGGGAATATCCGTACGACGGTTGCCAATACTGTGATTGGATGAAAAAAATGACAAGTATAAGTTGTTTATAAATAACAGCGTAGTTGTTACCGTTAACACTGTTGGAATACCCGGTGATTAAAACACAGTAATACGCGTTGTTGCACAGTAGCACACGGTATTGCACCAATTATTGATTCTTACGTAAGAAGACACTACTCAATAATTGTTACAGTAGTTATTGTTCAGTATTTTATTTTATTGATTCAATAATTGCTGCGTTGATATTTTATATTATTGTTGTTTTAAAAATTGTCACTACACAGTATTTTCCATTATCGAAGTAATAATTCATATTATCTGAATAATATTATTAGAAAATATTATTGGCAATGTCTAGAAAGTTCTGTCTAAGGAGAGGTTTGGTCACCTAATTGCACGCCAGTAAGGAGAAATTCTTATTGGAAAGCCCCCACTTTCCTAGGAACGACCTGGTTGCCAATACTGTGATTCTGTAATATTATTTATGAATAATTAATTATTGATTTATATGATGAGGAAAATATTGATTTTATGTGGATATAGATGGAGAAATTTTTTAAAGTGCCAATTGTTAAAAATTGATATTTTATCTTTTCTAATAAAATAATATTTTATTATATTATTATAATATAATAATGATGATATTTTTACAATAAATATGGGATATATGAGTATATGAGGAGAAAGAGTATTTTTGTTGCAAAAGTTGTTTAAAACATGTTCAACATGTCTGTGGGCCCATTTCTTAACTGAAATTTGATTATAGCTTGTAAAATCGCCCGTTTATGGATTTCGGTCAATTTCTGTTTGGAATTTGGAAAAACTTTCTTCTGTAAAGTTGTAGAGAATTGAATTTCCTATAAAAAGCCGTAAGATTCAAATTTTCTGATAAAAGGGCTTTTTATTATAAATTATTGAAGTTCCGAAATTCTTGAATAATTGATTTTTGAAAGTTTTAATTAATTTTAATAACAAAAACGTTTTTTTTTGTTTTTGTCATTATTAGTGGCTGAATTCAGATGGTCAGATGGTCAGAGTGGGCGTAGGAATTTAATATTTATTATATTAATATTTTATTAAATTTTCTGTTTTGGTGTTCTAAGCATTTTCTTATATATAGGGTGAAAATCACATCAGAAACTAAAGTTTTCTCTCGCTTTCTCTCTCGATATATTGAGCGTATTCTTGCGAGTATTTTAATACTTTGAGTGTTGCTATACGGTGTAAGTTCAAGTCATAGCTTATATCCGGTGTTTCAACTAGAAGTACTGTCTTTACGAGGTAAGGGATGCTATTTTATTCGAAAATGATATTATTTCTTTAATATCATTATGCCGAAATATTGGTTGGAAATTTTTATCAAATTTGGAACTTTTCATGTCGAGGTTACTATTCATGAGTTACTATTCACGAGTACTATTTTTTTTTGCTAAATTGTGAGTATTATAAACCAAAGAAGAAAAACCTATCTAGGGGCATACCCCGCGAAAGAAATATAGCAACCACATCAGAGACAAGCCAATGATGTACTTGCTATATCCAAGGCTATAACTGCCAACATCTAAGATTGGGATATTTTACAATATAAGAGCTAAAAGTTTTAACTGAATACAATTTGCATTTAACAATCCTAACACAGTCTTGAGTAAGATCAGTAGTAACACGGGGGGTTTCACCATGGGCTCGTCTATTCCTTTCATTCCATACTTTATAGATAACAGTAGCCAAGTAGAGCTTTATAATCCTAGATGACATTTGGTCTGTTTGAGAATGTTGTATGTGATGAATCAGTGTGTCCCAGTCAAAAGGAACACCGAACCAGCCATGAACAACAAGCACTAAACCAAGAAGCTGTTGGGAAAAGGCACAGTCAAAGAACAGGTGGGAGAATGATTCGGGGGCATGAGTACAGAGACAACAGGAAGCCAATGGCCATGTCACCAGCCTCTTATGAAGAGCCAGCCAGAAGAAGAAAGAATAACGTGGGACCTGCAGATTGTGCCATAAGAGTTTGAACCAAGGGACAGTGGCACTCCCACAACGAATAGAAGACCAGATATGGGAAGCTTTAAGCGAGGTAAGGTCTGCCCAACACACCTGATCCGGACCGAGAGAAGGCAGCGGCATACGAAGAAGTTTGTCCTTCATCTGCATAAGGCTATGGTAATTGGATATAGGAGGTTGCCATGAGCATTGTGTGATGATGTCACTGACTTTGGCCGAGAATGGCAGACCAGAATTTGAGACTATAGGATCCGAGTGATGGCTGGCAAAAGGGCGGTTGTCTAGCCAAGGGTCTTGCCATAGATTGATGTTCTGGCCATTACACACTTTATATGTAACAAAATTGATGGCTAAGCTTCTAAGGTTCAGGACTTTGCGCCAAATCCTGGAAGCATTAGAGGGGATGGGGGTAGTCCAAAAGTTGTGCTTCAAGAGGAGTGTTTTGTTAACCCATTGTGCCCAGAAAGAGGAACTTTTGAAACAGATAATCTGCCACAGGTGGAGCATAATCTGTGCTTTGTTCCATTCAACAACTTTTTCAATACCTAACCCACCTTCAAAAAGGGGCAAGGTGACACGGGCCCAAGAAACCTTTGAACCATGTTAGTCAAGCGAGGAGCCCTTCCAAAGAAATCTAGACAGGAGCTGTTCAATTTGCTTGGTGACTGATTTGGGAAGAACAAAATAAGCAGACCAATATGATTGAATAGCAAACAAAATGGATTTAATAAGTTGCAGCCTACCCGCAAAGGAGAGGAAGCAGTTAGCCCAGGACTTAATTCGAAGGGTGATCTTTTGAATGAGGGGCAAGCAATCAGCTGAAGAAAGCTTCGATGTAATGAGGGGCACTCCTAAGAATTTGACAGGCAAGGAGCCCAGGCCTATATTGAGAGATGTAAGAATGGTAGCAGCCAGATTAGGAGGGACGTTAGCGAGGAAGCACTGACTTTTGCTGAGATTAATGGATAGGCCAGAGAAGCAGGTGAAAGCATCAAGGCTATGCTTTAGAAGGTTGACAGATTGCATGTCACCATGACAAAATAGAAGGAGGTCATCCGCAAATCAAAGGTTGGTAATTTTACATGCCTTTGTTCTCCAATGGAAAGAGAAATTTGGAGAGGAAGAAGCTTTATCAAGAAGGAGAGCCAGGACGTCCATGACTAAAATAAAAAGATATGGAGAGAGAGGGTCGCCTTGGCGGATACCTTGTTTGCCTTGGAAATAGCCACACAACTGACCATTAACTTTAATAGAGAACATAGCCGTAGATATGCAACTTCTGATCCATTGTATAAATTTAGTAGGGTAACCAAAGAGGGTCAGAACATCAAAAAGGAACTCCCATCGAACAGAGTCAAAGGCTTTCTTCAAATCAATTTTAACCGCACATCTAGATGGGCCAGATGGTCTATGGTAATTTCTGAACAGCTCTTGGGCCAAAAGAATGTTGTCACCGATTTTACGTCCCGGTATAAAGGCAGCTTGAGAGTATGAGATGAGGTCAGGGAGAGTAGCTTTGAGTCTAGCTGCTAGGATTTTGGATATGCATTTATATATAGAATTGCAGCAGGATATAGGCCGGAAGTCAGACATAGAGGTGGGGCTTGGGACCTTAGGAATAAGAGCGACAGCAATGGCATTGTACTCTTTAAGCATATGTCCAGAAATGAAAAAAGATTGAACAGCTTTGACAAAATCATCCCCCACAGTGTCCCAAGAGTGAAGAAAGAAGTTCACGTTGAAGCCGTTGGGGCCATGGCTTTTATTTCTCTGCATGCCTTTAAGAGTAGATAGAATTTCCTCAGGAGTAACAAGAGCTGCAAGAGAGGGAATCATATCGGGGTTGATACGCTTTGTAATCACTTCAGCTAAGGCCTCCCGACCAGGGTAGGGGGAGGTATTTTTGGTACCCAAAAGATTTTGGAAGTAGCCAACAGCAATGGACTTAATGCTTCGGATCATGAGTCAAGACACCCTGTTTATCCTCGATAGCAAGTATCTTTTTTGAATTCCACCGACTTTTGGTTTTGGCAAGAAAGTATTTGGTGTTTTTATTCCCTAAGGAGAGCCACTGAATTCTGGATTTGTGTTGTAAAATTTGCTCTTCTATAGTAAGGGCATCCCATAAATCCTTGGTAAGTTTCCCCTGAAGATCAAAATTGTTCGGGGAGATAGGAGTATTAGATAGTTGAATGGTCATTTGAAGAGCATGAAGAGCTTGCCTAGCCATTTGGACGTTTGTAACAGCAGAGCCCTGTTGCTTATTCAGATCAATAAGAGCTCGTTTGGTTCTCCGAAGCTTTTCCGCAAGAACAAAAAGAGGGGAGCCAATGATATTGCAGTTCCAAGCTTGGGAAACTACCTCCTCGTAACCATCCAAGAGGGTAAGATGATTGAAAAATTGAAAAGGCTTGAAGGATTTGGGAGCAGGGAGACCAGTAGACAAAATAGTGGAATTATGATCTGAGAAACCTCTAGCCCCAAAAGTAGCCAAAGAGTGACTCATTTGAGTGAACCATTCTGCATTTCCAAGAGCTCTGTCCAGCATACGAGAAATAGTTCTATCCCCTTGAGAGTTCCACCAAGTTCAGTAAGGACCAACAGCTCTAATGTCATCCAGACCTGCTTGTTCAAGACATGATTTAAAGTCGGACATGCCTACTGACCACATGTCGTTACCCCCTGCGATTCATCGAGGCTGCAAATTTCATTAAAATCCCCTAGGACGCACCATCTAGAGCTGATGGAATTTGCGAGGGAAGAGAGCTCATGCCATAAATGCTTACGCTCAGAGGGAGTGTTAAGACCGTAGACGATAGTAACCAAAAAGGTATCAACAGATCCAACCAAATTTAATTCACAATGTATAAGCTGGGAAGATTTGTGCAAAACGTTAACAGTCCAAAGAGCGGGGTCCCAGCCAACCCATATTCTACCATTGTCATGATAATCATAATTAAAAGCCCAGTTCCAATGAGCAAAAAGATTAGAGGAAATAGCCCTGGATTTGTGACATTTGACTCTAGTTTCCACAAGGCCAACAAAAGATATATGATTGTCCAACAAAAAAGGCATGAACATCAGCCTGTTTTTGAGACTTATTTAAACCTCTAACATTATAGGAACAGAGCTTAGACATAAAAAGATAAAGAATTAGGGAGGGAAGTTTCTCCCCCTACCTTTGTTCGTCCTTTTAGCAGAAGGAGAACCAACAACCTCAGCCTTTTTTTTCAGCTTAAGATCTCTGCCTTCCTTTTCGTCAACGATTTTGAGTTTATCAGTAAGAGGGTTGAGAAGGGGTGGCAAAGAGTTGCAGTCTGGGGAAATGCAGTCCGGATCCCCCAAGGCTGCGAAAGGATTACCAGCAGTCACAGGAGAGGGGGTGGGAGGATTCAAAGGGATAGAGGGGGAAACCAAGGCAGGGGGATTTTTCTGGGCAATAATAGTCCAGCCCTCTTCAGAAGCCACAGAGGGAGAGGTGAAATTAGAGAGCACTGCAGCAGTAGAGGAAGAAGGACCAGGGCCAACAGCAGCTTTAGTGTAGGATTTTGGAACCCATTGATAGTTGGAGTTCGGACATTTAATCAGAGAGTGCCCAAAAGTTTTGTAAACCGAGCAGGATGGGGGTCTGTTCTGATATTCAACAGTGACATCCACTGATCGTTCCTCATGCTCATCTTCATTCAAAATAATAACAGGGAGAGAACGGGGCAGAGGGGCTGCAGCATCAATTTCCACACAAATTCGAGCATAAGGAAGAGGGTCGAGTCTTTCCGTGACTTTATCCAAGAAAAGTGGCTTCCCCACCCCACTAGCAATGTAACTAAGGCCTTCGTCTGTCCAATAAGAGAGAGGAATGCGGCACTATTCACGTATACGGCACTATTCATCTATCTTTTGGTGTCAGAGTTACTATTCACGTATACGACACTATTCATGTATATGGCACTATTCACGAATACGACACTATTCACAGAAAAATTAAATTTTCTTTTCTGTGTCCAAGATTGTCTGTTATGATTCCTATCTTTGATTGGATCTATGTTTTGGTCTTCATTCTTGAATTTTACTCCACTCTGGTTATTTATGAAGTATTTTCGAACTTGGATAATTTAAAGTATGAATCCTTAATACTTGTTCTTTTGCTTCACTGGATTCGTTTTCTTTAAAATATTTGTCATCATCCTCAGTCCTAAATGATGATATTACTGAATATCTTTGGCCTGTAGTGCAAAGATGAATGATTTTTTATGAATATCTTTGGCCTGTAGTGCAAAAATGAACATGTGTTTAGATGAACATGACCAACTGATGAATATCTTTGGCCTGTAGTGCAAAGATACATATTTAATTCCAGATATATATTGATTGATGTTACAGGGATAAAATATCGACGATGAACTTTTAAATTCATATATAGAAGATAGTAGTTTGCATTCTCTACTTAACTCTTCTAATGAATAATTATTTCCGCTGCGAAGATTGATTTAAAACTGGTTGTCTATTATATTCTATTAGATTTTTCCCTGTTGAAGACTAACGATAATTTATTCTATGTTATCTTAGTCATAATATTCTTTACTGGGCTAGTTGAGCTCACCCTTTTCCTTGTTGTTCCATTTTTCTTCTCAGGAGGCGAGAATATAGCGAGTACTAGTCGGGGTGTGGAATGATGGTTTTAGAAGTGGTTCTAGTAGTCCTCACTATTCTGTAAAATAGTGTATTGATAATTGTAATGAGGACTTATTTGAGTGTGGATATTGTCTAGATGACAATATTTGTATTTAAACTCATAGTTTTTATATTAATAAAGTTGTAGTTTTTTCTATACCATGTATTTTGACGACTCAGAATGGGTGTTGTATACTTGTTTTGGGGGCGTCAGAGTTGGTATCAAAGCTTAGGGATATGGTCTCTGACGGAGATCGGGGAATAGTACTAGGAGGGGAGAGACGAGTAATCCTTCGCTAGTATGTCATACCTAAGCTTAATTGTTGGTCAGTCGAAGTATATGGTTAATATGTGATATATTAAATTGTTTAATTAACCTTTGTTTTATGGCAGTATTTAAGAATGGCAGCTGAGAATATTAACGGTGGAGTTAATGAGACCGTGAAAAACCTTTAATCACCACCCAGGGGAACGTGCAACAGGAAGACAATATTCCTACTGTAAACAACACCACTGAGCAGACGATGAACGACGGGATGTTTAGAAGCTTTTTGCAGTTCATGCAAAATCAGATGAGGGAGACTCGTGTACAAAATACGGGTGAAAATGATAGCAACCCGCGACTTATCACAACCAAGCAGTTCAAAGAGTTGGGACCACCAGAATTTAAGGGAAAGCCAGATCCGATCATGACAGAAACGTGGATCAAGCAAATTACCAAGATATTCAATGTCTTGGGATGCACGGAGGAACAGAAGGTTCCATTCGCCACCTTTATATTCCGTGGCGAGGCAAACTACTAGTGGGAGTCTGTGAAACGGACCCAGCCTACCGCACTCAGCATGTCTTGAGAAACGTTTCAAAAACTTTTCAATGAAAAATACTTTCCTGAAAGTATTCGCCATATGAAGGAGGTAAAGTTTATTAGACTAGAACAAAACAACATGACGGTGTCCCAATACGAGGCGAAGTTCGCAGAGTTATCTAGGTTTGCACCTCATTTGGTAGAGAATGAGGAACTAATGACGAGGATGTTTCTGAGAGGTTTAAAACCCGAGATTCAGCAATCTTATCTATCATAAATTTTCTTTATATTCAGATGTTGTCAATATGGCTCAATTATTAGAGCAAGATAGTGAGTACGTTCAACCAAGGGACCGCAACCAGGGTCATACCGATGGCAGCAGTCATCAGAGTAATGAAAATCAGTGGGGAGAAAAACATTCAGACAAAAGCGTCCACTCTGGTGGTACTCATGGCCATGAAAATAGAAAAAGCGAGTCGGGGGGAGATTTTAAAAAGAGGAGATTCAACAATGACACTATGAAGACGTCAGCACCAGCAGCAACTGGTTTTAAGGGAGGAGAACGACCACCGGTCGTATGCTATAAATGCGGAAAAGAGGGATATATCAGCCCAAACTGTCCACAATAGTTCAAGGTATGCTATAATTGTGGAAAGGAAGGACATATCGCTCGAGATTGTACTGTAGCAAAACCAAGTCCACCGGGGATGGTGACTCAAGAAAAGTCAAAGTCAACGGTTCCTAGAAGAGCGTTTGTCATGATGGGTCAAAAGGCAAGGAACCCAAACGAGGTGATCACGGGTAAGCTAATCATAAATTCTTGCGAAGTTTATACTTTACTAGATACCGGTTCTACACATTCTTTTATCTCTCCTGCTTGTGCTCAACGTTTAAACTTGACTCCAGAGAAATTAGACTTTGACCTTTCTGTGGAAACTCCATTAGGAGAAACTTTCATCACATCCACTGTTTATAAATCTTGTTTGATCCAAGTTGGCACCATCACATTACCTGTTGACCTTATCTCTTTAAAGATACTTGCATTTGACGTGATTTTAGGGATTGATTAGTTAACTACTCATCATGCCAAAATTGATTGTTTTCATAAGGTTGTTAGTTTTCATATTCCTAACCAACCTGTTGTTCGAATTCAAGCAACTAGACCACTAAAATCAATCACGGTTATATCAAGTCATAAAGCCATTTGTTTATTAAAAAAATGATGTCAAGCTTTCGTAGCCTATGTTGTGGATTTGAATAAAGACACGTCAGATTTGAATAATATTCCTATTGTTAGTGACTTTCCTGACGTATTTCCAGAAGAACTTCCCGGTCTACCCCCAGAACGTGAAGTTGAATTCTTTATTGACCTTGAACCTGGTACAAAGCCCATTTCTAAAACCCAATATCGAATGGCTGCTATTGAACTTCAGGAGTTAAAGGTCCAACTACATGAGTTATTGGACATCAGTTTTATTCATCCTAGTACATCTCCTTGGGGTGCTCCTGTTTTATTTGTAAAGAAGAAAGACGGGAGTATGCGACTTTGTATCGATTACCGGGAATTAAACCATGTCACTATCAAGAATAGGTATCCGCTACCTCGTATTGATGACCTGTTTGACCAGTTACAAGGAGCGCAATTCTTTTCAAAGATCGATCTTCATTCTGGGTATCATCAGCTGAAGGTTAGAACTGAGGATATTCCAAAGACTGCTTTCAGAACTCAGTACAGGCATTAGGAATTCCTAGTCATGTCTTTTGGATTGACTAATGCTCCTACTGCTTTCATGGATATGATGAATCGAGTATTCAAGGAATATTTGGATTAGTTCGTTGTTGTCTTTATTGATGACATCCTCATCAATTCCAAAAGCCGTGAAGATCATGAGCGCCGTTTGAAGCTGGTACTGCAAAGGCTTCGTTATAACAAGCTATATGCCAAGCTGAAGAAATGCGAGTTCTGGCTTGAGGAAGTAGCATTCCTTGGGCACATGGTGTCAAAACATGGAGTGTCTGTTGACCCGGTGAAGATTGAAGCAATACAAAGTTGGGAGCAACCAAAGACGGTGACCGAAGTATGTAGCTTTTTGAGCTTAGCTGGTTATTATCGGAGATTTGTGAAAGGATTTTCTAGAATCGCTACTCCGTTAACTCAGCTGACTCGTAAAGATACAAAATTTGTATGGAGCAAGGAATACGAGAAGAGTTTCCAAGATCTCAAGAGGAGACTCATTTCGGCACCTGTTTTGACAATACCATCTAGTTCGGATGGATTTGTTATCTACAGCAATGCTTCAGGAAAAGGGTTAGGGTGTGTTCTCATGCAACGTGGGAAAGTCATAGCCTATGCCTCGCGATAACTTAAAGAATATGAGAGGAATTATCCTACTCATGATCTATAGTTGGCAGCAGTCGTTTTTGCGCTAAAGATCTGGAGGCACTTTCTATATGGGGAGAAAGTGGAGATATATTCAAACCATAAAAGCCTCAAATATATCTTCACTCAAAAGGAACTCAACATGTGACAACGACGTTGGCTCGAGTTGTTGAAAGACTACGACCACACCATTCAATACCATCCTGGAAAAGCGAACGTGGTAGCTGACGCGTTGAGTAGAAGATCATATGCAGGAACGAGTGCGATGATGTCAAGTATACGCATAGAACCAACTTTAATAGATAAAGTTAAAGTTGCTCAAGCCACATACCCGGAGCTGATGCGTATGAAGAAGAAAGTGCAAGAAGGTATTATTCCAAAAGAAAGAATCGATGAAGAAGGAATACTTCGAGTCCACTCCAGACTTTGTGTTCCTAACGATTCTGATTTGAAGTACAAGATCATGATGGAAGCACATAATACACCGTTTACAATCCATCCTGGAAGTACCAAAATTTATTGTGATATTCGACATACATTTTGGTGGAACAATATGAAGAGAGAGATTGCAAAGTTTATCTCGATGTGTTTAACTTGTTAACGTGTAAAGGCGGAGCATCAAGTGCCTAAAGGTCCATTGCAACCACTTGAGATTCTAAAATGGAAGTGGGAACACATTACCATGGATTTCGTTATGGGTCTTCCCACGGTTTCTCAAGGCATAAATGCTATTTGGGTTATTGTTGATAGATTAACCAAGTCTGCTCATTTCTTGCCGATACGGGAGACTTATTCCCTTGAACGTCTTGCTTGTATGTACGTAGATGAGATTGTGAGATTGCATGGCATGCCAATATCCATAGTTTTGGATCGTGACCTAAGATTCACTTCAAGATTTTGGGTTAGCTTGAAAAAAGCTATGGAGACGGATTTACGATTTAGTTTGGCATACCATCCTCAAACGGACAGAAAATCAGAGAGGACTATTCAAACTCTTGAAGATCTATTAAGACTCTGTGTCCTAGACTTCAAAGGGAGTTGGGATAAGTATTTACCATTGGTGGAATTCTCCTACAACAACAGTTATCAGGAAAGTATAGGTGTGGCTCCATTTGAAGCATTGTATGGACGAAAGTGTCGCTCTCCAATATGCTGGGATGAGGTGGGAGAAACAACGTTGTTGGGACCAGAGTTGGTACGAATGACTATAGAGAAGATCCAAACGATTCGACAACGTATACAAACGGCACAAGATCGACAAAAGAGTTATGCGGATCTTCATCGAAAGGACGTGGAATTTAGTATTGGGGATCATGTATTGTTGCGTGTGGCTCCATGGAAGGGAGTTACAAGATTCGGGAAGAGAGGAAAGCCTAATCCACGATTTATTGTACCATTTCAGATTATTGAACGAGTAAGAAACGTGGCCTATAGACTCGCGTTACCTCCAAGCATGTCTCGTGTTCATAACGTTTTACACGTATTTGTGCTTCGTAAATATGTGAAAGACCCAAACCACGTTATTGAGTTAGAACCGAATGAGATAGATGAAGACTTAACGTACGAAGAGGTACCTGTCAAGATCTTGGATAGGAAAGAGCATGTCCTACGCACCAAGGTTATACCACAAGTTAAGGTTTTGTGGAGGAACCACGCTATTGAAGAAATGACCTGGGAGTTGGAAACCGAAATGAAAGCGAGGTATCCTCATCTTTTTTTTCCGCTAAATTTGTTTGTATATTGAGAAGAAAAAGAGATAAAACAATCGCAAAGGGCATACCCCAGATGTTTTAGGATTGAACCACATGGGACAACCCCCAGAATGGACAACTAAAGACTAACAACCAAGCCAAAGCAACAATGAACATTACAAAACAGAGCTGCAAGCATAAAGAAGCAAGTCGAAGCCTAAACAACCAATCAGCTGAAACTAAGCATCCAAATGAAAACAATCTGGTGACAAAATGAAGCTGCAAAACTGCCATTTGCAAAGCAGAACTGCCGAAGACAACAGAATCAACCGAACTGCAGCACAGACCCCCCAGCTTCCCAGGACTAAACCAAGGAACCGAACCCAAGCTACAAAGCTAGCCCTTCACTGACCCGATAAGACGAATCGATAACCAATCAGGAAAGAGGCAGCATCCGAACCAATCCGGACTGAAACAAATTGACGAACCAATCCGAACTGAAGCGGCAGCCGAAAACTCGAAGTAGCCGAAGTTGAGAATGCTAAACCCTAGAATGAACTGTGAGCGCCATGAAGCCGAAACCAATGAACATTCGCCCACCCAGCTCCAAATCCGGGAGCCCCAAAGCCCGAACCTCTCAAGACTGGACTACCGAACCGAAGAGGGAGCACCAAAGCCCGAAACCAGAAGACAGCAACCAGCGCTCTATCAAACGAACCCCCCCCCCCCCCCCCCCCCCGAAGCCATAGAGGGGTCCCCAAGCCCCAAACCAAAACCAAGGAACCCCTCTAGCCGGGACATGAGATCGTGCCCAGAGACCGAACCAGCCCTTCATTGTCCCTAGAGCCGAACCCTGCTGCAGAAGAGACCGAACTGCCAGAGAAGCCGAACTGCCATCGCAGACATCAACAAGCGGAAGATGCTACTAGAGCCAGCAAGCCGAACCCAGCAGAAGAACTGAAACCCTCTACCTCCAAAAAACCCCGGAGGCCGAACTCCCTAATGCCTGTCCTACCCAACCCCTAGGCAGACCCCGAAGCTGAGATTGAACCAGTGGCCAGAAGGCGCGTAGGCCAACCCCTATAATGACCAAGATGAATAAACATGAGCGAGTGCCGGAGAGACACTACCAACTCTGATCTTGTCCAGAAAACCCCAGCCGAAGCAATAGCTAACATTCGCTACTGAGACGAGCCCAGCCACCTGCTCTACCGGCAGCGCCGAAGCGGCGGAAAAGCTGACACCCCATGAACTGAACCCAACCCTACAACCACCCCCAGAGGTTGGGCCTATTTTGGACTTTTTTTAGAAAAAACAGAGGAAGAGGATAACCTAGCCTTAATGACATTGGTTATCTCCCTAGAGAGAACCCCCATAGGCATCTTGGTTTTGTTATGGACAATGGAGTCCCTGACTGACCAGATTTTGTAAACTGTGGTGGAGAGATCCAGCTTTAGAATATCCGACCTGAGTTTGCTCAATCGATATTGGATAATGTAGTCCACAAGGTTGTCCCAATTCATAGGAGAATTAGTCCAGGCACCAACTGCTAAAATAGTGGAGAGAACATAGGAAGAATAGGGGCATTCGAAGAACAAGTGAGGGAATGTTTCCACATGGGAATCACAGAGGGGGCAGGTCAGCTGGCGGAAGCTAGAATAGCTAGAAAATCTGTCATTCGTGGGTAATCTATGCCGAAGAGCAAGCCAGAGCGTAAAGGAAAATCTTGGAATATGAAGAGAATGCCATAGCAGAACAGCCCATGGAACTAGCGGAGCATGTGGCCGAATAGATTCCCAAATGAGAGAGGCCTTTACATATTTCAGCTCACAGGATTCCCATAAGATCTTGTCATCGGCAGCAGTCGGAGCAGGAAGAGAAGTGATAAGGCCTCGGAGTTGTAGCACTTCATGATGATTGCTTGCCGTTAAAGCTCAAGCTCCCGAAGATATGACAAAAGAGACAAGAGTGTTTACTGGGATTCTTGAGTTAGAAAGCAAATGCGGGGAAGGGCTTAATGCCTGACCATTCAACCATGGGTCATGCCAGAACCTAAAGGAATTGCCATTCCCAACTTTATAGATGAGATAAGATAAAGCTAAAGGTCGCAGTTTAAGAATCTTACGCCAAATCCAAGAGCAGTCCGAAGGAGTAGAACAGTGCCAGAAATTAATCTTTGGAAGAACTGAGGTTTTGACCCACTTTGCCCATAATGAAGTTGGGGAAGGGGAAATAACTCTGAGCAAATGGGATAAAATGAGGGCTGAGTTCCAATCGGCAAGGTTTTTTTATAGCAAGGCCTCCCTCCGCATAGGGGGGACAAATCCTTCCAATCGACTTTAGAACCATACCTTAGAAGAGAGGATCCCTTCCAAAGGAATCTGCACATTAAAGATTGGATTGCACGCATTACCGATTTAGGCAAGATAAAGTGGGCAGCCCAGTAAGATTGAATGGCAAATAGCACTGATTTTATCAACTACACTCTGCCGGCATAAGAGAGGTAGCGGGAAGTCCATGAGGTGACTCTCGCGGTGATTCTGTGAATCAGATGTTGGCAGTCGGAATGAGTAAGTTTAGAAGAGATGAGGGGAACTCCAAGAAATCTAATTGGAAGAACTCTAAGCGGTATACCCAGCAGCTGATTTATACTTTCCTTGACATCATTTGGGACAATTTGCTAGAAAACATAGGCTTTTAAGAGCGTTGGGGATTAATCTGGAGGACATTGAGAATGATTGGATGCTCGAGTGGATAATGGAAACAGATGGCAGGTCTCCATGGCAGAACATTATAATATCTTCCGCGAAACATAAATGAGTAATGTTGCATGGTTCTGTTTTCCATTGGAACTTGAAGTTAGGCAGAAAAGTTTCCTTATTCAGAATCATAGAGAATACTTCCATGGCTAAAACAAACAGATAAGGGGACAGAGGATCTCCTTGACGAAGACCCCTTGCTCCCTTAAAGTATCCTCATCTTTTCGAAACACCAGGTACGTACGTCAATTTCGAGGACGAAATTTCATAAGGAGGGGAGGTTGTAAGACACCAAATTATTAATAAATGAAATTTAATTTCCTCTATTTATTATTTTGAAATAGTAAGGGTTGAATTGATTAATGTGGTTAGTTATGGGTAAAATGCGTAAATATTTTTAAATAAACAGGTGGTTATAAAATATTCATTGTTGTCAGGGGAATATTCGTTTGGTCGTGGAATATTCTTGCTGTCGGGGAATATTCGTACGACAGCGCAGTCTTTTGTGGGCCCCATAACGGAAAGCGATTGGATGAAGAAAACGACAAGTATAAGTTGTTTATAAATAACGACGTAGTTTTTACCGTTAACACTGTTGGAATACCCGGTGGTTAAAACACAGTAATACGCGTTGTTGCACAGTAACACGCGGTATTGCACCAATTATTGATTCTTACGTAAGAAGGCACTACTCAATAATTGTTACAGTAGTTATTGTTCAGTATTTTTTTTATTGATTCAATAATTGTTGCGTTGATATTTTATATTACTGTTGTTTCAATAATTGTCACTACACAATATTTTCCATTATCGAAGCAATAATTCATATTATCTGAATAATATTATTAGAAAACATTATTGGCAATGTCTAGAAAGTTTTGTCTAAGGAGAGGTTTGGTAACCTAATTGCGCGCCAGTAAGGAGAAATTCTTATTGGAAAGCCCCCTCTTTCCTAGGAACGGCCTGGTTGCCAGTACTGTGATTCTGTAATATTATTTGTGAATAATTAATTATTGATTTATATGATGAGGAAAATATTGATTTTATGTGGATATAGATGGAGAAAATTTTTAAAGTGACAATTGTTAAAAATTGATATTTTATCTTTTCTGATAAAATAATATTTTATTATATTATTATAATATAATAATGATGATATTTTTACAATGAATATGGGTTATATGAGTATGTGAGTATATGAGGAGAAAGAATATTTTTGTTACAAAAGTTGTTTAAAACATGTTAAACATGTCTGTGGGCCCATTTCTTGACTGAAATTTGATTATAGCCAATAAAATCGTCCGTTTATGGATTTCGGTCAATTTCTGTTTGGAATTTGGAAAAACTTTCTTCTGTAAAGTTGTAGAGAATTGAATTTCCTATAAAAAGTCGCAAGATTCGAATTTTCTGATAAAAGGGCTATTTATTATGAATTATTGAAGTTCCGAAATTCCTGAATAATTGATTTTTGAAAGCATTTTCCTATAAATAGGGTGCTTAGGTTAGAATTGAAAATTACACCAGAAACTAAAGTTTTCTCTCTTTCTCTCTCTCTCTCTCTCTCGATATATTGAGCGTATTCTTGTGAGTATTTTAATACTTTGAGTGTTGCTATACGGTGTAAGTTTAAGTCATAGCTTATATCCGGTGTTTCAACTAGAAGTACTGTCTTTACGAGGTAAGGGATGTTATTTTATTCGAAAATGATATTATTTCTTCAATATCATTATGCCGAAATATTGGTTGGAAATTTTTATCAAATTTAGAACTTTTCATGTCGGGGTTACTATTCATGAGTTACTATTCATGAGTTACTATTCACGAGTATTATTCACGAAGCATGATGATATTTTTATGAAATTTCTATCTTTTGGTGTCGGAGTTACTATTCACGTATACGACACTATTCACAGAAAAATTAAATTTTCTTTTCTGTGTCCAAGATTGTCTGTTATGATTCCTATCTTTGATTGGATCTATGTTTTGGTCTTCATTCTTGAATTTTACTCCACTCTGCTTATTTATGAAGTATTTTCGAACTTGGGTTATTTAAAGTATGAATCCTTAATACTTGTTCTTTTGTTTCACTGGATTTGTTTTCATTAAAATATTTTTTATCATCCTCAGTCCTAAATGATGATATCACTGAATATCTTTGACCTGTAGTGCAAAGATGAATGATTTCTGATGAATATCTTTGGCCTGTAGTGCAAAGAAGAACATGTGATTAGATGAACATGACCAACTGATGAATATCTTTGGCCTGTAGTGCAAAGATAAATATTTAATTCCAGATATATATTGATTGATGTTACAGGGATAAAATATCGACGATGAACTTTTAAATTCATATATAGAAGATAGTAGTTTGCATTCTCTACTTAACTCTTCTAATGAATTATTATTTCCGCTGCGAAGATTGATTTAAAACTGGTTGTCTATTGTATTCTATTAGATTTTTTCCTGTTGAAGACTAACGATAATTTGTTCTATGTTATCTTAGTCATAATATTCTTTACTGGGTTAGTTGAGCTCACCCTTTTCCTTGTTAATCATGGTAACCACTTCGGTGGTAATCATGGCCAAGACAATAAAAGTGGGAGTTTCGAGAAGAGGATATTTAATAATGATGGAAGGACGTCAGCACCATCACCTGTTGTTAAGGAAAGAGAATGACCGCAAGTCGTATGTTACAAATGTGGAGGGGAGGGACACATCAGTCTAAACTGTACGCAGCAGTCCAAAGCATGTTACAATTGTGGAAGAGAAGGTCACCTAACCCAATTTTGTCGTGCACTGAAGTCAAGTCCAGCCGGGATGGAGGCATCAAAATCCGTCATAGATAAGACAAAACCGGTAGTTCAAGGGGAGAGCGTTTGTTGTAACCTCCCAGAAAGCAAGGAACCCGAACGAGGTCATCACGGGTAAGCTTATCATAAACTCTAGTGAAGTATATACCTTATTTGATACCGACTCTGCCCATTCTTTTATTTCTCCTACTTGCGCTCAACGATTAAATTTGACTCAGGAGAAATTGGACTTTGACTTATCGGTTGAAACTCCGTTGGGAGAAACCTTCATTACATCCATGGTTTATAAGTCTTGTTGGATTCAAATCGGTAACCGCACATTATCTGTCCGATCTTATTTCTTTAAAAATACTTGCGTTTGACGTAATTCTAGGGATTGATTGGTTAACTACTCATCATGCAAAAATTGATTATTTTCATAAGGTTGTTAGTTTTCATATTCCTAATCAACCAATTATGCGAATTCAAGTGACCAAACCATTAAAATCAATCACGGTCATTTCAAGCCATAAAGCTATTCGTTTATTGAAAAAACGGATGCCAAGCTTTCTTAGCTCATGTCACAGATTTAAACAAAAATACGTCAGTTTTGAATGATATTTCTATTGTTAATAAATTTCCTGACGTATTCCCTGAAGAACTTCCTGGCCTACCCCCAGAGCGTTAAATTGAATTTTGTATCGACCTTGAACCTGGTACAAAACTCATTTCAAAAGCCCCATATCGAATGGCTCCTATTGAACTTCAGAAGTTAAAGACCCAATTGCAGGAATTGTTAGACATTGGTTTCATTCGTCCTAGTACGTCTCCTTAGGGTGCTCCTATTCTATTCGTGAAGAAGAAAGATGGGAGTATGCGACTTTGTATTAACTACCGAGAATTGAACCATGTCACCATCAAGAATAGGTATCTGTTACCTCGCATTGATGACCTGTTTGACTAGTTGCAAGGATCACAATTCTTTTCAAAGATCGATCTTCATTCTGGATATCATCAGCTGAAGGTTAAAACTGAGGATATTCCAAAGACTGCTTTCAGAACTCGGTACGGGCATTATGAATTCTTGGTCATGTCTTTTGGATTGACTAATGCTCCTGTTGTCTTTATGGATATGATGAACCAGTATTCAAGGAATATTTGGATCACTTTGTGGTTATCTTTATTGATGACATTCTCATATATTCCAAAAGCCGTGAAGATCATGAGCAACACTTGAGGCTGATACTCCAAAAGCTTCGTGAAAACAAGTTTTATGCCAAGTTGAAGAAATGTGAGTTTTGGCTTGAGGAAGTTGCATTCCTTAGGCATGTGATATCAAATCATGGAATATCTGTTGACCTAGCGAAGATTGAAGCAATTCAAAGCTGGGAGCAACCAAAGTCAGTGACCGAAGTACGTAGCTTTCTCGGCTTAGCTGGTTATTATCGGAGATTCGTGGAAGGATTTTCTCGAATCGCTACTCCATTAACTCCGCTGACTCGAAAAGATAGAAAGTTCGGTTGGAGCAAGGAATGTGAGAAGAGGAACTGATAGCATATGCCTCTCGGCAACTCAAAGAATATGAGAGGAATTATCCTACTCATGATCTAGAGTTGGCAGCTGTTGTCTTCGCGCTCAAGATTTGGAGGCATTACCTATATGGAGAGAAGGTGGAGATCTATACGGATCATAAAAGTCTCAAATATTTCTTCACCCAAAAGGAACTCAACATGCGGAACGAAGTTGGCTTGAACTGTTTAAAGATTATGATCATACCATTCAATACCATCCTGGTAAAGCGAACGTAGTAGCTGACTCATTGAGTAGAAGATCATATGCGGGTATGAGTGCAATATTGTCAACACAAAGGCCCATTTTGTATGACTTACAAAGGATGGATATAGAGTTAAAGACTCTAGGGACCCATGTGATGATGGCGAATATACGAGTAGAACCGAATTTAATCGATAAAGTTAAAGCTGCTCAAGCTACAGACCTGGAGCTTATACGTATGAGGAAGAAAGTGCAAGAAGGTGCTATTCTGGAAGCAAGAATCGATGAAGAAGGAATACTTCGAGTCAACTCCAGACTTTGTGTTCCTAACGACCCTGATTTAAAGTATAAAATCATGATGGAGGCGCATAACTCACCGTTTGCAATCCATCCTGGGAGTACCAAAATGTATCATGATCTTCGACATACATTTTGGTGGAGCAATATGAAGAGAGAGATAGTGAAGTTTATCTCAAGGTGTTTAACTTGTCAAAGAGTCAAGGCGGAGCATCAAGTACCAAAAGGTCCATTGCAACCACTTGAAATTCCAGAATGGAAGTGGGACCACATTACCATGGATTTCGTTACTGGTCTTCCCAAGGTTTCTCAAGGCATAGATGCAATTTGGGTCATTGTTGATAGATTAACCAAGTCTGCTCACTTCTTACCTATACGAGAAACTTATACACTTGAACGTCTTGCTCGTATGTACATAAATGAGATTGTAAGACTGCATGGTATGCCAGTAATCATAGTTTCTGATCGAGACCCAAGATTCACTTCACGATTTTGGGTTAGTTTGCAGAAAGTTATGGGCACGGATTTACGATTTAGCTCGGCATATCATCCTCAGACGGACGGGCAGTCGGAGAGGACTATTCAAACTCTTGAAGATCTATTAAGACTTTATGTCCTTGTCTTCAAAGGTAGTTAGGACAAGTTCTTACCGTTGGGGGAGTTTTTCTACAACAACAGTTATCAAGCAAGTATTGGCATGGCTCCATTTGAGGCGTTGTATGGGAGTAAGTGTCGTTCTCCAGTATGCTGGGATGAGGTAGGTGAAGCAACATTGTTGGGACCGGAGTTGGTACGTATGACTACAGAAAAGATTCAAATGATCCGACAACGTATAAAAACTTCACAAGATCGACAAAAGAGTTATGCTGATCTTCATCGAAAGGACGTAGAATTCGATATTGGAGATTATGTGTTGTTACTTGTTGCTCCATGGAAAGGAGTTATGAGATTTGGAAAGAGAGGAAAGCTCAATCCTCGATTCATTGGCCCATTTTTAATTCTCGAGCGAGTAAGAACTGTGGCTTATAGACTCGCCTTATCGCCAAGTATGTCTCATGTTCATAACGTTTTTCACATATCTATATTACGTAAATATGTGAAAGACTCGAACCACATTCTTGAGTTAGAACCAGATGAGATAGAAGAAGATTTAACGTATGAAGAGTTGCTTGTTAAAATCTTGGATAAGAAGGATCATGTTCTACGCTCCAAGATTATATCTCAAGTCAAAGTTTTGTGGAGAAACCACGATGTAGAGGAAATGACTTGGGAGTTAGAATCTGAGATGAAGTCAATGTATCCTCATCTCTTCGACATATCAGGTATGTACCCTAATTTTGAGGATGAAATTTCATAATAAGGGGAGGTTGTAAGACCCCAACTTTTATGAATAAAGAATAATTTTCCCTAAATATATTTTTGAATATTATGGTGTGGAGTTGATATAATATTATAGTTGTGGGTATTATTTACAAATTTTGCAAAGTAAGCAAGTGGTTATATAATATTCGATTGGTCGGGAAATATTCGTTTTAACAGGAAATATTCATACGACGGCACAATTATTGGTGGACCCCACAACGGAAGTATTATCGTAGTTAAAAAATGACAAAATTATCTTTCTATAAAAATAACGGCGGAGGTGTTACCGTTAAAATTGTTGAACTACCCGGTAGTAAAAGTATAGTAATACGCATGGTTGCATAGTAGCACACGGTATTGATTATTGATGCTTACGTGAGAAGTCACTCAGTTATACTCAATTATTGCTACACTAATTGCTGCATCATATCTCTCATATTATTGATTCAATTATTGTTACGGTATCATCTACATAATATGATATATTATTAAATCAATAATTGAGACGACAAAGTTATTCATATTATTATTTGCAATATTGACAATGTATAGAAGTTCTGTCAAGGAGAGGTTTGGTCACCAAATTGCGCGCCAATAAGGAGAAATCCTTATCGAAAAGCTCCCTCTTTCCTGGGAACGACCTTATTGTTAAATATTTGAATTATAATATTAATGATGAATAAGTTCATGTTGATTAAAGATAAATTTTATAGTTCCATTGTGTCGGACTTATTTGTGTTAGTATAATTGATGTCTGGAGGTTATATTGTTCAATTGGGTATTCGGGACACTTTTCGTGTCAGAGTACTATTCGCGAGTTACTATTCACCCGTAAGATATATTTCTGTTCGGTCCAAATTATTTTTGAGTACAATATTATTCCATGAGGAGATGTGCTAATTTTTTAGACCGTTGGTTGAAGATATAATAGTAAATCAATATGGATCGCAGGTTTAAAGTTTAATAGTAAATCAGCATGGACCGTTGCTTTAAGTTTTAATAGTAAACCAATATGGACCGTCCGTTTAAAAGTAAATCAATCTGGACCGTTCATGAATTAGTTACTATTCAGTCCATTCTCCTATAAATAGAAGCTCATTCCTTCATTATTTCTTACGAATTCTGCTACTTCACTACTTCAGTATTCAGTTTTTCTAAGGTAGGGAATATTATTTGTTGTACTCATAAAGGGTATTCTTTCTTTCATATTCATGAAGAGAACTTCTGTTATTCCATTTTTTATTATTCTATTGGAATAAACTGTATACGCGGGATACCCTATACTTGGTGAAATTCTTCTATTATTCCATTCTTATTATTCTGTTGGAATAACCTGTTTATGCGAAGTATCGCATACATGGTGAAATTCTTCTAATATTCTGTTCTTTATTATTCTGTCGGAATATCTTGTCTGTGCGTTTACGCCGGACCTGGTTCCATTATTTATTATTCTGTTAGAATATCCTGTCTGTGCGTTTACGCCGGACCTGGTTCCATTCTTTATTATTCTGTTGGGAATAACCTGTCGGTGCAGTCTATCGCACACATGGTGAATCCTTCTGTTATTACATTCTTTATTATACTGTTGGAATAACCTGTCTATGTGGATTACCACATGCATGGTGAATGATCCTGTGTATTCATTCCTTATTAAATTGTGGAAATGATCTATATACGTGGATTACCGCATGGCGGGTGAAATTTCATTTGTAGTTTCATATATTATATTATACTCAGTTGGTTAAAGCTTTGGCTTCTATACTCCATGAAATTAGTGGAATATCCTTGATATTTGCGCTTTATCCAGTATCTTTTCATGGAAATATTATTTTGAGCATTCTTGAATTTTACTGCACAAAGCAGTATCATGTTGATAATTTTGACGTTATTGAGTTCAAGATAAATTAACTTATAAATCTTTAAAATTTATTCTTGAACCTGTTTTATTGAATTGTCATCATCCTCATGCTTATATTATGTTGAAAGTCATCTTTGGCTTACATGAATAGATGGACTTGGTATGATTATGACCAAGGATTATTCGGTATAATCATGACCGTAATGTGACGAATGATGTGGTAAAAGTCCTCATTGGCTTGTAGTTCATTGGTGGATAGTTGTTGGTATGATTATGACCAGGGATTATTCGGTATAGTCATGACCATTGATGATTATATGAATATTCTTGGCCGTGGAGCAGGGATGATTCGATTTTATTTATTAAGCTGAGTCTCAGCAATAAAGTTGATGAAAAACTTTTTAAATCATAGAAGACAGTAGATTTTATACTTTACTTGACTCTTCTAATGGATTGCTTATTCTGCTACAATTTTTGATCTAAAACTTGTTGTCTATTATATTCTATCAGTTGTTATACTGTTGAAGGCTATTGATAATTTATTCTGCATTATCTTAGTCATAATATTTCTTACTGGGCTAGTTGAGCTCACCATTTCTTTCACGGTTCTCTTAATAAAATGAGAATGTAGCTGGGACTAGTCGGGGAACAGAGTGATGGTCCTAGATGGTGCATTAGTAGTCCTCACTATTCTGTGAAATAGTGTGATACTAAATGTAATGAGGACTCCATTGAGTGTGGATATTGTCTAGATGACAATATTTATATTAAAACTCACAGCCTATGTTTTGTCGTATTTCACACGACTGTTGTATAATTAAGTTGTATTTGTATTTAGTACCTTGTATCTGGCGACTCAAGATGGGTGATGTATACCTATTTTGGGAGCGTCACAATTAGAAACTAGAGTTACATCGCATAAAGCCTCTCGGATCTCTAGGAATATTTACCCCCACTGGAACTGGGCTTTTAATTATGATTTCCACAACAATGGCAAAATCTGGGTTGGATGGAATCCCACTTTTTGGAATCTGGATATCCTTTTTGTTTCCTCCCAGGTAATTCATTGCAAGGTGCACTCTATTGCCTCTAATAATACTACTTTTTTGGTCTCCTTTGTTTATGGTTTGAATTCCTATGTGGATAGAAGAGCTCTCCGGAGTGACTTACTACCCCTTTCCTCTATGGGTAGCTGGTGCCTTTTGGGAGATTTCAATGTCATAAAAAATCTATGTGAAACTAATCAAGATGATTCATGGGATATTGGTATGGAGGAATTCAGGGACTTCATTCTATCAATTGGGGTTGATGATGTCCGTGGTATTGGGCCTCTATACACCTGGTGGAACAGCTAAATAACTAGGCCCTTGCACAAGAAGCTGGACAGAGTTCTGGGAAATTCTTATTGGTTTTTCAACTTCTCTCACTCCCTTGTTACCTATTCCCCTAGAGGCCTATCTTACCACTCACTGATCTTGCTTAACACTGGAGTTCAGACATGCCAGTCTAGAAGACAATTCTAATTCTTTAATCATATGTTACTCCTTGATGGCTTCAAAGATTGTATCTCCAATGCCTGGAATACCAATGTCTATGGAAACCCCTTCTATGTGTACACTGAGAAACTAAAAAGAACAAAAAAACCCTTATCTCTCTCAACAAATTAGCTGGGAACCTAACCTCTTCGGTCATACTAGCTAAGGATGAACTTCACCCTGTCCAGTCCTTGCTCCATGACAGGCCTCTAGATAATGATCTTCTGGGAAAGGAGAAATGCTGCTCTCAACTTCTCTAGGCAGCAATGGAGAGGGAGGAAGTTCTCCTCCATCAAAAATCAAGGGCTACTTGGCTAGCTCTGGGGGATAGGAACTCTGGTTTCTTTGCAAACATGATGAAAAGCAGGTGGAACACCAACAAAATTTTATTTATCTAGAATAAAGAAGGTACCCTTGTTTATGGCCAATAGGAAATAGAGATAGTAGCTATTAACTATTTTCAGTCTTTGTTCAGCTCTTCAAATGAAACACCTTATGAGGGGTTCAAGAATTTTGGCCTCTCCCCCCATAATAAGGTCAGCTCCGATCAAGCTTTAATGCTTGCTACACTAATTTCTGATCTGGAAATTTATAAAGTTTTAAATTATATGAAATGAAACAAAAGTCCGGGGCTGGACGGCTTTAATGTGAACTTCTTCATCAACTGCTGGGATATTGTGGGTAATGACTTTTTTTTTTTTTGCTAAGTTTGTTTGTTTGTATAAAGAAAAGGAGATTACACAATCGCAAAGGGGCATACCCCGGAAGCTATAGAGAGAACCTTTAGGGACAACCCCCTAAAGACCTACTAAGGCCAACAGCCAATCAAGTACAAGGTTCATAACAAAATACAAGCATATAATATGAGCAGATAGTAAGCCTAAACAACCATACAGCAGAAACAAAGCATATGAAATGAACTAAAATGAGAGTATAAAATGACGATGCCAACACTGAGCTGGTCCAAGACACCCAGCCGAAGCACAAACGAATATCATAAGTCAACATATGGCGACTAAGGTGAGCCTATCGACCAACAGGTCAGAAGAGCCACTTAGCCAAGAACCCGAAGACTGAACTTCCGAACTGCCGAACCGATGAGGAAGCTGAATAAAACCCCGAAGTCGATGAGGGTGCCCCTAAGCCGAAACCAGCCTCCCCAGCTTCCTGAAAATAAGAAGTCGAACCCCCAGAGCCTAAGAAGCCGAAAAAAGTAGCCAGACCAGCCCTTCATTGTCCCTAGAGCCGAACCGGGAACCAAATAAACGAACCGAAGCAGCAACTGATACCTAGCCCCGATACACCCCGGCCTGAAGCAACAGCCGAACCCAACCGCAGACAACATCCATAGACCAGCTGAACTATTATCCCACCCAAGAGCCGAAGAGCAGCACCTGCTAAAGCCTTACCCTTGTGCCGAAGAGCAGCCCAGCACTAGAAACCAGGACCCCACCCAACCAATGCAGCATCTCCGTCTAGCCACCCGTCACCAGCCTTGGCATACAGGAATTACACGATCTCTTCGGTCTGAATAGCTACTGCAGCAACAGCAACCCTCCAGCGCCGTGCTGCTCCAGAACCCCTAGCCGTTCCACAATCCAGCATATCTAGCTACTGGGACCATCAGCCAAGCTGCCGAAGTCCTCAACATCCAACTCTCCAATCTGCCCGACTGAATGCCGAAGCCTAGAGAACACTGCGAGCTCCGGTAGCTGAAACAAAAGCTAGTAAGACCAGCCCGTCGCATTCCAGACCAGCCCATCAATCAGCCCCAGAGCATCCCGGCCGAACCAAGCCACTGACACGCCCAAACCTGTGCAACCTAAAATTATATCCACATATTAATACTAGGATCGCCCTGAGCTGCCAATATAAACTTAGAGGAAGAAGCCAGCCTAGATTTAATGATATTCAAAATGTCTCTAACCACTACACCCAAAGGCTTCCTAGCCTGATCATGGACAAAGGTATTCCTTGCCGCCCAAATCTTGTACACGGTTGAAGCGAACGCAAGCTTGAGGATATTGGACCTAATGCTATTTCCACCGTACTGGATAATAAACCCAACTAGGCTATCCCACCTCAAAGGGACATTATACCAGTCCCCAAAAGCTAGAATAGAGGAGAGAGCCGAAGATGAATAGGAACATTCAAAGAAAAGGTGGGCAAAGGTCTCACTATGAGTGGTGCAGAAAGGGCAGTTCGCAAGGCGGAACCTTGAGTAGGAGGAGAACCGCTCATTGGTCGGGAGTCTGCCACGTAGGGCAAGCCAGAGGGTGAAGGAATATCTAGGAATGTGGAGCGAGTGCCGGAGCATAGGAGCCCATGGGACTTTAGGAGCAGTAACACGAATAGAGTCCCAAATAGTCGAGGCTTTTACCATTTTGATATCAATGGACCCCCACAATATTCTATCCTCAGATGACAAAGGAGCAGGGAGAGACGCAATCCTATTCCACAAAAGAATAACTTCATGGTGACAGCTAGGAGACGATGTCCATTCTCCAAGAGAAATGATTGCGGATAACTTAGCATTCAGTGGAAGCCGAGTATTTGATAAAAGTGATTCAGTGGGATTAATGGGCAGACCATTCAACCACGGATCATGCCAGAGACTGAAAGAGCCACCATTTCCAACTCTATAATGAAGGAAGCTAAGGGCAACGGGACGAAGTTTCAGGATCTTTCTCCAGATCCAAGAGCAGTCGGCGGGAATTGGTAATCGCCAGAAGTTACATCGCGAAAGCACGGTAGATTTGACCCACTTAGCCCACAAGGAGGTTGGAAAAGGGGAGATGACCTTAAGAAGATGGAGGATAAGGAGAGCTGAATTCCAATCATTGAGATTTTTTATGCCAAGACCTCCTTCGGCAATAGGAAGGGCTAGATCCTTCCATGCTACTTTGGCACCATTGCTAAGAAGAGAGGAGCCTTTCCAAAGAAATCTACAGAGAATAGATTGAATAGAACACAGGACCGACTTAGGCAAGATAAAGTGGGCTGCCCAATATGATTGAATAGCAAAGAGCACGACTCGAATCAAGACCACTCTACCAGCATAGGAAAGGAAACGCGATGTCCATGACGAGACCCGGGCTGTAATTCGATGAATCAGAGGCTGACAATCGGAATGGGATAAGCGAGAGGAAATTAGGGGAACCCCAAGAAACCTGATTGGCAAGATGCCTATCGGGAAACCCAATAGCTGGTTAATAGATTCCTTAACTTCTTCAGGAACATTAGACAGAAAACACATGCTCTTAAGAACATTAGGAATAAGCCCAGAAAACATGGAGAAGGACTGTATGCAAGAGTGAATAATAGCGACTGAGGCCAGGTCCCCATGACAGAATAGGAGAACATCATCAGCAAAGCAAACATGCGAGATTCTACAAGGCTCAGCTTTCCAATGAAATTTGAAATCCGGTAGCGAAGTTCCCTTAGAAATAATCATTGATAATGCTTCCATGGCTAGGACGAACAGGTATGGAGATAAGGGGTCACCTTGCCTAAGCCCTCTAGCACCCTTAAAGTATCCAGCGAGTGCACCGTTAACTTTGACCGAGAACATAGGAGTGGTGACACACCCTTTAATCCATTGAATAAAGATAGGAGGAAGATGAAGGAGACTTAGCATGTCCAAAATAAATTTCCAGTCAACAGTGTCAAAAGCTTTCCTGATGTCAATCTTAAGCGCACAACGGGCTGGCCCAGACAGTCTATGGTAGTTCCGAAAGAGTTCTTGAGCAAGGAGAATATTGTCGCTGATACTTCTACCGGAGATGAAGGCAGATTGAGCATGATCTATGATGGAAGGTAGAACACACTTGAGCCTATTGGCAAGGATTTTTGCTATACACTTGTAGATAGTGTTGCAGCAAGATATGGGCCTGAAATCGAACATGCAAGAGGGGTTATCATTCTTCGGAACCAAAACAATGGTTGTAGAATTCACTCCACTGGGAAGAAGCCCTGTAGTGAAGAAGGAATGGACTGCCGCTAAGAAGTCAGGGCCTACTATATCCCAGCAATGAATAAAAAATTCAACGTTAAATCCATCAGGACCGGGACTTTTATTCTTCTTCATGGACTGGAGGACCTCTAGAATTTCCGCATCAAGAATGGGAGCTGACAGAGCTGTGGCCTGAATAGGAGAAATCCGCTTGTTAACAAATTTTTTGAGCTCGTCATGACCAGGGTAGGGACAAGGATCCGATCCCAACAGATCCTGAAAGTAGTCGACTGCCACCTGCTGAATACCCATTTGATCAACAACGAGAGAGCCAGAGCTATCGTGAATAGATAGAATTTTGTTATGGTTCCAATTGCTCTTGATAACATTGGCAAAGAACTTAGAATTCTTATCACCCTGGGCCAGCCATATAACACGGGATTTCTGAAGAAGAAGAGATTCTTCATGAGCTAGAGCTTCCCAGAGGGACTTGGAGCACATAGTTTCCTGGGAAAGCAATGCCGGATTACAGGGGTCAGTCTGAAGGGCGATTTGGACTGCTGCTAATTGGTCTTGCAAACATTTGGAGTTATTATTGAGATTACCGATCGAAGCATTCAAAAGAATAAGGGCCCTTTTGGTAATGCGCAATTTCTCCTTGAGGATAAAGAAGGCATTTCCTCGTACAACGGTACTCCAACAATCTGAAACAGTGGGGATGAACCCTTCTAGCTCAAGCAGAAAGTTAAAAAATTGGAAAGGTTTCCTGAGCCTTCTACAATTGAGGCCAGTATTGAGGATAACCGGGCTATGATCCGAGAGGCCCCTAGGACCAAAAGTAGCTTGGGAATCCGGCATTGAAGAGAACCAGGAAGAGTTGCCCAAGGCCCAATCGAGCTTCCTAAAGATAGGGTTATTCAGCTGACAGTTCCACCACGTGAGCCACGGACCAATAGCTCGGATGTCAGCAACCCCGATATTATTCAGGCAATCAAGGAAGTCAGACATTCCAGGATTCCAGGTCAAGTCTCCCCCCTCCGCTTCAGACGTACTCTTACAAGTATTAAAGTCTCCTAGCAAACACCAAGTGGCAGAGGATGACAACGATTCTAGATCTGCCCAAAGAAGTCTACGGTCAGCCACAGAATTCAGGCCATAGACTATGGAGACCAAGATTGGGTTATCATCATGAAGAGGCAAGAGCCTAAAATGCGAAATTTGAGCAGATTGGAACAGAGTGCTCACCCTCCATACATTAGGATCCCAGCCCACCCAAATTCTGCCATTCGAATGGAAGTCATAGTTGTAGACCCAAATCAAATTGCGGCAAATTGCCGTCGATATCCTATGGGCATTTGAAGCTTTCACTCTAGTCTCAACAAGCCCAACAAAAGAAATATGGTTGTCTAATAAAAAGTTACGAATAAATGCCTGCTTAGGCTTCTTATTAAGACCCCTGACATTATAGGAACAAAAATATGTCATGACAAAAATAGGGGGTCGACTAGAAATATTACTTAGGGGAAGCCCCCTTAGGTCCCTTATTTCTCTTCTTAGATTTCTGGAGAGGCTCAATACCGAGGCTGGACTTATGCTTAAGCTCTTTACGTTCCATCTCATCAACTTGCTTGAGTCTGTCCACTAGCGGATTGAACGGGATAGGAGACTCAGAATCCTCATCAAAGGCTACAGGCGAGGAGATGAGAGCGAATGAATTCGAGTTTGCAGCTAAACAAGGGGACCCAGGAGGAAGAGCAGGCGCTTTGACGCCTTTAGAAACAGTAGTCCAAGCCTCCTCAGGATCAGGAGGATCCAAGGAAGAGGGAGGGGGAGCCTCGGCTACTAGAGGGGCAACAGGGTCAGAAGTGTGGGCCTTAGGAACCCACTTCATGTTGGCACTAGGACACTTAGCAATAGAGTGCCCAAAACATTTGCAAACTGTACATGAAGGGGGCCTGCTCCAGTATTCCACCTTAATTGCAACAGTATCTTCCACCAGAGCATTACCATCGAAAACGACGGCATTAATAGAGGCAGGAAACGTGGATAAGGCACTCATCTCAACACAGATTCGGGCGTAGCTCATAGGCTCTAACTTAGATGTCATTTCGTCGGCAAATAGGGGTCTTCCAATAGCACTAGCCAAATAACTTAGACCTTCCTTCGTCCAGTAAGATAGCGGGATGTTGCTAAACTTGACCCAGATGGGGACTTTGCTGCAGTCGGATTTTGTGAAGTTGACTCCTTCTTGCCACGGCTGAAGGCACAAAAGCTTTGAGGCAATATACCAAGGTCCTGACGCTAGGACATTATCCCTGTCCTTCACAGAATCAAACTTAAAGATAAAATATCCCTTATCGTGTAAGTAGACTTTTGATAGCCCCAAATGCCCCCAAAGCTTCTGAGCAGAAGATTCAACCAACTTAAATGGCAATTTAGAGTGGATAAATTGGCCCACCAGGCTAGTAGACCATTTGTTAAGTCCTTGTATGAGGACTTCAACAGGGGGATTCACGGTGATTCTCCCATCCGAGGGGCTAGAAGGGAAGAAGTTCAACCCAAGATTTTTCTCATTAGCAGAATTAGATACTACAGAACTCCAGGAAATAGGGGGGAAAGGAACACTCACGCCTTTCTGGGGGCATGGCGGATGGTTACGTCCTAAATGCTCCAACCCCAATTCCATGGCTGATTTCAGACCCATTTCATGCTGTAACACATTCTACAAATGTATTGCAAAGATCCTTTCCAACAGATTGAAGGATGTGTTACCCTCTATTGTTTACAAAGCATAGTCTGCTTTTGTTGGGGGCCAAAACATAAGAGATAACATCCTCCTCACCCAAGAGCTGTTCAAAGGCTACCACAGATCCTCTGGCCCCTCGAGATGTGCATGTAAGATTGATTTAAAGAAAGCTTTTAACACGGTCAGATGGGATTTTCTCTTCGACACTCTTTTAGCCTTTGAGTTCCCTCCCTCCTTCGTTGACTGGGTCAAGGCATGTGTCTCTTCTGCTATGTTCTCTATTAAGATTAATGGCACTCTTGCTGGGTTCTTTGCTAGTTCTCGAGGGCTAAGACAAGGCGACCCACTCTCTCCTTTCCTATTTATACTAGTGATGGAGATGTTATCCCTGAAACTCAACAAAGAGACCTCTGATTCTGAATTTAAATATAGCTGGAAAACAAAAGAATGCATGTTGACCCATTTACTTTTCGCAGATGATATTCTCTTTTTCAGTCAAGCATGTGTGCAATCCATCTCCATTATCAATTCCTGCATCCAATCATTCTCCCTTTATTCTGGTCTGCTTCCTAACACCCACAAAAGCCACTTCTATTTCTCCAATCTGGACCATGACACCACTCGGGACATCTTATCCCTTCTTGGTTTCCCAACTGGTACTCTCCCTTCAAAATTCCTTGGAGTCCCTCTTCTATCCACAAAGCTCTCGCACTCTGACTGTGTCCCATTAATCCATAGGATTACCAACCGAGCTTCTTCTTGGACCACCAAGGTTCTATCCTACTCAGGCAAGCTCCAGCTTATCAAATCGATCCTCTTCTCCATCCAAGCTTACTGGAGCAACCACTTTTTATTTCTCAAAGCAGTTACATAGGACCTTCAGTCTATCCTCTGCAGGTTTCTTTGGCGAGGCTTCTCTTTGGGCAAATATGGTGCCAAAGTGGCTTGGTCCACCATCTCCTTACCCACTACTGAGGGCGGGCTAGGTATAAAGAGTCTATTAGATTGGAACAAAGAACTCATATGGGCCACTTCCTTATGGGCCACTTGGATTCAAAAAACTATTCTCAAAAATCGATCGTTTTGGCAGATCCCTATACCATAGGATTGCTCTTGGATTTGGAGACAAGTACTAAAGCTCAAACCCTTAGGCCTTCAACATTTGCACTACCTGGTTGGTAATGGGCAATCCTTTAACTTTTGGTTTGATCCTTGGGTGAATGGGTGGCTATCAATCCCAATTCCAGTCTCCTCTCTCACTCAGGCATACCTCCTAATGCCAAAGTGAGTAGCATTATTTTGGGATCATCATTGGGGTCATCGTGGATCATGCCAACAAGTAACCATCATGAGGTCATTATGCTTCGGTGCCAACTAGAGCTTCTTCCTCCTCCCACTCTTGGGTGTGACAAAAGTTTTTTGGGTACTTGGGATATAAATTCTGTCAAAGTTAAACACCTCTGGGCTTTCATTTGCGCTTGACAAAGTACTGTTCAATGGAGTTTTATCCCTTTGAACAAGGTTCATGTCCCTCGGTACTCCTTCTTACTATGGCTAGACATTCTTAAGAAACTACCCACCAATGATAGGACTATGCACTACTCTGATAGAACTTGGGATTGTCCTCTATGCTCGCAACATCCCAAAACCTTTGCCCATCTCTTCTTTGATTGTGCTTACTCCACCTCAATCATCGGATTAGCTCTTACTTTAAGCAATTGGAACAACGTACCACACTCTTGGGATGACCTTATGGCTTATCTCATTTCCTTCCAAGGCACTACGCTCTCACAGAACATCATATGCCTCAGTGTAGCTATTTCCTTCTATAAAGTTTGGGAAGCTCGAAACAAAAAGATTCACAGGACTTCCTTCATTCCCCCAACAAACCTCGCGAAGGTTGTCATTCACCTCATTAAATCAAGACTCTCTACTTGCAAATCTTTTCTTAAGGTCACCAGCTGTCAATACTATTATAACTGGCTAATATAAATGCAACGTCCATGAGGTGGGGGACGAGGTAGGAGAGCTGGTCCATGAGGTGCAGCGTTCAGGAGGTGAGGTGGGCAAGCATGAGCTGGTTTTGGCTTCGAACATGAGGTGGAGGGCGATGAGGTGCAGCGTTTTGAGGTGGGCAGGTGTTAGCCCCTTAGAGGGTTGACACGAGCTTGGCATGCGGGATGCTCAGATAGCATGCCAAGCCAAGCCTTGGCACTCATTTGTGGGACAAGGCGTGTCTGTGCGGCAGCAAAGGGCGCTGGACGCACATGGTTGGCAAACGATCTTGACACTTGGTCATTTGAGGCAATGAGCAGCGTTGTGCAGCAGTGGGCGACACTAGGCAGCAAATGTGGTAATTGTGCAGCAAATGGGCTATGTCAGAAAACTTGCAAATCTAGAAGGTTTGCATTATGCTTCCTCAGACGGGTCTGATGTCTAGTGCTGGCAGTTTGGAAAATTTCATAAGTGCTACTATAGGGGGGTGCTCCGTGAAGGTCATCCAGGACCATGGGCAGATGCCATGAGCGGTGAGTGCTGGACGTTGGGACATTGTTGGGCTCCCCTACAACAATGTCTAACCTTGGATTGGGAGGCATGGATCAAATCAAAGACTTGTTCATGAGCTGGGCATGAACAAGCAAGAACGTTGCTGAGCGTGGCATCAGTTGGGCATGGCATAGGCGTGCGCCTAGCATGTCAAGGCATGGCATGGGTAGAGCCCAGCATGCAACATAACAAATGCATGTGGACAGACGCATGGGCTGGACGTGCACATCAAACTTGGACAGCTCCTTGAGCAAGTGTTGGGCTAGTTGAAAATTCGTGGACCAAGTGGACAGCTTGATTGGGTAACATTATTGGGCGCATGATTGGGCAACAATGTGGGCTGATACACTAGTGAGTGAAGGACTGGATGCTGGAGCTTGACCCAACAGACTAGCAGTTGAGGGCAGTTGCTGACAGTAACCTCGATGCACATGACTGGCATGTCTCAAGCCAGTTGCACATCATGGGATGCCCAACACCTGCTGGTGGGCGGTTGATGAGCAGTTGCGCATCATGGGGCGCCCAACACCTGCTGGTGGGCGGTTGATGAGCAGTTGCACATCATGGGACGCACACCTCTGCTAGTGGGCAGTTGTCAGGTGGTTGTTTATTCAAAATGCTGGTTTCCTATTGGTTCTGAATGACCTAGCAGTTGGGGATGTCAACTGCAGCCTAATGTGTATATATATATGTAGCCAAGGGCTCAGAAAGGTAGGTCAGAGCACTGAACAAGTGTAGCCTGCGAGCCCTAGTCATATATTGTATTCCTTGTTATTGAGTGAGCAATAAAAGGTTGGGACATTGTCCTGTAAACACTGTGTATGCTTGTGTGCGTGGCTTGTATAAACAGACTGTGCTTGTGTGACTGACAGGTTGCTGACTGGTTGGGCGAACCAGTGCATCACAAGGAGGACAAAGACGCAAAAAATTAAGTGTCAGATTGTGCACCCTGTGACAATTGGTATCAGAGCTTCGTTAGAGAACGATGGCAAACAATACTATTTGAATCAATGAACTGCAAGAGAAGTTGCAGGCGCTGGAAACTTATGTGGGTGCACGGTTAGTTGGCGAAGAAGGTTCGTTGGCGTACCAGTTCAGAGCATCACACGCTCTACTGGAGAACCTTCGTGGTGAAGTTACAGAGCACGTCGTTGAGTTCAACAAGAAGGTTGAAGACGTGTCTCTTGACGTGTTGGCTGTCACAAACCGGACCCTAGAAGTTTGTGAGCGATTCGAAAGAATGGCTGAAGACATGACACTAGTGAAACGTGCTGTGGCTGGTGGTTCAACAAATTGAGATGGACACCATTCAAAGCTGTGTGTCCCTGAGCCTAAATCCTTTGGTGGCAGTCGAAATGCCAAGGAATTAGAAAATTTCTTATGGGACATGGAGCAATACTTCGTGGCTGCCCACATCCTAGACCGAGAGAAGGTCACAGTTACGAGCATGTATCTGACGGAGGATGCAAAACTCTGGTGGCGAACTCGGACTGAGGATGATGTGAGTGCGGGCAGGCCAAAGATTGAGACGTGGGAAGTTCTCAAGAAGGAATTGAAGGATCAGTTCCTACCGCTCAATACTTCGTGGCTGGCAAGAGATACCTTAAAGCATTTGAAACAGACGGGATCTGTTCGGGAGTATGTGAAGGAGTTCAGTTCTTTGATGTTGGACATCAAGAACATGTCTAAAGAAGACAATGGGCGCAGACTGAATTGCGTAGGCAGGGTGTCAAAGACTTGCCTACAGCAATAGCAGCAGCTGATAGTCTAGTAGACTATAAGTACTCTGGTCCCAATGCTTCAGATGGCAAAAAGAAATAGATGGGCAAGAAGGACAAGGGCGGTTCCAAAGATGGCAAGAAGGACAAGAAGTTCAAGAAGGGTGGTGACAAGCAGTCCAAGCCTAAAACTGATGGACAGTCCAAGGACAACAAGAGCAGCAAAGGTTGCTTCATATGTGGAGGTCCCCATCGAATGAGGGAATGCCCAAAGAAGGAGAAGGTGAATGCCCTGATTGCTGATGACTCGAATGAAGGAACATCAGATGGTCCGAGAATGAGTCCCTTGCAATTGTTGAGTGCTTTGCAGACCCAAAAAGCAAAGACACCGACTCCACGTGGACTGATGTATGTGTCAGTGGTTGTGAATGGCCAGGAAGTGTTGGCTATGGTAGACACGGGTGCTACCAACAACTTTGTTGCAGACAGGGAAGTGGACAAACTGAAGTTGAACTTGCAGGAAAATGCAAGTAGAATCAAGGCTGTGAATTCTGAGGCCAGACCAATTCGTGGCACAGCGGTGGCAGATTTGAAGGTTGGCCCGTGGGAAGGAAAGTGCAGCTTGATGGCTGTTCCTTTGGATGATTTCGATCTCATCCTAGGAATGGAATTTCTGATGTCAGCGAAATGCATGGTGATGCCTCATCTTGGTGGATTGATGATCACAGATGAGAAGATGTCAGGATTTGTGAATGATATAGACCTGAATTTGGAGAAGAAGGAAGGCAAGCGAAAGGCTAGCATGTTGTCTGCGGTGCAACTCGAGTCTGGGCTTAAAAGAGGCGAAGAAATCTATTTGTGTGCCTTGATTGAGATCAAGCCTGGTGTAGCCCAAGAGGTGGCAGATGTTGTTGCTAAAGTACTGGATGATTTCAAGGATGTAATGCCTCCAGAACTACCGAAGACCCTTCCTCCAAGGCGTGCTGTTGATCATAAGATTGAGTTAGAGCCGGGCGCGAGGCCCCCTGCTCAAGCCCCTTACCGGATGGGCCCTGCCGAGTAGGTTGAATTGAGGAAACAACTGACAGAATTGTTGGATTCTGGTTTTCTGCGACCTTCAAAAGCTCCGTACGGTGCCCCAGTGCTGTTTCAAAAGAAACAAGATGGCTCCATGAGAATGTGTGTCGATTATCGGGCACTGAATAAGGTTACTATCAAAAACAAGTACCCTATTCCGAATGTTGCTGATTTGTTCGACAGATTGTCCCGAGCCAAGTATTTTACCAAGATGGACTTGAGAGCAGGCTATTGGCAAGTGAGGATTACCGCTGGTGATGAAGCTAAGACTGCATGCGTGACGAGGTATGGTTCATATGAATTTCTCGTAATGCCGTTCGACTTAACCAATGCTCCAGCAACGTTTTGTAATCTTATGAGCGACGTCTTTTATGAATATTTAGATAGATTTGTGGTAGTCTATCTAGATGATATTGTGGTGTATAGCGAAACTTTAGATGGTCATGTGGAACATCTGAGATTGGTATTACAAAAGTTAAGGGAATATCAATTATATGTCAAGAAGGAAAAATGCGAGTTTTGTAGGGCTGAGGTAATGTTCCTTGGGCATTGGATTAGCCAAGGACAAGTCAGAATGGTTGAGAGGAAAGTCCAGGCCATTGTTGAATGGACCGCTCCTACAAAAGTTGCTGATTTAAGATCGTTTTTGGGACTGGCAAACTATTACAGAAAGTTCATTGAGGGCTACTCAAAGAAGGTGGCTCCTTTAACTGATTTGCTGAAAAAGGACTGTAAGTGGGATTGGTCAATGGGGTGTCAAGAGGCCTTTGACAATTTAAAGGTTGCAGTGTCGTCTGAGCCGGTGCTGAGACTACTCGACATTGAAGTTCCTTTTGAAGTACACACTGATGCATCATACAGAGCTATTGGCGGGGTATTAGTACAAGATGGTCACCCAGTTGCCTACGAGAGTCGGAAGCTAAAAGATGCTGAGCAACGGTACAGTACTCACGAGAAAGAAATGGCTGCAGTTGTGCACTATTTGGAGACTTGGAAGCATTATCTGTTGGGCACAAAGTTTGTGGTGGTGACTAACAACGTTGCCAACACCTACTTCAAAACTCAGAAGAAGCGATTATTCGTATTAAACCTCCTCCTAATATTCTCATTCAAGGTAACTCTCTGTGGAACTCCTGCCTTGTGGGTAGTTTCATCACCTCTCGATTACCGTTTAAACTGGTTGAGGAAAGTGCCCATAAGCTTTGGGACAAATATGGACTGCAAAGGGTTTTCCTACAAGATAAGGGGTATTTTGTGTTTAAGTTTTCTAGCCCACAAGATCGTGAGAATGTGCTTGCTCTCGGCCCATGGTACATTTCCAACAAGCTGATATGCCTTAAACATTGGAAGGAGGGGTTAGACTTCCATGCAGAACCATGTACAAAAGCACCTGTTTGGGTAAAATTTCACAATGTACCTTTCTCCTATCTCTCCCCGGCTGGGCTCAGCTATCTAGCAAGTGGTATTGGCAAACCCCTGTTCGTTGACAAGCTAACTGAAAAATTGGAACCTATGTCCTTCGCCAAAGTATGCATTGAAGTTTCTGCATCCTCTCCCATGCCTGACTGTCTGGAAGTAGTTGTTATAGAGAATGATACTCTATTTGAAAAGGTTTGCATGGTAAAGGTGGAATATCAAAATAAGCCACTATTCTGCTCCCATTGTAAATCTTTTGGCCACACATTTGTCAGGTGCCCAAATGCAAACTTTAAGTGGATCCCCAAAGGTCCAGTGATAACCCCTTCCATCCAGAAGGCGGATTTGGCTCTTAGCCATGAGCCTCCTATCCCTCCTATCGGTAATTCGGGCCCTTCTCCCTCGGGTTTAATTTTGCCTCCCCCCTATTCCCCGGGGATTAAGAACGAGTGGACTGTTGTGGCTAAGGGTCCTAGGCCGGCCCATATTCCCAAGCAACCCTTCACCAGTGCTCCTCCACCTTCTGTGTCTGGCTTAAACCCGTTTGGCCCTCTTTCTCCGGTGGCTGTGCCTCAACCGGATCCTTTCTCTGACACTGATTCCACCCCTCCACCTGGTCCCCTGGTGGGCAAACTAAAGCTAGTTGACGAAAAGGATGGTAGGGACCTCAAACACAAAGCAAATAACTCTTTTGTCTCTAACAAAAGCTCCAAGAAGAAGAAAAAGGGGGGGAGCCCCATCTCACAATCTTAACTGTTTTATGATCAGTTTTTGCTCTATGAATATTAGAGGTGTAAATAATAGTGCCAAGCAGGCTAGTGTTAAAGATCTTATTTGTAAATACTCTCTCTCTTTAGTTGGTCTTCTGGAAACCCGAGTCAAAGCTCCCAAAGCCATTACTACAGCCAGGGCTATAGTAGGAAGGGATTGGAAATGGCTCTTCAACTATGAGCATCATAATAACGGGAGGATATGGGTTGGCTGGGACCCTTCTGTGTGGGATGTTGCTACTATTTCTATGTCCTCTCAATTCATCCACTGTATGGTTACCTTTTTGGATTGCAACTTCAGCTTCTATGTGTCCTTTATCTATGGGCTCAACACTTCCGTGGAAAGGAAACTTCTTTGGGGGGCCTTGAGGGATATTCTTGTGATCACCGATAAGCCTTGGTGCATCCTAGGTGATTTCAATGAGGTTTTGCACTTATCTGAGATTAATGGGGGTAGTGAGCTTTGGGATAGAGGCATGCAAGATTTTAAAGATTGCATTGGTGATTTATCCATGCTTGATCTGCGGGCAGTGGGCCCCTGCCACACGTGGTGGGACTCTAACAGTGTGAATCCTATTTACAGAAAATTGGATAGAGCCATGGTTACCTCCCAATGGTTACATAATTTTCCTTTATCTCAGGCCATCTTCGCTCCTCGTGACCTTTCTGACCACTGCCCGGTGATAATCCAGACTGGAATGCAATTGCCTCGTATTCCTAAACCGTTTCAATATTTTAATTATATGGAGGGCGTGGAGAACTTCCATGAGGTGGTCAGAACTGCTTGGTGTATCCCTGTGTTTGGTGACCCTCTTCAAGTCCTCGTTGGGAGGCTCAAATCAGTTAAAAAGGCACTTATTGGTCTGAATAAAAGCATTGGTAATCTGACTTCAAATGTTGCTCATATTCGGTCCCTTCTCCATTTCACTCAGAATTGTATCGCTCATAACCCGAATGATCAGGTTTTGCTTGAAAGACAGAAGGATCTCACCAGCCGTCTTTGGGAAGCCCTCTTATGGGAGGAAAAGCTCTTCAGGCAAAAATCTAGGATTCAATGGCTTAAGGAAGGTGATAGGAACTCTGGCTTTTTCCATAACCAAGTAAAAGCTAGGTGGAATCATCACAAAATTTTGTCCATTACAAATGACGAGGGCAACCTAGTGAGTGGGCAACATAACATCCAACAGATTGCAGTGGCCCATTTCCAATCAACTTTAGGTTCCCCATCTCATGCAATCTCCTCAAATATTCAGCTCTTGGCAAGCTCCTTCAAGAAATTTATTACCCCCGTGGAAGCTGCTGCTATGGTTAGGGACATAACAGATGCAGAAATCCTCGCTACCCTCAAAAGTATGAAGCAAAATAAGAGTCCGGGCCCTGACGGCTTCAATGTCAATTTCTTTCTTGCTTGCTGGGAAACAGTTGGCTCAGATTTCTCTCTTGCAGTTAAATCCTTCTTCCAGCAGGGTTGTATTTTGCGGGGAACAAACGCTACGGCTATTGTTCTGGTTCCCAAAAACCCAAACGCCTCCTCCATGAAGGACTTCAGGCCGATTGCCTATTGTAATACTACCTATAAATGCATCTCAAAGATCCTAGTGAGTCGGATGAAGGGCTTCCTCCCCAAGATCATTTCTCCTTACCAAGCTGCTTTTGTCCCGGGCAGGAGGATTGGCGACAACATTCTTATTGCTCAGGAGCTTTTTCGGAACTACCATAGGAAATTGGGCTCCCCTCGATGTGCCTTGAAAATTGATCTCCAAAAAGCCTTTGATTCTGTTTCCTGGGAGTTTATTCTGGAAGCACTGAGAATCTTCAAATTCCCCCCAAAGTTCATCTTTTGGATAAAGGCATGCATTTCCACCCCCACCTATTCTGTAAAAGTTAATGGGGGACTTTATGGCTACTTTAGTGGTGCCAAAGGGCTTCGGCAGGGTGATCCTCTTTCCCCCTTCCTTTTTGTCCTAGCTATGGAAGTCCTTTCCGTTATCCTCACAAAGGAGACAAATGGGCCTAATTTCAAGTTTCATTGGAGAACAAAGCAGCTAAGGTTAACCCATTTATGTTTCGCTGATGATCTTCTCCTCTTTTGCCATGGAGACCTCCGATCAGTAAGCATTCTTAAAGAAAGCCTCAACTTGTTCTCCTCTATCTCTGGCTTGTGTCTGAACCACTCAAAAAGCACTTGCTTCCTGTCAAATGTCCTCCCTGAAACCTCTACATCCATCCTTTCCTTTCTAGAATTCCAAGAGGGGACATTTCCTGCTAAGTTTCTGGGGGTCCCCCTCCTTACCTCAAAGCTTAGCCTGGCCGAGTGCAGACCTCTCCTAGACAGGATTACTAATAGGATTTCCTCTTGGACCAACAGATTCCTATCTTACGCGGGTCGCCTGCAGCTTATCAAATCCGTCCTCTTCTCTATCCAATCTTACTGGTCTTCAAATTTCACCTTACCCGCTGCTGCCTTAAAGGACATGAAATCCACCTTCTGCCGTTTCCTTTGGAAGGGCCCTTCTCTTTTGAAACATGGTGCTAAAGTGGCTTGGAGCAAAATCGCTCTACCCACCCATGAGGGAGGGCTGGGGGTTAAAAAACTGGATGAGTGGAACCGTGCCTCCATAATCCAGCATCTGTGGGATATCATCAACCCCGGTTCTACTTCTTTGTGGGCTGAATGGGTTAGGATATTTGCCTTAAAGGGAAAACATTTCTGGTGCATGGACATTCCTGGAGATTGCTCCTGGATTTGGAGGAAAATCCTTAACCTTCGGCAACTTGCTTTGAACCACACATCATACCTCATTGGTAATGGTCGCCGCACTAAACTTTGGTTTGACCCATGGATCCTGAAGGAACCGCTAGCCTATTCAAATTCCTCTCCTCTTATATCCAACTCTGGATTGGGCCCTGACGCAATGGTTAGTAGCATCATCAGCAATTCCGATTGGGCCCTCCCAAGTTCTAACCATCACTCGGTTATTGAATTCAGACATCTCTTCTCTCCGGCCATAGGCTGTAACCCCTCCATAGAGGACTCGGTTCTATGGGACAACACTATTTCAGGTGGGAAAGCAACTTCCTTCTTTTGGGGTTCCATCCGATCCTATGGTAATCTAGTGACATGGGATAAATTGGTGTGGCACAAATATCTCCCTCCTCGATATTCTTTCTTCTTATGGCTTGCATTCCAGAACGGGTTACGTACCAAGGATCGGCTCTCAAATTTTGGGCTCGTTGTAAACCAAACATGCCTTTTATGTAACTCCCACAATGAGACTTTTGATCATCTTTTTTTCAACTGCGCTTTCTCCTACAACTTGCTCTTTTCTGTCCTCAGGAATTGTGGGTGGAAGGGATCCTCAAGGAGTTGGAACCCTATCACTTCCTTCCTCATTGCTCAACCAAACAGCTCCGTTCAACATGGTATTCTTCTTCTAGGTTTTGCCATGGTTGCTTACCATATTTGGCAGGAAAGAAACGCAAGGATTCATGATAACTGTCCCATGCCGGTTAGGACCGTCACCCGTAATGTTATGCAGATTTTGAAATGTAAACTCCACTCCATTCGTAGATTTCAAAAAGTGAAAGACAGGCCATGGTTTTCTAATTTGGCCCTATAGAGACCTGTCTATTTCAGGTTTGCCACTGTCGCTGAGATGAAGGACTACAATTTGTTGCTGATGTGCAAAATGAGGACGATGATGGTCTTGTTTGCTGATCAGGGTTGAGATTTGCTGTAAGGAATTTTAGGTTGTTAGGCTGTTATTGGGTTTTGTATGGTCTGTTGGGGATCTATGGTTCTATGAATGGATCAGATGTGATCTCCATATCAGCTGTTCCTGTTACTGGATGAGGGGTTTGCTTCAAGTTCTGAATGCTTTAGCGCATGCGCTGTGGTTGCAGCTGCTCGATACTTAATATTGCTTGTGCTGCTAATGATGAGGTTGTGCTGTGGGTCGGGGCCATCTTCTGCTTCTACAGACCTGTTAGGCTTTGGCTATTCTGGGATTCTCTGAGGGGCACAAACGTGTAGCTTCGGCAGCAAGGGGATCAGAATGTATAGTTTCGGCTTCGGCTTCGGCCAGTTGGGATGGTCTTCGGATATGAAGGCTTCAGTTTCGGCTTCGGCTCCGGCTAGTTGGGATGGTTTTCGGCTAGGAAGGCTTCGAATTCGATATGGCTGCGGCAAGAATGGCTTCGGCAATTAGGGCTTCGGCTTCAGGCGCCGTTTAATGCATGCTTCGAGGTTTTGGTTATTCGACAGATTGTGCTCCGGCATCGGGAACCTTTGTTCCTGGCCTAGGCTCGGTCCGTATTTGTTCTTTGGGTGTACTGTTTTATGTTTTGGGCGTCTGCCTGTAATCCTTTATAGTCCTTACATCATAGGGCATGTCCTATGATGTTTTGGCTATATTCTGATTGGGTCTCTCCCATGAGTTTTGTAATCCCCCATTTATTTATTTCAGTCTAAAATTAGCAAAAAAAAAAAAAAGAATTTGATTTTGCATGGGTACGTAAGCCAGGCTCGCAAAATTCAGTGGCTGATGCATTGAGTCGAAAAGTTGTCCAGGATTTTGTTGCTGCACTCACTGTGGTTGAGGTCGAGTACCTGAACATGATCAAACAACAGTCCCTAAATGATGCTGTTTACCAAAAACTTCAGACGCAAGTGCAAGAAGGCTTGGTTCGAAGCTATTGGATTGAAGATAATTTGCTATATGCAAAGGGCAGTAGGTTGTATGTCCCTAGTGGAGGGGGATTGAGGAGGCAGATCATGCATGAGACGCATGATACAAAATGGGCTGGTCACCCAGGCATAGAAAGGATGCTGGCGTTACTGTCTCGCTCATACTACTGGCCCAAAATGGAAAACGATGTGGAAGCGTATGTCAAGTCTTGTCTTGTGTGCCAAGTAGACAAACTTGAGAAAAAGAGTGAAGCAGGCTTGTTGCAGCCTCTTCCCATTCCTGACAGACCTTGGCAGTCCGTGTCAATTGACTTCATTTCTGGTTTGCCGAAGGTTGATGGAATGAGATCAATATTTGTTGTGGTTGATCGATTTTCCAAGTATGCGGTGTTCATCCCTGCACCTCATGCTTGTACAACAGATGTGGCTGCGAGATTATTTTTCAAAAACGTGGTGAAATACTTTGGGTTGCCAGAAGTTATCATAAGTGATCGAGATACACGGTTCACAGGCAGATTTTGGACCGTTCTGTTTGGCTTGGTTGGGTCAGAATTGAAATTCAGTACGGCGAACCATCCACAAACAGATGGTCAGACTGAAAGAATGAATCAGCTGCTTGAGGAGTATCTGCGACATTATGTGACTGCAAGTCAGAAAAATTGGTTAGAGCTGCTAGAGCCAGCTCAGTTCTGCTACAACTTGCATCAATCTTCTGCAACGGGTATGAGTCCCTTCGAGCTGAGTAACGGTTTTCAGCCAAGGACTCCAAATGATGTGGCTGTGCAGCGTACGGGAGGAAATTGGCCTGTTGCCTATCGTTATGCAAGGGCTAGAATAGAGTTGCTAGAGGAAGCATGAGACAGCCTGAGTAAGGCAGTGAGAAGGTTGAAAAAGTATGCGGATGCACATCGAAGGCCGTTAGAGTTTAAAGTGGGAGACATGGTGTTACTGAAGCTAACACCTCAGATTTGGAAGAAGATCAGTAGTAAGACTGTGCATAGAGGATTGGTACCGAAGTATGACGGCCCATTCGAAGTGCTAAAAAGGTTGGGGCAGTGGCTTACAGACTGAAGCTTCCAGACAGATTGAAGGTACATCCAACGTTCCTTGTGAGTTACCTCAAGCCGTTCCAGCAAGAGTTGCTTGATGCTGGCAGAAAGCAAGCCAAGAGGGCTCCGCCAGTGATTAGAAAGTAGTTTGACAAGGATGTTGAGAAGATTTTAGCTCATAAAACCGAAGGTATGAGTAAGAAAAATCGAAGAACAGACTACTTGGTGCATTGGAAAGGCGAAGCTGAGGTAGACTCGAGTTGTGAAAGAGATGTTAATTTGTGGCAGTTTGAGAAACAAATTACTGAATATTGGGCACACCCACCGACGAGGACGTCGGGCTCTTCTGGTGGGGGTGGTTTGTTAGCCCCTTAGAGGGTTGACACGAGCTTGGCATGCGGGACGCTCAGATAGCATGCCAAGCCAAGCCTTGACACTCATTTGTAGGACAAGCGTGTCTGTGCGGCAGCAAAGGGCGCTGAACGCACATGGTTGGCAAACGATCTTGACACTTAGTCATTTGAGGCAATGAGCAGCGTTGTGCAGCAGTGGGCGACACTAGGCAGCAAATGTGGTCATTGTACAGCAAATGGGCTATGTCAGAAAACTTGTAAATCTAGAAGGTTTGCATTATGCTTCCTCAGACAGGTCGGATGTCTAGTGCTGGCAGTTTGGAAAATTTCGTAAGTGCTACTATAGGGGGGGGTGCTCCGTGAAGGTCATCCGGGACCATGGGCAGATGCCATGGGCGGTGAGTGCTGGACGTTGGGACATTGTTGGGCTCCCCTACAACAATGTCTAACCTTGGATTGGGAGGCATGGATCAAATCAAAGACTTTTTCATGAGCTGGGCATGAACAAGCAAGAACGTTGCTGAGCGTGGCATCGGTTGGGCATGGCATAGGCGTGCGCCTAGCATGTCAAGGCATGGCATGGGCACAGCCCAGCATGCAACATAACATATGCATGTGGACAGACGCATGGGCTGGACGTGCACATCAAACTTGGACAGCACCTTGAGCAAGTGCTGGGCTAGTTGGAAATTCGTGTACCAAGTGGACAGCTTGATTGGGCAACAATGTGGGCTGACACACTAGTGAGTGAAGGAATGGATGCTGGAGCTTGACCCAACTGACTAACAGTTGAGGGCAGTTGCTGACAGTAACCTCCATGCACATGACTGGCATGTCTCAAGCCAGTTGCACATCATGGGGTGCCCAACACCTACTGGTGGGCGGTTGATGAGCAGTTGCTCATCATGGGGCGCCCAACACCTGCTGGTGGGCGGTTGATGAGCAGTTGCACATCATGGGACGCACACCTCTGCTAGTGGGCAGTTGTCAGGCGGTTGCTAATTCAAAATGCTGGTTTCCTATTGGTTCTGAATGACCTAACAGTTGGGGATGTCAACTGCAGCCTAATGTGTATATATATGTGTAGCCAAGGGCTCAGCAAGGTAGGTCAGAGCACTGAACAAGTGTAGCCTGCGAGCCCTAGTCATATATTGTATTCCTTGCTATTGAGTGAGCAATAAAAGGTTGGGACATTGTCCTATAAACACTGTGTATGCTTGTGTGCGTGGCTTGTATAAACAGACTGTGCTTGTGTGACTGACAGGTTGCTGACTGGTTGGGCAAACCTGTGCATCACAAGGAGGACAAAGACGCGAAAAATTAAGTGTCAGATTGTGCACCTTGTGACAGCAGGTGAGGTGGGCAGCTGGACAGGTGCGGGTGCTTTTGGGAGAGGTGGGCAGGTGTTGGTGTGGTGCATGTGGAGTGTCGAGCTGGTCAGGTGGTGAGGTGGCGAGCATGTGGGCATGTGGAGTGCATGTGGAGTGGCGAGCTGGTCAGAGTGCATGTGGAGTGGCGAGTGCATATAGAGTGCCGGTGTAGTGCATGAGGTGAGGTGGTGTAGTGCATTTAGAGTGCCGGTGTAGTGCATATAGGTGAGGTGGCGAGCATATGGTAAGGTGGCGAGCATGTGGGCAAGCTTTTTGAGTGGTGATCTGGTGAGCCGGTTGTAGTGGGCGAGCATTTTAACATCTTCTCATGTTTCTTTTAGCCCCTTGGGCTCTCATTTTTTTATGTGCACGTTTTATCTTTTAAATTTGTAATTCCGATTGGTTTGGTCGTAAGTCTTTAATTGTTCTTATTCTTTAGTTGTTCTTTTTTGGTGGTTGTCCCATGAGTTACATTCTAAAGTCTCTGGGGTATGCCCCTTTGCGATCGTTAAATATTCCTTTCTTTTCTATATACAAACAAACTTAGCAAAAAAATATATGTGAGATTGTGACGAACGAGATTTTGTAATTTCATTTTAATATTTATTAAATTAAATAAATATTCTCAATGATTTATTTATTGGATTAAATAATTAATTGATGCAATTGTGGTAGACTAATTTAATTATATGTGTTATATTTATTAAATTATTGTGGAGAATTTTTATTATTCAAAGTATGTACTTATGTGATCTTATTGAATTAAATTAAATATTTAAGAAGCATAATGTTATTTTAATTAATTTAATAATTAATTAGAGAACTAATTGTTTGACATAATTAATAAATGAGAAATTTAATTTTATGACTATGTGAATTAATGAGAAATTATTATATTTTATTTAAATTAAATTAAATGAGATATTTGATTATTGTGTAATTGTGTGTGATTATTAAACTATAGTATAAAGGATTAATGAAATTAAATGGGTTTGAGTTTTTAAGAGTGGCCAAACATGGTCTTAAGAGAAGTTGAGAGCAGTTAACCACGTAGGGGTTAACTGACCTCAACGTTACTGGTTATAATAAGTGCGCCTTCATCAGTTTTCATTATTACGTATATTATTTAGAAACAAAAACCTGAGAGTCAGAGAATTCAGAGAGAGTTAAAGGAATTTGTGATATTGAAGAATCAGAAGCATTGCTTGAGGGTAATCTCTTCAACCCAGATTTATTTACATCATTAGAGTTTTCATGAAAATGGCTTTCAAATTCTATAAAAACTCTGTAATTGAAAAAGAGTAATGATTATGTGTTATATATGTGATAAGATGTTATTATAACATGTTTTTACTATATATTGTACATTTCCATAACACCAGTTTCATAAAATATGTCGTATATTGTTCTTCAAAAATACAGAGTATGGAAATATGGCCATATGGCCCTTACGCACGAATTTTATGCATTAAATCATATGTTGTATCATAAATTTATATTTACATATGATTAGGTATGTTAAAACGAAGAAATCAAACTTCGAATGGACAGATTTAGTGTTATAACGAACCCGTAGTGTTAATTTTTATGTTTTGTTTTCAAAAACTTTCAAGAACATAAAGAACAGTGAAATTATGTGTTTGATTAAAGTAATTATATGAATTAAGTTGTTAAAATCATGTTAGAAAGGTTGGGTAATGATCATATATAAATTATAGTATCTGAGTATGTTTAAATTAATGTATGGGCAAGGAAATTGAAAGTTATGGTCATGTTCTGTGTTCTTCAAAAGAACATGTGAACTTGTGAGGGATTTTTTTTGGCCTAATTTGGCCTTTTTTATGCAGAAACTGCAGAAACTGAGTCTGGGTAACCCCGCCCCCGGCAGGTGTTACCAAACTAAATTACCCCGCCCCGGCGGGCAAAAAAATAAAAATAATAATAATAATAATAATAAATAAAATAAATAAATCAATAATAATAATTAATTAAAATATTTATCAAATAAAATGAATATTTTAATTGAGATATTTATGGAATAAAATAAATATTCGATGAAAATTATTAATTAAAATATTTATCAAATAAAATGAATATTTTAATTGAGATATTTATAGAATAAAATAAATATTCGATGAAAACTATTATTAAAATATTTATAAAATAAAGTAAGTATTTTAATTGAGATATTTATGGAATAAAATAAATATTTGATGAAAATTATTTATTAAAATATTTATCAAATAAATGAATAATTTAATTGAGATATTTATGAAATAAAATAAATATTAGATGAAAATTATTATTAAAATATTTATAAAATAAAGTAAATATTTTAATTGAGATATTTATGGAATAAAATAAATATTCGATGAAAATTATTATGAAATAATTTATTCGAATGTAATAATAGTAAGGAATTGAAAATATTCTAATTTAATTAGGTAATTAAATTAGAAGGGTGATGATTTGTTAAATAAAGTGGATTTTATATTAAATAATTAAGTAAAAATGTAACTAATAAATGTCGTGAATACATATGGTATGTGTTTAGGATTTGTGGTGAACGGAAGTAGTAATCGTTTAGCCTACGCACGAGGCAAGTTCCTAAACCTTGTTTCTTTACATAAAACAAGTTCCTTATTCTATCTTGTTTATTATTGTTCAAGTCAAGAGTTCATATTAGATGTTATCATTCTTTAAAAGCATGATACTTATTCGATTGTATACATTTTGAACTTTATTATTCAAATTGAATATCAATTATTATTGAACCTTGTAAGACTAGCGAGCCCTTATTGATTCGATTAGTCCATAGTTGATGAACGTTCTAAATTTCAGAACCATTGTTGAGCTTATCCAAACCAAACTTCCTTTGGTTCGGACTCTAATGTCAAACTGAGATGAACAACCCTGTTATAGGAGATTAATTATGCTTTAGCGTTAATATATTGTGCATAATATGGTACTAAGGGCTGATCCCCCTAAGTACGAGAAGAAGAGTCTATAGTCTTATGACGGTTAAAGGTTTCAAGTATAAACATTTGACAACCTATGACGTAGTTCAAGGTCTTATGACCCTCAGAAGTACTTTTGATTCTTGTTACTCATTCTTTATTCAAAAGCAAGTTTTCTTATTTCAGAAGTCATTGATTCATTCACATGTTATTATTTTATTGTTATATTATTATACTTATGGGCAATCATACTCACTCTTACGTAATAATAACATTGTAGTTAAGAACGAAAGGTCCGACGAGCCTTCTACTAGTAAAGGCAAAGGCAAAGTTAACAAGTGATGAAGATTTGTTATGTTATGTTTCAGACTTATGTTTAAGTTGTGTAAGACTTAATATTTGTTTATTTTTCAGCATTTGAGATTTAAGGTTAGTATGACCTGGGATTGATGTATTTATTTTCAGATGTTGTAACTCCATAAGGAGAGGATTTATTTCTATCTATTTATGGTTTTTCATTTATTATGGGTGGATAGATACATGATGTTTGGACAGTGAACACCAAATCCCGTGAGAATTAAAGTATCCGGATTTGGGGGTGTCATAGGTTGCTATCAGAGCCGTAGGTTATGAGCCTTAGGTGGGGGGAACAACCTTAGGTACTAGCCTTATAGTAAGAACATAGTAATGAAAAACTCTTATCGAGTTCTAAGAAATGAATTTCTTAATTCATTGAAGATAATAAAAGATTTTATGTGCTTAAGTGTTAAATTATGTGCTCTCTAGTACGACTTAGTAACTAAAACTTGAAACTGTGTTATCAGGATGTCGGATGTTGGAGGAGCTAGTCGAGCTGGGGAGGAGAAACCCCGAGTACCTACAGAGGAGGAACCCCGAGACATTCATGTCGTCAGGTTGCAGTTGGTTCAGAGAGAGACATCTCCATTGATCACGGTTGTTGGTCAAGAGCATGAGCCTGAGACTGATCTAGAGGAGGATCCTGAGGAGGAAGAGGAAGAAGAGGAGTTCCCACCGAACTCCATCGATGCTGAGATGTACAACGAGTTATATGACCGTAACGTAGAGTTACGTGATACTGTCCAGGATATGACTGAGCGGGCGATTATTTAGCAGATTACCATTGAGCAGAAGGATAGAGAGGTTGTGACTCTTCACATACATCTAGGAAATGTGGAGTGGGATTTGGTTCACGAGAAGGGTCAAACCGAGGAGAAGTCCGAAGAAATAGAGAAGTTAACGAATGAACTGAAAGAGAGCTCGAAAAGGCTGACCATAGCAGAGTAGGCCTAGGTAAGAGAATCACGTCGTGCTGATCTTGCAGAAGAGGATTGTTGTGCGAAGAAGACTAAGCTTGGGGAGACGTACTCTACACTTCAAAATACAATGGATGAGGCTCAGGATCGAGTTATGAGATACCCAATCCAGTTCAAAGGACTACCATCGTATATGCTAGATCGTCGGATGATGTCCCGCATCATGGAAGAGGAACGTAGCAAGGCTATTCAGCGCCTTAACAGGCAGTGATATGATTTTTTTAATTATGTGAAAAACTTATCTGATATTTAAATGTAAATTCCGATGTGTTTATAAACAAAGGAATATTTTGATGTTTTAAATCCTGTAGATTCTTTATCTCGGGATAGATGATGTAAATAGCAGTGATGCTATCGTATGATGTTAAAACTTTCTATTTGAATAAAATATCAGAGTTTACTGAGATAATGTGTTAAGTGATTATGTTTAAATGTTTTAGTTAAGCCTTAAATATTTAAAGGATTGAATAAAGACCTAATAAGCATATATTCTTATCAGAAACATGTCGCTGAGAAGACGACCAAATAGTCGACCAGCCCAGGAAGGGTCAACGAATAACAACAACAATGCCAATGCTGACCCCGTTCAGCAGTTGGTGAACTTACTGGATGGAGCAATTAACAATCAACCCCAAGCTCCACTAAATACAACGTTTAAGGATTTCAAGGCGGTGGGACCGCCAGAGTTTAAAGGCTCCATGAACCCGATAGAGGCTCAAACTTGGGTTATGGAGATGGAAAAAGTTTTTGACGTCGTCAGAGTCAGAGAGGACCAGAAAACCGCCTACGCAACGTTCATGCTGAAATCCGAAGCCAGTTCTTGGTGGTAAGCAAATAAGGTCCGGGGAGGTGAAGGTGTGATTACCTAGGAGAGGTTCAAGGAGATGTTTTTTGAGATGTATTTTTTGACCAGATCACAAAACCAAATGGAGGTCCAGTTTCTGGAGTTGAAACAAGGAAATATGTCCGTACCAGATTATGCAAGAAAATTTAATGAGTTGGCTAGGTTCGCCCCATATCAAAGTACACACAGATGAGAGAAAAGCAAGAATGTTTGAACAAGGACTGAAGCCCTGGTTATATAGGAAAGTACCAATGTTTCAACTAAACACTTTTGCTGGAGTACTGGAAAAGGCCATCCTCACTGAAGGTGGGAGCGATACGGTGACCAAGTACAATCAGGATCAGAAGAAGAAGAAGAGTGAAAATGAGGGAAATAACAAAGCTAGTGGCAGCAACACGGGAGGAAGTATCAATCAGAAAAGGAGGTGGACTGACAACTCATCAACTAGAAATCAGCAAGGAGGTCAGAAGAAGAGGATCAAAGTGTGCCCGACTTGCGGGAAAGCTCATCTGGGAGTTTGCATGAAGGGAAAACGAGTGTGTTACCATTGTGGTCAGGAAGGCCACATAGCACCTAACTGTCCTAACCCAAAGAAGGGTTCCTGCTTCACTTGTGGCTCAAAGGATCATCTGGCAAGAGACTGTCCTAAGAAGGGATCTGGAGGGGTAGGATCAGGAGGAAATAGGGAAAACAGCAGTGGAAGCACTCTGACTATCACAAGACCAATTGTGACACCCCCAAATCCCAGTACTTCATTACCTCAAGATTTGGTGTTCACATAATCAAAACGTTCATATCTAACTACCCAATCATAATATAATTGAATAATAAAACCTGCCCATATAGGATTTTACATTAATAAAAATAATATCTCCCAGGTTATCTAACCTTTATTACAATCATCATCGGAAAATTAAAACATGATCATAATTAAATCTATTACAAGCTTCATAAATAAAAGATAATTAAACGATGTCGTCTAATCAAGCACTTTGTCCTTTCCTTTGCTTGTAGAAAGCTCTTCAAACTTCTTAACTTCATCTGCATTGTTTTGTGCAAGAGTGAGAAAACAAATTGCCCACAAGAAGGATAATATACAATAACAATTTATAAATGATAATTCAATGAGTTTTCAATGGTAAAGTATTCTTACCGGAACGTTAAACTTTAATTCAACAATTATGTGTTCAGAGAAATAATGAACGTTAAGTTAACAATAGATATCAACATCAAAGAATACACTGAGGGTCACAAGACCACGAATTATACTTTAGGTTTCAAGTATTTCTACTTTAACATTTAACAGTCTAAAAGACTATAATCATCATCTTTGTCCTAGGTTAACAGGCGTTTCTACTGTAACCTTTAACAGTCTAAACGACTATATGAACCATCATTCCGTACTCCAGGTGATCAACCCTTTGTACTATGTATTGCGCAAACATTTTAACGCTATTGCGTATTTCTAAAATAATCCCCTAATAATAGGGTTGTTCATCTCAGCTTAGATCATCAGGTTTCGAACCAAATGAAGTTTGGTTGGGAATTAGCTTGCAAGGAATTCTAGATCTTTATAATGCTCATCAACCAAGTACTGGTTGAATCAGATAGAAACAAATAACTATTCAAGAGTTTGATTATAATATCTTCATGAACAAGGTATATTGATGAATTAATAAGAACTAGAGTATTAACAATTTCTAAATTGAACAAACGTTATCATCGACAACATGCTTTCAAAATTGTGTGAGTTACATAAGCAAACCAAAGGAAGTTTGGTTTGGGTTGACTTCAAGGGAAATTTAGAGTTTAGAACATTCATCAACTAAGGATTAGTTGAATTGGTAAAGAATCGCTAGACAAGGCTGTTTGCTTCGTGGTACTAATTCTACTGCGATCGTTCTGGTGCCAAAAATCTCTAACCCCACTTCTATGAATGATTATAGGCCCATTTCATGTTGCAATACTACCTATAAATGCATCTCCAAGATTATCGATGTTCGTCTTAAATGTATCCTCCCGTCTCTTATTTCTCCTAACCAATCGGCCTTTATTCCGGGAAGGAGAATTGGGGACAACATTCTTTTGGCCCAAGAATTATTCAGGAACTACCACCGTCCTTCGGGTTCGGCCAGATGTGCGATGAAAATTGACTTAAGGAAAGCTTTTGATTCTATTTCTTGGGACTTCTTATTAGCTGCCCTTAAGTACTTTAAGTTCCCTCCTAAATTTTTGTATTGGATTAAGGCTTGTATTACTACGACAAGTTTTTCTGTGAAGGTTAATGGAGCTCTGTGTGGCTATTTCAAAGGGGCGAAAGGTCTAAGGCAAGGTGACCCGTTGTCTCCCTATCTTTTCGTTATTGTTATGGAGGTCCTTTCTACTATGCTCGCGAAGGATTCTAAGCTTCCTGCTTTTAAGCATCATTGGAAAACGAGTCAACTTTCTCTTACTCACCTTTGTTTTGCGGATGACCTTATCATTTTCTGCCGTGGAGACCTTAATTCAGTAATGATTGTTAAGCAGTGTCTTGAGAAATTTGCCTCTTGTTCGGGTTTACACACTAATGCTTCGAAAAGTATGTGTTTCTTGTCTCATGTTCCTCCTGAAACGGCTGATTCTATTATCCTTACTTTGGGTTTCCAGTTAGGGATCTTCCCTGCAAAGTTCCTGGGAGTTCCCTTGCTAACCTCCAAGTTAAGTCTTGCGGATTGTCAACCTCTCCTTGATAAGGTTAAAGCCCGAATAAGCTCGTGGACTAACAGATTTCTGTCATATGCTGGTAGGCTTCAACTTATTAAATCTGTTATTTATGGCATCCAAGCTTATTGGTCTTCTCATTTCATTCTCCCGGCTGCAGCCTTAAAAGATCTCCAATCTTCTATGTCTAGATTTTTATGGAAAGGTCCTTCTATGCAGAAATTTGGTTCCAAGGTTGCCTGGAACAAGATTTCTCTGCCTGCTTCGGAAGGGGGCCTCGCTATTAGGAACCTTGAAGAGTGGAACAAAGCTTTGATCATGTTACATCTCTGGAACGTCATAAATCCTTCCTCTATTTCTATTTGGGCCTCTTGGGTTCGTGTAGTTCATCTTAAAAACAGCTTTTTCTGGACTACCCCTATTCCAAATGATTGCTCCTGGATTTGGAGAAAAGTGCTTCAGCTTAGGGGCCTAGCTCGCAGATTCATTTCCTTTAGCATTGGTAATGGGGCTAACACTAATCTCTGGTTTGATCCGTGGCTGGGGGATCCTTTGGCCTCCTCTGTGCACTCCCCCTTAATCGTAAATTCGGGTCTTGGTCCTACTGCTTCTGTTAGTAGTATCATTATTGATTCTGATTGGGTTCTCCCTAATTCCAATTATTGCGAGGTTATGGAGTTCAGGTCCTCATTTGATTGTTCTAGGAGTTGTAATTCGGCTCGTCAGGATGAGCTTATCTGGGATGGTATTGGTGCTAAGGACGTGAAAGCCTCTACTTTTTGGCGTTCCATTCGGCGAGTTGGGGCTACTGTGAGGTGGCATAGTTTAGTGTGGCATAAGATTGTGCCTCCTCGTCACTCTTTCCTTCTTTGGCTTGCATTCCATAATGGGCTTCGAACTCAGGATAGGCTTCTCTTTTTTGGGCTTACAGTTGATCCCTTTTGTGTTCTTTGTTCCAAAGATAGGGAAACATTTCAGCACTTATTTTTCCACTGTAGTTACTCCTTTCAGATTCTGGTAGCGGTTCTTAGGAGATGTGGATGGAGAGGCTTGAGTCGTAGTTGGGCTTCTATAACCGATTTTATTTCTGACTGCTCCTGCCCCAAATTTCTTAATAGCCTTCTGCATTTTGGTTTTGCTGTTGTGGTCTATAGAATTTGGCAAGAACGGAATGCTAGAATATTTACTCAAGTAGCAACCCCTGCTCAGATCATTATCCGAGATATTATTCACATTCTTAAGTGTGGTCTCCACACTAATGCTCGGTTTCAAAAGATTAAAGCAAAGGTATTATATCAACATCTGGCTCTGTAAATTTCTGAGCTGGATTCTCGATGTTTCTGCTGTGGTTCTGCTGTTTGGGCCTCGGGAGGCTGTTCATGGTTTGGATGTCCTGTTTTGGGTCTGTTTCTGCTGTGGTCTTTCGCTTCGGCTTGTGTTCCTGGTGGGTCTGTTATCTGTTGTTGCTGGGTCTGGATTCTGGTCGTGGCTGCTGGTACTGCTTCTCGTTGCAGTCGGCAGCACTGTGATGCTGGGTTCCTTGGCAGTCCTGCTGGATGTCTTGGTCGTTGTCTCCTAGTTCGGTTGCGGTGGTGCTGGTTTGCTGGCTTGGTTCCTGCTGTCTTTGCTGCCTTTCTTCTTTTCTGCTGCTATGATATAGCTCTGATGGTTCTTGGTTGCTGCCGGGTAGGATGATGGAGCCGGGTGGCACTTTTGTGCTATTTCCTTCTTGGCATGGCTGCTTCTTCTTGGTGGGTTGGTGCTGTCTTCAGCTGCTCGGGGAAGCTATGTTGTTGTGCTTTAGCTGCTGGGTCTGCCTGCTTCAGCTGAGTCCATTTTGCGCAGGCATGGATTGCTTGTAACTGCTGGTTTTAACTGATTTACAGCAATACGCAGGCATGGATTTACAGCTGAGTCCATTTTGCGCAGGCATGGATTCTTTGGTGTGCTGGGTCTTGACTACTGATGCTGGCTCAACCTCGTCTTGAGCAGTTGCAGTCATAGTTGTGCTGGGCTGAACCTTCTGAGTTGTTGTGCCTCTGCTGGTTCGTCAGTAGCCTATGGGGTCAGTAGCTGCTTGGTGATGCAGCTGCTACTGTGCTTCCCTACTGATGTTATGGGTTTTGATAAGCTACAGTTTTTGGGACTGTTCGCTGCTGCTCAAGCTGTCTTCCTGCTGTACTTTGACTGGCTTTGATGTTTCTCGTCAGCTATTGGGTTTCATACTGATGCTATATGCTGTGTGCTGGGTAGAGGGGCTTCTATGTCGTGTTGCTGATTTTTATTTGAGCAGATTTTGGTTTCTGCTGTTGCAAACTGTCTGGAAAATGTTGATGTTGCTGTCTGCTTTGGACTAGTGCTAGTGATGCTGCAGTTGGCTGGTTTTTGGTCAGCAGTCGGCTAGTAGTCTGGTTTAGATTACCAGATGGTTTCTGCTGGTCTCGATTCTCCTGCTTAGTGTGGTCTTCCTGCGTGAGCAGTTTCTCTTGCAGCGTGTGGTTTCAGCTGGATGCTCTTTTTGCTGTGGTGGCTTTGCTGCTAGTGTGGTCTTGTGCAGCTATTCTGCTGTGGGCTTGTACTTATTCTGCTGGTTTTGTAGTTGCATTGTTCCTTATTATTTCTATGTTACTAGTGACTAGCTTGAGTTTACCTTTGCCATCATAGGGCCTGTCCTATGATGGCTATGGTATACCATCTGGGGTTTTATCCCATGAACTCTGTACTTATTCTTTCTTTTATTTCAGTCTAAATTTAGCAAAAAAAAAAAAAAATAAGATAGTGCAATGATATTGGAGAACGAAGATCAAACAACAGTTCTTAGTAACTGAATAAACAACATTACTGACTTTAAATAAACAAGGTAATCTCGTTTGAATAAAGAAATAAAGATTAACTAACTTGTTCAACAATTAAATGAGAGTTAAAGAATTTGCATGACAATAAATCGTTAAACAAGAGATTAGAGTTAGAGAATTTGCATAAGTATAACGTAATAGTGAAAAGTTACCTTGATGAATAATAAAGTAGCAAAGGTTAGGGAACTTGCACAATGTAATAAATGAACTAGCTCAACGAAAGTGTAGAGTTAGAAAACTTGCCTCGAGCGTAAGCTAAAATATTACAAATCACGTTCACCTATACACAGTATTAAAACCACAATATTTATTAGACATACTAATATTCACTTTTCAATATAAAACGCATTACTAGCTAAATTTGTTATTTTAGCACAAGTCTTAAGCTATCATTTACATTTCAGAATTCCCAAGTTTTAATCATCACAACACATAACTAACGTTCATTGTATAAACTAGGTTTATAACATAACGCGTTTTTGATTTACTAATCATTTTTGCAACTTTGAATTCATAATACATATAACAAAACTCTGTATTAGCCTTGTTGTTACATGTTGGACACATTACCATAACCTTTAGCTAAGCCACAAAGAACGACCAAAGTCTGCAGAATTAGCAGACTTCGGTGTCTGGAAATAGGCACTCGCGCGGCCGCGCGAGTTTTGTACTGGGAGGCCGCGCGCCCGCGCCTAAGGGCTGCGTGCCCGCGCAACGCACATAACTTAGTTTTCAAGAACAGAGCTTCGGCACTTTTCTTAAGCCAACTAACACGAATTTCACCCACTAAACAGTGATAATAGCACGAAAAATAAATATACAACTATCATAAACATGATTACTAAATATTCAACCACTTAGCACAATTTAACAATCACTAAAACTATTTTAATTTCTCAATTTTCATGTTTTGAATAAAAACTTAATTTTCTTGACATTCATCCTAAAAATTATCACTGTGAATTCAATACATGATCAAATCACTTCATTCCAATTATGTTAGACTCATTTCTTAATGAACTAACATAATCAAGCTTCAATTTGTAGTTTAACATAAGAATTGACCATCAAAATTGGTACTTTTCATGAACCATATGAAAAATATTCACTGACATTATTTTCTTCCTTTTAAACGAAATTAGCATAATAATTCTTGACTAAATACTAGTTCTAGCACCACAAATACATATAGATACAATAATTCAGTTCATAACAATCATTCAAGACAAATTGGATTCACAGGACTTACAAATTTTATGTCGTATTCATTACCGTATACGTAAATAATGTCATATACATAAATAGTGCCATATACATGAATAGTGTCGTATACGTGAATAGTAACCCCAACACAAAAAGGTAGAACTTCCACAATAAAATCCATACCAATATTTCGGTATAATGATATTGAAATAATAACATCATTATGAAGAAAATAACATTCTTTACTATCCCTTATTGTCCCTTACTATCCCTTACCTCAAAAGAGCAACACTTCTGACTGGATATCGGATATGACACTGAAGGATACTTGCACTGATGAATAGCAACTAACCAAGTATCTAAATACTCATAAAATACACTCGATAATCTAGAGAGAAAAGAGAGAAAACTTATGAATTCTGGTGTGATTTTCAATTTTAACTTAGCCCTCTATTTAAAGGAAAATGTTAGCACGCCAAAGCAGATTTGGCCTGCTACTTGATGGCTTTACCTGTTACTATTCCACCCACCAAAAATCAGCCATCTTCCCCAACAACCAAAAGTGGGGCCCACCCATTTCTAGAATTTTCCACCAAAATCATTTATAAACCTAATTTCCGAATCAGTCACACCTCTTAAAATTCATAACAAATCATTCGTTTATTTTTAACGGTTCAAAATTTGTGAACATATACTTAATTTATATATGTATAACATATCCAAAAATCACAACGATCCAATGGTCAGATTAAAAATTATAACTCGCACAATAAAGCTGTAAGAACACTGATTTGATCTTTTAATACCTCCAATCCGACAAAATACTGATAAAATAACTCAACATTAATTCCTTCATTTATAACCACATAAATAAATCCATCATTTATATTCGCATCAAATAAATATTTCCTTATCATATAAATCGATAATTAATTATTCATAAATAATATTACAGAATCATAATAATGACAACCAGGCAGTTTCCAGGAAAGAGGGGGCTTTCCGATAAAGATTTCTCCTTACTGGCGCGCAATTAGGTGACCAAACCTCTCATTGACAGATTTTTCTAGACATTGCCAATAATGCTATCTAATAATATTATTCAAATAATATGAATTATTGGTCTGATAATGGGAAATACTGTGCAGTGACAATTATTGAACAACAATAATATAAAATATCAACGTAGCAATTATCAAATCAATAAAATAAAATATTGAACAGTAATTACTGTAACAATTATTGAGTAGTGCATTCTCACTTAAGAATCAATAATTGAAAAAAATATTGTGCAATACCTTGTGCTACTGTGCAACTACGCGTATTACTGTATTTTAACCACCAGGTATTCCAACAGTGTTAACGGTAACAACTACGCCGTTATTTATAAAAACTCAAACTTGTCATTTTCTTCATTCGACAGTTATTCTGTTATGGGGCCCACAAATGACTGCGCCGTCGTACGGATATTCCCGACAAAAAGAATATTCCACGACCAAACGAATATTCCCCGACAACAATGAGTATTTTATAGCCACTTGCGTATTTTGAAAAATTTCATATATTACCCTTAACTTTAACCTTTTATCAATTTAACCATTTACTGAATAGAAAAATTGAATACTTTTATTTCATAAAATTCAGGGTCTTACAGAAAATGATGAAGTAGATTTGAATTTGGATTTGTTATGAAGAATATAACGAATTAAGATTTGGATTTGTGGTGGAGAAAATGATGAATTATATTAGATAATTTTGTATCTTTAAAGTTAATTTCAAATATTTATAAATTAAAAAAAATAATATGTATTCATTAATTTTATATAAATACATTTTTAAAAATTATATATTAACATATTTTTATTAATTAATATATTTTTTTATTAATTTAATTATTTGTTATTTAAAAAAAGAGAGAATTCAAGTTTGAAATAAAAAAAAAGTAAACTAAAGTTATTTTATTATTATTATTAAAAAAAATCACGATGGGTCTTATATTCCACGTAAGCGTTGCCATGTAGACTTTCCATTAACTTTTAACACTTTTAAACGGAAATTTCAATTTTTGTAAAATAATTATAGTTCAATGAGTTGGCCGTAAAAAAATTCAGTCCAGTGATGCATTTGTAAACCGAGGTCGAGTAGAGTGGACAAAAATGTATTTAACCCATAAATTAAATTAATTTAGAATATTATCTCATCGATATAATTTATAAATATTTACTAACAAAAATCACATATTAATTTAATTTAAGAAATATTTTAAATTACAAAACAACAACTACATCAATAAAATATTTATTTAATTTAATAAATAATTTAAATTACAAATAAAATCTTGGATTGTTACACCAATCGCAACCAACCGATCGACCGTCAGGACATTCAACATGACAATGCAGGATGCTGTGCAGTCTCGCGATGTGGTGTCAGGTATCATTCCGATCAATAAAGTTCATGCTTATGCATTAATTGATTCGGGTGCTACTTGTTCATTTATATCCGATGACTTTGCTAAGAACTTAGAATTGCCTAAGGATGAGTTTGAACATCCCATGAACATAGAAATTGCGAATAGAGAAATAATCCATGTTAAGTACGTACATATGAATTGTAGAGTGGATATTAAGTATAATATCATGAACGTAGATCCTATCCCTATTCGACTTGGAGAATTTGACGTTATTTTGGGTATGGACTGGTTATTCAATTACGGGGCTGTAATTGATTGCCAGAAGAAGCGTATTAACCTTATGACTCCGTCAAAGGTTATGTTTTATTGTAGCAAGTCGCCTAGACAAGAGAGTTGTCTGACGTTGATGCAGGCCAGGAAATGGTTAAGACAAGGCTGTGTAGGATATTTAGCTTACATAATCGACAGTCGTAAAAAGAATCCGAAAGTAGAGGAGATACCAGTAGTGAAGGACTTCGCAGACGTATTTCCGGATGATTTGCCAGGACTTCCACCAGATAGAGAGGTTGAAGTTTTGATTGATTTGGCTCCAGGAACGGCTCCAATATCGAAGGTAGCGTACCGAATGGCACCAGTAGAGATGAAAGAATTGATGGTACAACTACAAGAATTACTAGACAAGAAGTACATTCAACCGAGCGTATCGCCATGGGGAGCGCCGATGTTATTTGTGAAGAAGAATGACAGAACGATGCGGCTCTACATTGACTATAGAGAACTGAATAAGGTCACGATTAAGAATAGATATCCATTACCGAGGATCGATGAACTGTTTGATCAATTGAAGGGAGCAAGATACTTTTCAAAGATAGACTTGAGGAGTGGTTATCATCAACTGAAGGTGAGGCCAGAGGATGTACCGAAGACAGCGTTCAGAACACTATATGGTCACTACGAATTTTTGGTAATGTCATTTGGTCTAACGAATGCTCCTGCAGCATTTATGGGCTTAATGAATGGAGTGTTCAAGATGTTTTTGGATAAATTCGTAGTGGTATTTATAGATGATATTTTGGTATATTCGAAGACCAAGGAAGAACATGAAGAGAATTTAAAGTTACCGTTAGAAGCTTTAAGAAGGGAGAAGTTGTATGCCAAGTTATCAAAATGAGAATTTTGGATCGAGCAGGTACAATTTCTTGGAGATGTGATTGATAAAGACAAAATTTTGGTAGATCCATCCAAAGTCGAATCCGTGATAAACTAGAATCAGCCGAGAACGCCGTCGAAAGTACGAAGTTTTCTTGGATTGACAGGATATTATAGAAGATTCATTCAAGACTTTTCCAAGATAGCAACTCCGTTAACGAATTTGACTCGAAAAGCTGTGAATTTTTTTTGAACGGAGAAGAGTGAGCAAAGCTTTCAAGAATTGAAGAAGAGGTTGAGTACAACACCTGTGTTGTCTCTTCCGGATGATACAGGAAATTTTGTTGTTTATAGTGATGTGTCGCATAAAGGACTTGGTTGAGTGCTTATGCAAAACGGCAGAGTCATTGCGTATGCGTCACAACAATTGAAGGATTATGAGAAGGGGTATCCGACCAACGACTTGGAGTTAGCTGCAGTAATTTTTGCTTTGAAAATCTGGAGGCACTATCTCTATGGGGAGAAGTGTGAAATATATACAGACCACAAGAGTCTGAAATATTTTTTTACACAGAAATACTTGAATATGCGCCAAAGAAGATGGTTGGAGTTAATTAAGGACTATGATTGTGAGATTTTATACCATCCAGGTAAGGCAAATGTGGTTACCGACGCCTTAAGTAGAAAGGGTAGGGAGAAATTGATAATGTTAACCGCTCAGGATGAGCTAATTTCAGAAATGGAGAAACTGGATTTGGAAGTGAAGTATCCTATGGAAATTAATGAGAAGCTATTTCAGATGCAATCTGGTACAACCCTACTAGATAAAGTTAAGGAGGCTCAACTTAAGGACGAAGAATGTAAAAAGGTGAAAAAGAAGATATCTGAAGGAACCGAACCGAGATTCAAGATGGACAAAGAAGGAATACTAAGATTTGAGAACCGAATTTGGGTACCACCAGTACCAGAGATTAAGGAAGACATTTTGAGCAAGGCTCATAGCTCACGATATTTGATTCACCCTTGTAGTACTGGAGCTGTCATTTACACTCCTAAATTAACCTCACTTTCACTTTACAAATTTAAACAATTAGCACAGTAGTAAGCAAGGATCGATCCCACAAAGAGTGATTTGTTTTATTATCATATGATTTCTAATGAAAAGGAGATTTAGAATTAATTAATTAAATTATAAAGAATAAACTAATAAGAATAAACAATGAATAAAAAACTTCAGTTCTTCAGTTCAGTATCACCTTTTTATAACAATAGACTAACAAAGTGTAACATTATTATCCTTCAATGAAACTAATAGCCCTAGGTAACAACAAGCTCTACTACCTGAAACTCCCCTTAGATTGTCACTCAATGAAACAAGCTCTTCACAAGATTCTAACAATTATATAACCTAGAATAAGCTCTCTAGATTTAATATAATAGCAACATTAAGAACTAGGGAATTAGACTATTCCAAGCAACAAACACATAAGCTCGGATTGTTTAACTTGTCTTCTGATAATCATAGCAATACTCAAAAGCTTATCCACAAACAGGTATTACTAATTACTACTTGTGATTAGAAACAGTATCAATTACACGTAATATTATTCCTTGATCTAGCATATGATATTTGTTAACCAACTCAATCCTGCAAAAATCAAATCAGTTAAGCCAAATAGCATTCAGAAATTAAATCAGATTATCAAAAATGAATTTCATGTGAGAAGGAATAAATAATGAATACTCAATTAACCATTAATTATAAATAAGGTTCAACATCCCTTAGAACTGAATAAAAATAACTTAGCTCGTGTTTTTAATCCTCCAATGTTGTAGATGAGAGAATGTAGTTGATACTTGAATGAATAAAATGGGCCGGTTAGTTTATCTCTCTAGAAATGTGCTCTCCCTTCTCACTAGGATCCTAGGCTCCTTTCCCCCACCTTTTTGCTTCTTCCTCTTACCGTTAACTCCTTCTTTCCTTTTTCAACCTCCAGCCCTCCCTCACCTACTTTTTCCATCTTCACCAAACATTCTGTTTACCCGTTTTGACCTTCCTCCTCCACCCTCCTTTCTCCCTCCCGTCCTCCACCGTCACCCTCCTATCTCCCGTCTTCCCCCGTCCTTCCTCTAGACTTCTGCGGTGCCTCTGCTATCCAGAGCCATGGTCGACCACCCCCATCTCTCAGCCGGAAACTCCGTGAGTAACCCGTCCCGCGATCTTTTTGCAGAATTTGGAGTTTCAAAGCCGAGTTCCCCCACTGAATCTGTGGAAATGGTGGAGTCTGAGCCTAACCCCTCGAATATTTCTATAAGCTCGGACGAATCAAATGCTCTTGAAGCTCAGCTTGGAGAGAACTTTGGCCCAGCCACTAGTTCGAAAGCTCAAGATATCTTTAAAGCAGCCCATTTCTTCTCTAGAAATGCCCGTGAGGAGGCCCTAGCAGAAAGGAGGAAGAATGCAAAGTTAATGGAATATATATCTGCCTTGGGTCTCCCTTTAGATGATGTTAATAACCTTTCCACTATAGGGGCTTCCGCTTCTCTAACTAATGCCCGTAAGGTTCTCGAATCCGGTCCCTTATTTGGACGGAGTTCACCAAAGGAAGCATCGTCTCCTCCCCTTACCTCCCTTGCCACTACTTCGGGTAGTCTTCCGAAGTCTGTGGCTCCTCCCCTTCCGATCCCGGAGATAGCCGGCAACCAGCCCATTCTTCCTAAATCTTGGAGCTCGATTGTTTCAAACTCTGTCCCAGAGAAGAACTTGGGTCTGAGCTTCTTTCCCCCTGCCTTGGCTGAAGGGAGTGTTAAGGTGAACCCGCCAGTTGAAGTCCTAAAGATTGGCCTGCATAAATGGTCCACCAGTCTAGTTGGTCATTTCATTCAGTCGAAATTGCCTTTCAAGCTTGTCGAGACATCGGCAAAGAAGCTTTGGGGACACTTGGGTTTGGCTAAAGTTTATCTCCATGACAAGGGGTATTTCATATTCAAGTTCGACTCAGAAGCTGACAGGGACAATGTTCTAGCAACAGGCCCATGGTATATAGCATCAAAGCTTCTCCTTTTGCAGCCATGGCATGACGGGGTTAAACTTGTAAATGTCGACTGTAGCAAAGTCCCAATCTGGGTTAAATTTAGCAACATTCCTCTCTCTTACTGGACAAAAGAGGGTTTGAGCTAACTGGCGAGTGTTGTCGGTCGTCCTTTATTCGCAGATGATATGCCATCTAAGCTTGAGCCAATGAGCTATGCTAGGATTTGTATTGAGATGAATGCTTCGTCGAAGTTCCCGGCCTTAATTAAAGCAGTTGTTTTCAATGGAGCGGACTTAGCTGAAGATACCGTTGAGGTGAAAGAGGAGTATTGGAGCAGACCTCCTTCTTGCTCAAATTGTAACTGTTTCGGTCATTCCTTGCTCCGATGTCCTAAATCAAACTTTCAGTGGGTACCCAAGGCTCCGCCTTTTCCTCCTGAGGCCACTTGTCCGCCCATCTCAATTGCTACCAATGCCTCTCCTCCCCTTGATCCGGAAAGTTCCTGGACAGCTCTAAAGGACTTAAAAAACCATCCTCCCCTCCTGCTGTCCACCCAGTTCCTTTTTCAAATACCTTCAACCCTATTGTTTCTCCCCTTCTTCCCAACGACGACTCTAAATCTCCTGTTCCCCCCAACCCGCTGGTGGATAGGCTCAAGCAGGTCGACGAAAAGGAATGTAGGGACCTGAAGCATAAATCTAGGCCTGGGAAAGAGCCACTTCAAAATTCTAAGAAGAGAAATAAAGGTCCAAGGGGGTCTTCCCCTTCTTGATTAAGCTTATCCCCCATTCACTATTACATATTTTTGTTCCTATAATGTCAGGGGTTTAAATAAGAAGCCAAAGCAGGCGCTCGTTCGTAACCTTTTGTTAAACAACCTTATCTCTTTTGTGGGCCTTATTGAGACTAGAATCAAAGCTCCAAAGGCTCTCAGGATCTCGAGAGCCTTGTGCCGTAACTGGGTTTGGACATTCAACTATGATCACCATCCGAACGGGAGGATCTGGGTGGGGTGGGATCCTAATATCTGGAGAGTGGATAGCCTGTTTCAGTCTTCTCAACTATGCCATTTCAAACTTACCCCTATTCATGGAGATACCCCTATTCTGGTTTCGATCGTTTATGGCTTGAATTCGGCAGTGGAGCGTAGGCAATTGTGGGATGACCTCAAATCTATATCCTCTTCGGACACTTGGTGTATCCTGGGAGATTTTAACACTGTCAAACGGGTTTCTGAATCTGAAGGAGGTGATCCTTCCTGGGACGCTGGCATGACGGATTTCAATGACTGTTTAGACACTATCGGAGTAGATGACATTCGAGCTATTGGGCCTCTGCATACGTGGTGGAATTGCTAGGTAGGAAACCCAATTTTCAGGAAGCTAGACAGAGCTATGGGCAACAGTTCTTGGTTTAGCGCCATGTCTGATTCCCAAACCACCTTTGGTCCCCGTGGCCTTTCCGATCACTGCCCAGTTATTCTCAACACAGGTTATCATCTGAGGCGGCCTAAAAAACCCTTTCAATTCTTTAATTTCATGCTCGAGTTAGATGGGTTCAAAGAAGCTGTTTCGGATTGTTGGACCAGTAGTATCCATGGGAATTCATTTTACATCCTTAATGAGAAGTTGAGGAGAACCAAGAGAGCTCTTGTTGCCTTGAATTCTTCTATAGGTAATCTGACGAGCAATGTAAGCAAGCTTCAAGGTCTTCTGGACTCCGTCCAAATGTCTCTCCAGGCTAATCCCTTAAACCCTCTTTTATTAGCTCAAGAATCGTCAGCTATCCAATCTTTATGGAAAGCAATGGCTCTTGAAGAATCCCTCATGCTCCAGAAATCTAGAGCAATTTGGCTAGCCCAGGGAGATAAAAACACTAAGTTCTTTGCAACTGTCATTAAGAGTAACTGGAACCACAACAAAATTCTTTCTATCTTCAACAACTCGGGTGACTTGATTGAGGACCAGAAAGGTATCCAGCAGGTAGCGATGGTATATTACCAGGATCTTTTGGGATCATCCCCTTCATCCTATCCGGGGCGTGATGACCTTAAAAAATTTATTTCTAAGAGGATCTCTCCATCCCAGGCAGCTGCTTTAACCACTCCAATCCTTGATTCTGAAATTAAGGCGGTCCTTCAGTCCATGAAACAGAATAAGAGCCCGGGCCTGATGGTTTCAATGTTAACTTCTTCCTTCACTGCTGGGATACAATCGGCCGAGACTTCACTGCTGCTGTCCACTCTTTCTTCAGAACCGGTCTCCTTCCGAGGGGAGTGAATGCTACGGTCATAGCCTTGATCCCGAAGACAGAAAACCCTTCCAATATGGCAGACTTCAGACCCATTTCTTGTTACAACATAATATACAAATGTATAGCAAAGATTCTTGCCAATAGGCTAAAACTAGTCCTCCCGTCCATTATAGACTATGCTCAGTCAGCTTTTATCTCGGGTAGAAGTATTAGCGATAATATTCTCCTTGCTCAGGAGCTGTTCAGAAACTATTATCGCCTATCTGGTCCGGCATGGTGTGCTCTAAAAATTGATATCAGGAAGGCTTTTGACACAGTTGACTGGGGTTTTCTTCTAGACCTGCTGAGTTTGCTTCAGATTCCACCCATTTTTATAAACTGGATTAGAGAGTGCATCACAACGCCAATGTATTCTGTTAAAGTCAATGGCTCCCTTGCCGGCTACTTTAAGGGAGCAAGGGGTCTTCGTCAAGGAGATCCTCTGTCCCCTTACCTGTTTGTTTTAGCCATGGAAGTATTATCTATGATTCTGAATAAGGAAACTCTCCTGCCGAATTTCAAGTTCCATTGGAAAACAGAACCATGCAACATTACTCATTTATGTTTCGCGGATGATATTATAATGTTCTGCCACGGAGACTTTCCATCTGTTTCCATCATCCACTCGAGCATCCAATCATTCTCAATGTTCTCCGGATTAATCCCCAACGCTCTTAAAAGCCTATGCTTTTCTAGCAAATGTCCCAAATGATGCCAAGGAAAGTATAAATCAGCTGCTGGGTATACCGATTGGAGTTCTTCCAATTAGATTTCTTGGAGTTACCCTCATCTCTTCTAAACTTATACACTCCGACTACCAGCCTCTGATTCACAGAATCACCGCGAGAGTCACTTCATAGACTTCCCGCTACCTCTCATATGCCGGCAGAGTGCAGTTGATAAAATCAGTGATATTTGCCATTCAATCCTACTGGGCAGCCCACTTTATCTTGCCTAAATCGGTAATGCGTGCAATCCAATCTATAATGTGCAGATTCCTTTGGAAGGGCTCCTTTCTTCTAAGGAATGGTTCTAAAGTCGCCTGGAAGGATTTGTCTACCCCCTATGCGGAGGGAGGCATGGCCTTAAAAAATCTTGTCGATTGGAACTCAGCCCTCATTTTATCCCATTTGCTCAGAGTTATTTCCCCTTCCCCAACTTCCTTATGGGCAAAGTGGGTCAAAGCATCAGTTCTTCCAAAGATTAATTTCTGGCATTGTTCTACTCCATCGGACTGCTCTTGGATTTGGCGTAAGATTCTTAAACTGCGGCCTTTAGCTTTAAATTTTCTTATCTATAAAGTTGGGAATGGCAATTCTTTTAGGTTCTGGCATGACCCATGGTTGAATGGCTAGGCATTAAGCCCTTCTCCGTATCTGCTTTCCAACTCACGAATCCCAGTAAACGCTCCTGTCTCTTTTGTCATTTCCTCGGGAGCCTGGGCATTACCGGCAAGCAACCATCATGAAGTGCAACAACTCCGAGGCCTTATTACTTCTCTTCATGCGCCGACTGCTGCCGATGACAAGATCTTATGGGAATCTTGTGAGCTGAAATACGTCAAGGCCTCTCTCATTTGGGAATCTATTCGGCCACGTGCTCCGCTAGTCCCATGGGCTGCTCTGCTATGGCATTCTCTTCACGTTCTAAGATTTTTTATTTTTTTTTGTTATCCGTGGGTTTCTGACCCGCAGGTCGACTAATCCCCCGAGCCCAGTACCAGAGCGGTTTGCTACCCGACTTGCGCCAGGGGTACCGTGGCCACTCGAATTAAAGAATTCTCACACTTGAGGCAGGCGGGACTCGATCCCATGATGTCCGGGTCTACGGCTCACCCCAGGTCGAAGCTTACCGCTACGCTAAGTGCTGTGGTTCGTTCCAAGATTTTCCATTACTCTCTGGCTTGCTCTTTGGCAAAGATTACCCACGAATGACAGATTTTCTAGCTATTCCAGCTTCCGCCAGCTGACTTGCCCCCTCTGTGATTCCCATGTGGAAACATTCCCTCACTTGTTCTTCGAATGCCCCTATTCTTCATATGTTCTCTCCTCTACTTTAGCAGTGGGTGCCTGGACTAATTCTCCTATGAATTGGGACAACCTTGTGGACTACATTATCCAATATCGAGGGAGCAAACTCAGGTCGGATAATCTAAAGCTGGTTCTCTCCACTACAGTATACAAAATCTGGTCAGTCAGGAACTCCATTGTCCATAACAAAACCAAGATGCATATGGGGGTTCTCTCTAGGGAGATAACCAACGTCATTAAGGCTAGGTTATCTTCTTCCTCTGTTTTTTCTAAAAAAGTCCAAAATAAGCCCAACCTCTGGGGGTGGTTGTAGGGTTGGGTTCTTTTTCACGGGGTGTCAGCAGTTCCGCCACTTCGGTGCTGCCAGGAGAGCAGGTGGCTGGGCCCGTCTCAGTAGCGAATGTTAGCTATTACTTCGGCTGGGGTTCTTTGGACAAGATCAGAGTTGGCAGTGACTCTCCGGCACTCGCCCATGTTTCTCGGCTTGGTCATTATAGGGATGGCCTACGCGTCTCTGGCCACTGGTTCAATCTCAGCTTCAGGGTCTGCCTAAGCTTCGGGGTCTGCTTAAGGGTTGGGCAGGTCAGGTGTTAGGGAGTTCGGCCTCCGGGGTTAGTTTCGAGGTTGTGGGTCTCAGTTCTTCTGCAGGGTTCGGCTTGCTGGCTCTAGCAGCATCTTCAGCTCGTTGCTGTTTGCGATGGTAGTTCGGCTTCTCTGGCAGTTCGGTCTCTTCAGTAGTAGGGTTCGGCTCCAGGGTCAATGACGGGCTGGCTCGGTCTCTTGGCACGGTCACGTGGCCCGGCTAGGAGGGTTCGCTGGTTTCGGTTTTGGGGCTTAGGGACCCCTCAATGGCTTCGGGGGGAGGGGGGCTTCGTTTTATAGAGCGTTGGTTGATGTCCTCCGGTTTCGGGCTTCGGTGCTCCCTCTTTGGTTCGGCAGTCCAGTCTTGAGAGGTTCGGGCTTCGGGGCTCACGGATTTTGAGCTAGGGGGGTGAGTGTTCATTGGGTTCGGCTTCATGGCACTCACAGTTCATTCAAGGGTTCAGCATTCTCATCTTCAGCTGCTTCGGGTGTCGGCTGGCGCTCAGTTCGGATTGGTTCGTTGTTGTTTTCAGTCCGGACTGGTTCGGATGATGCCTCCTTCCGGATTGGTTAATGTTTCGACTTATGGGGTCAGTGAAGGGCTAGTTTTGTAGCTTGGTTTCGGCTCCTTGGTTTAGCCTTGGGAAGCTGGGGGATCTGGACTGGTAGGTTAGGCTTATATGGTTCGGCCTCTCTACCCCGCAGCTCCTTCTAGGCTTCGGGATCTTCAGTTCAGCCTCTTAGGTGCCGACTGCTTCAGTCTGTTCGACAGCTGCTTCAGTTCGGTTGATTCTGTTGTCTTCTGCAGTTCTGTCTACAAATGGCAGTTTTGCAGTTTCATTTCATCACCAGATTGTTTCATTTGGATGCTTAGTTTCAGCTGATTGGTTGTTTAGGCTTCTGCTTGCTTCTTTTGTATGCAGCTCTGTTTTGTAATGTTCCTTGTTGCTTTGGCTTGGTTGTTAGTCTTTAATTGTCCATCTTGGGGGTTGTCCCATGTGGTTCACCTAAAACTTCTAGGGTATGCCCTTTATGATTGTTTTATCTCTTTTTCTTCTCAATATACAAACAAATTAGCGAAAAAAAAAATTGAATGAATAAAACCCTGACTCTCATCCTCTATTTATAGTGCTAGACAAAGTCCTAAATCATATAGGAAGTAGAAATCCAAATCCTAAAAGGAATTAAAAATCATAATTAGTTACCATAAAGAAATAGAATCCAATTTGGAAATAAATCTTAGTCTAAAGGAAATCCTAAAGCTAATAGATATCAATTCAATTCCATGTAGAAATCTGTCAAAATATGCATTTAGAAACTTTCCAAAAATCCATGATTTCCCAATTTTTCCGCTCAAATTCGCTGGGGCAAATTTACTTTTTCTACTGCGACGTCCTTTAGTAAAACGCACATAATGTTTGATCTGGGAGGACTTACGGGGCCTGCTACCTATCAAAATGAAGATATTGACGAGATCTACAACTTTCATCCTTTGAGAATTGACATATTCGGGCTGCATCAAGGTCAAAATGAGGCTCCAACGGACTGCTATGCAAATTGCAACTTCCAAACTTTGAGGTTCAACGTCTGTTTAGTAAAAAGATCATAAATTTTTCATATGAAGTCCGATTGAGACGATTCAAGATGTTCTGGAATGCTAAAGAAGAGATCTACAATAAAATCCTAGTCACAAGCCAAGACCATGCATGCAACTTAATGCTAAAAAACCCTGCAATTTTCTCTTTTTCCTCATTTCAGCTCCATTTCCTCATGAAATCATTAAACACCTTAATAAGCTTATATACACATGAAACATGCAATAAAACTAAATATAATGGAATCAAAATAAATGAATAATATGCACTCATCAAGTACCAAGATGTACCAAGATCTTAGACATCATTTCTGGTGGCCAAATTTGAAACGAGATGTTGCAGAGTGTGTTGCCAAATGTCTAACCTGTTAGAAAGTGAAAGCAGAACATCAGAGGCCGAGTGGGTTGCTACAACCGTTGGAGATCCCAGAATGGAAATGGGAACATATTATGATGGACTTCGTGGTTGGCCTTCCGACAACTCAGAAAGGCTATGACGTAGTATGGGTTATCGTTGACCGATTGACGAAATCCGCACACTTCTTTCCGATCAAAATCAGATTCAACTTAGACCAGTTGGCAAGGTTATATGTGAAAGAGATTGTTTCAAGGCATGGAGTGCCGTTGTCAATTGTTTCCGATAGGGATCCGCGCTTTACATTGAATTTCTTGAAACGTCTACAGGAATGCATGGGTACGTAATTACGAATGAGTACAACATATCACCCTCAGATAGATGGGCAGAGTGAAAGAACGATTCAGATATTAGAAGATATGTTAATAGCTTGTGTAATGGACTTTAAAGGAAATTAGGATGATCACCTACCGCTCGTAGAGTTCGGCTACAACAACAGTTACCACGCTAGTTTTGGCATGCCGCCTTATGAAGTGTTATACATCAGAAAGTGCAGAACTCTGCTTTATTGGGATGAAGTTGGCAAGAGACAATTACTAGGCCCAGAATTGGTACAGCAGACAGCAGAGATAGTTAAAGTGATCCGAACAAGACTGGTAGCAGCTCAAGATAGGCAGAAGAAATACGCCGATCCATACCGTAAAAATATTGAGTTTGAATCAGGTAGTTATGTGTTCTTGAAGGTCTCTCCCTTGAAGGGAAAGATCAAGTTCGGAAAGAAAGGAAAATTAAGCCCAAGATTCATTGGACCCTTTGAGGTACTGCAAAGGATCGGAGAAGTTGCGTATGAGGTAGCCTTACCTCCAGCACTCGAGAATGTCCACAACGTTTTTCATGTTTCGGTTTTACGACCCTTCAAACCCGATTACAAGCACATGATTGAATATGAACCCCTTCATTTTGAGAAAGACTTATCCTATGAAGAAATTCCTATTCAGATTGTTGACCGGAAAGAACAAGTACTCAAAAATAAAGTAATACCTTCTGTTAAGGTAATTTGGAGGAACCACAATGCTAAAGAAGTAACGTGGGAACTCGAAGAACATATGATGAAGAGTTATCCTCATTTATTTACTTAAATTATGTGTAAGTGATTCTGGGGACATAATCTTTGTAGGGGGGGGAGAATGTAACGGATCGAATTGATTGAGTCGTGATTCTGGAGATAGAATCCTTTTAAGGGGGAAAGATGCGACGAACGAAATTTTATAATTTAATTTTAATATTTATTGAATTAAATAAATATTCTGGATTATTTAATTATTGGATTAAATAATTAATTGATGCAATTTTGGTAGATTAATTTAATTATATGTGTTATATTTATTAAATTAATGTGGAGAATTTTTATTATTCAAAGTATGTACTTATGTGAGCTTATTGAATTAAATTAAATATTTAAGAAGTATAATGTTATTTTTATTAATTTAATAATTAATTAGAGAATTAATTATTTGATATAATTAATAAATGAGAAATTTAATTTTATGACTATGTGAATTAATGAGAAATTATTATATTTTATTTAAATTAAATTGAATGAGATATTTGATTATTGTGTAATTGGGTGTGACATTATTAAACTATTGTATAAAGGATTAATGAAATTAAATGGGTTTGAGTTTTTAAGAGTGACCAAACAGGGCCTTAAGAGAAGTTGAGAGCAGTTAACCACGTAGGGGTTAACTGACCTCAACGTTACTGGTTATAATAAGTGCGCCTTCATCAGTTTTCATTATTACGTATATTATTTAGAAACAAAAACCTGAGAGTCAGAGAATTCAGAGAGAGTTAGAGGAATTTGTGATATTGGAGAATCAGAAGGATTGCTTGAGGGTAATCTCTTCAACCCAGTTTTATTTACGTCATTAGAGTTTTCATGAAAATGGCTATCAAATTTTGTAAAAACTCTATAATTGAAAAAGAGTAATGATTATGTGTTATATATGTGATAAGATGTTATTATAACATGTTTTACTATATATTGTATATTTCCATAACATCAGTTTCATAAAATATGTCGTATATTATTCTTCAAAAATACAGAGTCTGGAAATATGGTCATATGGCCCTCACGCACCAATTTTATGCATTAAATCATATGTTGTATCATAAATTTATACTTGCATATGATTAGGTATGTTAAAACAAAGAAATCAAACTTCGAATGGACAGATTTGGTGTTATAACGAACCCGTAGTGTTAATTTTTATGTTTTATTTTCAAAAACTTTCAAGAACATAAAGAACAGTGAAATTGTGTGTTTGATTCAAGAAATTATATGAATTAAGTTGTTAAAATAATGTTAGAAAGGTTGGGTAATGATCATATATAAATTATAGTATCTGAGTATGTTTAAATTAATGTATGTACAAGGAAATTGAAAGTTATGGTCATGTTCTGTGTTCTTCAAGATAACATTCTTGTGAAAGAATTTTTTTGGCCTAATTTGGCCTTCTTATATAAAACTGCAAAAACTGAGTCCAGGTAACCCCGCCTCCGGTGGGCGTTACCAAACTAAATTACCCCGCCCCGACGGGCAAAAAAATAAAAATAAAATAATAATAAAAAAATAAAAAATAAATAAATAAATAAATAAATAATAATTAATTAAAATATTTATCAAATAAAATAAATATTTTAATTGAGATATTTATGGAATAAAATAAATATTCGATGAAAATTATTAATTAAAATATTTATCAAATAAAATAAATATTTTAATTGAGATATTTATGAAATAAAATAAATATTCGATGAAAACTATTATTAAAATATTTATAAAATAAAGTAAATATTTTAATTGAGATATTTATGGAATAAAATAAATATTTGATGAAAATTATTAATTAAAATATTTATCAAATAAAATAAATATTTTAATTGAGATATTTATGGAATAAAATAAATATTATATAAAAATTATTATTAAAATATTTATAAAATAAAGTAAATATTTTAATTGAGATATTTATGGAATAAAATAAATATTCGATGAACATTATTATGAAATAATTTATTCGAGTGTAATAAGAGTAAGGGAATGAAAATATTCTAATTTAATTAGGTAATTAAATTAAAAGGGTAATGATTTGTTAAATAAAGTGGAGTTTATTTTAAATAATTAAGTGAAAATGTAACTAATGAATGTCGTGAATACATATGGTATGTGTGTAGGATTTGTGGTGAACGGAAGTAGTAATCGTTTAGCCTACGCACGAGACAAGTTCCTAAACCTTGTTTCTTTACATAAAGCACGTTCCTTATTCTACCAAACCAAACTTCTTTTAGTGCGGACTCTAATTTCAAACTGAGATGAACAACCCTGTTATAGGGAATTAATTATGCTTTAGCGTTAAGATATTGTGCACAATCTGGTACTAAGGGCTGATCCCCCTAAGTACGAGAATAAGAGTCCATAGTCTTATGACTGTTAAAGGTTTCAAGTATAAATATTTGACAACCTAGGACGTAGTTCAAGGTCTTATGACCCTCGAAAATTCTTTTGATTCTTATTATTCATTCTTGATTCAAAAGCCAAGTTTTCTTATTTTAGAAGTCATTGATTCATTCACATGTTATTATTTTATTGTTATATTAGTATACTTGTGGGCAATCATGCTCACTCTTGCGTAATAATTGTGACAACCCGAGAATTCAGGAATTTTTTTTAAAAAATTTTAATTAATTGATTTAAGGTTCAATATTAGAACCTATATAGAAAATAAGTGTATGCGTTTGATATTTTTAAGAAGGAATTTTGAGGATTTCAAAATTCTGTAAAAGATTTAGGTGAATTATTCAAGATTAAGGAATAATTGATTATGTTCTGTGTATATGAGTGTATATGTGTACAGTGTAAGACCCCGAATTTTATGAAATAAAAGTATTCAATTTTCCTATTCAGTAAATGGTTAATTTGATAAAATGTTAAAGTTAAGGGTGATATATGATTTTTTTTCAAAATACGTAAGTGGTTATAAAATATTCATTATTTTCGGGGAATATTCGTTTAGTCGTGGAATATTCTTTTTGTCAGGGAATATTCGTATGACGGCGCAGTCATTTATGGGCCCCATAACAGAATAACTGTCGGATGGAGAAAACGACAAATTTGAGTTTTTATAAATAACGGCGTAGTTGTTACTGTTAACACTGTTGGAATACCCGGTGATTAAAATACAGTAATACGCGTTATTGCACAGTAGCACACGGTATTGCATAGTATTTTTGAATTATTGATTCTTATGTAAGAAGACACTACTCAATAATTGTTACAGTAACTACTGTTCAATATTTTATTTTATTGATTCAATAATTGTTGCGTTGATATTTTATATTATTGTTGTTTCAATAATTGTCACTGCACAGTATCTCCATTATCAGATCAATAATTTATATTATTTGAATAGTATTATTAGATAACATTATTGGCAATGTCTAGAAAATTCTGTCAAGGAGAGGTTTGGTCACCTAATTGCGTGCCAGTAAGGAGAAATCCTTATCGGAAAGCCCCCTCTTTCCTGGAAATTGTCTGGTTGTCATTATTGTGATTCTGTAATATTATTTGTGAATAATTAATTATTGATTTATATGAAAAGGAAATATTTATTTGATGTGGATATAAATGATGGATTTATTTATGTGGTTATAAATGAAGGAATTAATGTTGAGGTATTTTATCAGTATTTTATCAGATTTGAGATATTAAAAGATCAAATCGGTGTTATTACAACTTTATTGTGTGAGTTATAATATTTAATCCGACCGTTGGATCGTTGTAATTTTTGGATATGTTATACATATATAAGTTGAGTATATGTCCACAAATTTTGAACCGTTAAAAATGAGCGTATAATTTGTTATGAATTCTAAGAGGTGACTGATTCGGAAATTAGGTTATAAATGATTTTGGTGGAAAATTCTAGAATTGGTGGGCCCCACTTTTGGTTGGTGAGAAATGTGCTCAATTGAATTTTCAAATGTGGTGGGTGGGAATATTAGCAGGTAAAGCCATCAGGTTGCAGGTTAAGTCTGCTTCGGCGTGCTAACATTTTCCTATAAAATAGTGGGCTAAGTTAGAATTGAAAATCACACCAGAATTCATATGTTTTCTCTCTTTTTCTCTTTAGATTATCGAGTGTATTTTGTGAGTATTTAGATACTTGGTGAGTTGCTATTCTTCAGTGCAACTTTCCTTCAGCATCATATCCGATATCCAGTCAGAAGTGCTGCTCTTTTGAGGTAAGGGATATTAAGGGATGTTATATTCTTCATAATGATGTTATTCTTTCAATATCATTATACTAACATATTGGTATGGATCTTATTGTGGAATTTCTACCTTTTTGAGTCAGGGTTACTATTCACGTATACGACACTATTCACGTATACGGCACTATTCATGTATATGGCACTATTTACGTATATGACATTATTTACGTATACGGTACTAGTAATGTACGAATATGGAGTACTATTCACGAGTTACTATTCATGAGTTACTATTCACGGGTACTATTCATGACAAAAATTGGTTTCTTTTTCTGACCAAATTATCGTTGATTTATGATTGTTGCTCTTCAAATTAAATGCAGTTGTTGATCATATTGTTTTTATTATCATATATAACATTTTCATAACCCTGATGTTGAAATTCTCTTTGACTTGAGTGTAAAGATGGGTAGATTATTGGTATGATCATGACTATGGGTTCTCTTTGGCCAGTAGTGCAAAGTTGAATTGTTGACTGGTATGATCATGACCATTGAATTTATAATTGAATATCTTTAGCTTAAGTGCAAAGGTGAAATGATCAACATGGTTATAATTATGGTTTATATAAATTCTGAAATGATTATGTATTTCTTTGAGATATATTTACCTTTGGCCCGTAGTGCAAAGATGACATGTTGTTGAATATCTTTGGCCCGTAGTGCAAAGATGACCTGTTGATTGAATATCTTTGGCCCGTAGTGCAAAGATGACTTATTGTTAAATATCTTTGGCCTGTAGTGCACAGATGAACTATTAATGAATATCTTTGGCCCGTAGTGCAAAGATGAATTTATTAGTATGATTATGAACATGAACTGTGATTTGGTATAACCATGATCTTTGATGTTTCAGGTAAAGACAGGTGATAAAAATTATCTTTGTCCTGGATGAGAAAAGGAATTTAGAACTACAATTACGATTATGAGTTATATATGTGATTGTGGACAAGAATTGTTGATTGATGTTACAGGGATAAAACATTGTTGATGGACTTTTAACATGGAGAATTCTGATAATAGATTTTATGGTCTATTTGACTCTTCTAATGCATTGCTCGTTCCGCTGCAACTATGGTTGAAATTTTTATCATCTACCATATGTTCTAAATCTCTGATTTATTGTTGATGAAGGCTATTGATAATTTAATTATTTCATCATCCTCAATCCTAAATGATGATACAAATGAATATCTTTGGCCTGTAGTGCAAAGATGAATGATTACCTAACAAATATCTTTGGTCCGTAGTGCAAAGATGAACAGATGTTGAGATGAACATGACCAACTGGTGATACAAATGAATACCTTTGGCCTGTAGTGCAAAGATGAATATTTGTTTCAAGATGTATATCAATTGATGTTACAGGGATACAATATTGATGATTGACTTTTAAATCTTAGAAGATAGTAGAATTCTTTCTCTACTTGACTCTTCTAATGGATTGTTGTTCCGCTGCATTTGTTGATCTAAAACTTGTTGTTTATTATATTTTATTAGATTTTTCCCTGTTGAAGACTAACGATAATTTGTTGTATATTATCTTAGTCATAATATTTTTTACTGGGCTAGTTGAGCTAACCCTTTTCCTTTTTGTTCTATTTTTCTCAGGAGGTGAGAACATAGCAGGAACTAGTCGGGGTACGGAGTGATGGTTCTAGAAAGATATTTTAGCAGTCCTCACTATTTCTGTAAAATAGTGTTTGAATAAATGTAATGAGGACTCCTTTTGTGTTTGTATACTCTCTAGTATACAATATTTGTATTCAAACTTACAGTATAGGCGTTGTCGTATTCTGCACGACAATTATATTACTGAAGTTATATTTGTTTTTATACCATGTATTTGGCGACTCGGAATGGGTGATGTATACCTATTTTGGGGGCGTCACAGTTGGTATCAGAGCTTAGGGATATGATCCCTGACTGAGATGTGAGACAAGAACTAGGAGGGGAGAAACGGAGAATTCCTTCGCTAGTATGACCTACCTAAGTTTATTTGATATTTAATTGGTCGGTCAGAATATAGGGATAATATGTTGCATGACAATTAACCCTTATTTTATGGTAGTATTTAAGAATGGCAGCTGAGAACGTTAATAATGTAGTGAATCAGACCGTGGAGACACCTTTGATCACCACCCAGGGAACGTGCAACAGGAATGCAATATTCCTACTGTAAACAACGCTACCGAACAAATGATGAATGATGTGATGTTTAGAAGCTTTTTGCAGTTTATGCAAAACCAGATGAGGGAGACTCGTGCACAAAATATGGGTGGAAATGCTAGTAATGCGGGGCTTGTTACAGCCAAACAGTTCAAAGAGTTGGGACCACCAGAATTTCAGGGAAAGCCGGATCCGATCAAGGCGGAAACGTGGGTCAAGAAAATTACCAAGATATTCGATGTCTTGGGATGCACGGAGGAACAGAAAGTTCTATTCGCCACATTTATGTTCTGCGGTGTGGCAGACTACTGGTGGGAGTCTGTTAAGCGTACCTAGCCAGCCGCACTCAGCATGTCTTGGGAAACGTTTCAAAAACTATTCAATGACAAGTACTTTCCTGAAAGTATTAGTCATATGAAGGATGTGGAATTTATCAGACTGGAACAAAACAACATAACGGTGTCCCAGTACGAGGCAAAGTTTGCAGAGTTATCCAGGTTTGCACCTCATTTGGTCAAAAATGAGGAACGAATGACGAGGATGTTTCTAAGAGGTCTAAAGCCCGAGATTCGATAATATCTTATATCTCATAAATTTGCTTTATATTCAGATGTTGTAAACAGGGCTCAATTATTAGAGCGAGATAATGAGTATGTTCAACCGAGGGAACACAACCAGGGTCATACCGGTGGCAGCGGTCATCGGAGCAATGACAACCAGAGGGAAGGAAAGCATTCGGACAAAAGCAGTAACCACTCTGGTGGTAATCGTGGCCGTGATAATAGAAGGAGCGAGTCGGGAGGAGATTTCAAAAGGAGAAAGTACAACAATGATAGCGTGAAGACGTCAGCATCAACATCAACTGTTTCTAGGGGAGGAGAACGAGCACCGATCGTTAGTTACAAATGCGGGAAAGTGGGACACATCAGCCCAAACTGCCCACAACAATCCAAGGTGTGTTATAACTGTGGAAAGGAAGGTCATATAGCTAGAGATTGTCTAGTCGCGAAACCAAGTTCGACGGGGATGGTGACTCCAAAGGCTATCCCGGACAAGTTAAAGACGATGGTTCCTGGAAGGCCGTTTGTCGTAACTGCACAAAACACGAGGAAACCAAGCGAGGTGATCACGGATAAGCTAATCATAAACTCTTACGAAGTTTATACCTTATTAGATATCGGTTCTACCCATTCTTTTATCTCTCCTGCTTGTGCTCAACGTTTAAACTTGACTGCAGAGAAATTAGACTTTGACTTATCTATTGAGACTCCGTTAGGAGAAACTTTTGTTACATCTACTGTTTTTAAATATTGCATGATTCAAGTCGGTACCATCACATTACCTGCCGACCTTATTTCCTTGAAAATTCTTGCATTTGATGTGATTTTGGGGATTGATTGGTTAACCACGCATCATGCTAAAATTGATTATTTTCGTAAGGTTGTTAGTTTTCATATTCCTAACCAACCTATTATGCGAATTCAAACAACCAAACCATTAAAGTCAATCACTGTCATATCATGCCATAAAGCTATTCGTTTATTAAAAAACAGATGTCAAGCTTTCTTAGCCCATGTCACGGACTTGAACAAAAACACGTCAGATTTGAATAATATTTCCGTTGTTAATGAATTTCCTGAAGTATTTCCTGAAGAACTTTCCGGTCTACCTCCAGAACGTGAAGTTGAATTCTTTATTGACCTTGAACCTAGTACAAAGCCCATTTGTAAAACCCCATATCGAATGGCTCCTATTGAACTTCAGGATTTAAAGGTTCAACTACATGAGTTGTTGGACATCAGTTTTATTCGTCCTAGTACATCTCCTTGGGGTGCTCCTGTGTTATTCGTAAAGAAGAAAGACGGGAGTATGCGAATTTGTATCGACTACCGAGAATTGAATCATGTCACTATCAAGAATAGGTATCCGCTACCTCGCATTGATGACCTGTTTGACCAGTTGCAAGGAGCACAATTCTTTTCAAAGATCAATCTTCGTTCTGGATATCATCAGCAGAAGATTAAAACTGAGGATATTCCAAAGACTGCCTTCAGAACTCGGTACGGGCATTACGAATTCTTAGTCATGTCTTTTGGATTGACTAATGCTCCTGCTGCTTTCATGGATATGATGAACCGTGTATTCAAAGAATATTTGGATCAGTTCGTTGTTGTCTTTATTGATGACATCCTCATCTATTCCAAAAGCCGTGAAGATCATGAGCGCCATTTGAAGCTGGTACTACAAAGGCTTCGCGATAACAAGCTATATGCCAAGCTGAAGAAATGCGAGTTCTGGCTTGAGGAAGTAGCATTCCTTGGGCATGTGGTGTCAAAACATGGAGTATCTGTCGACCCGACGAAGATTGAAGCCATACAATGTTGGGAGCAACCATAGTCGGTGACCGAAGTACGTAGCTTTCTGGACTTAGCTGGTTACTATCGGAGATTCGTGGAAAGATTTTCTCGAATCGCTACTCCGTTAACTCAGCTGACTCGTAAAGATATAAAATTCGGTTGGAGCGAGGATTGTGAGAAAAGTTTTCAAGAACTCAAGATGAGACTCATTTCGGCACCTATTTTGACAATACCATCTGGTTCGGATGGATTTGTTATCTATAGCTATGCTTCAAGGAAAGGGTTAGGATGTGTTCTCATGCAACATGGGAAAGTAATAGCATATGCCTCACGACAACTCAAAGAATATGAGAGGAATTATCCTACTCATGATTTGGAGTTGGCAGCAGTCGTTATTGCGTTGAAGATATGGAGACACTACCTGTATGGAGAGAAAGTGGAGATCTATACAGATCATAAAAGCCTTAAATATTTCTTCACCCAAAAGGAACTCAACATGTGGCAACAACGTTGGCTCGAGCTGCTGAAAGATTACGATCATACCATCCAATATCATCCTGGAAAAGTGAACGTAGTATCTGACGCATTGAGTAGAAGATCATATGCGGGTACGAGTGCAATGTTGTTAACACAAAAGTCCATTTTGTATGACTTGCAAAGGATGGAGATAGAGATGAAGGCTCCAAGTACCCACGCGATGATATCAAACATACGAGTATAACTGACTTTAATTGATAAAGTTAAAACTGCTCAAGCTACGGACATGGAGTTGATGTGTATGAAGAAGAAAGTGCAAGAATGTGCTATTCCAGAAGCAAGAATCGATGAAGAAAGAATACTTCGAGTCAACTCCAGACTTTGTGTTCCTAACGATTCTGACTTAAAGCATAGAATCATGATAGAGGCACACAACACACCGTTTGCAATCTATCCTGGGAGTACCAAAATGTATCATAATCTTCGACATACATTTTGGTTGAGCAATATAAAAAGAGAGATCGCGGAGTTTATCTCGAGGTGTTTAACTTGTCAACGTGTAAAGGCGGAGCATCAAATGCCAAAGGGTCCATTACAACCACTTGAGATTCCGAAATGGAAGTGGGACCAGATTACTATGGATTTCGTTACGGGTCTTCCCAAGGTTTCTCAAGGCATAGATGCGATTTGGGTTATTGTTGATAGATTAACTAAGTCTGCTCATTTCTTGCCTATACGGGAGACTTATTCCCTTGAACGTCTTGCTAGTATATACGTGAACGAGATTGTGAGATTGCATGGCATGCCAGTATCCATAGTTTCGGATCGTGACCCAAAATTCACTTCACGATTTTGGGTTAGCTTGCAGAAAGCTATGGGCACGGATTTACAATTCAGTTAAGCATACCATTCTCAAACGGACGGACAATCAGAGAGGACTATTCAAACTCTTGAAGATCTATTAAGACTTTGTGTCCTAGATCTCAAAGGGAGTTGGGATAAGTACCTACCATTGGTAGAATTCTCCTACAACAACAGTTATCAGGCGAGCATAGGTGTGGCTCCATTCGAGGCATTGTATGGAAGAAAATATCGTTCTCCAGTACGCTGGGACGAGGTGGGTGAAGCAACATTGTTGGGACTAGAGTTGGTACGCATGACTACAGAGAAGATCCAAACGATTCGACAACGTATACAAACGACACAGGATCGATAAAAGAGTTATGCGGATCTTCATCTGAAGGACGTAGAATTTAATATTGGGGATCATGTATTGTGACACCCCCAAATCTCGGTACTTCATTACCTCAAGATTTGGTGTTTACGTAATCAAAATATTCATTTATAACTACCTAATCATAAATAAAATTGAATAATAAACCTGCCCATACAGGAATTACATAAAATAATATCTCTCAGGTTATCTAACCTTTACAAACAATCATTCGTGCGAAAAATTTAAATAAACTTCATTACAATCTTTAAACCAAAGTCTGATAATAAAACTATCATAACTATTACAAGTCTTCAGTACTTGTTCATATTTCCATTTCCTTTACTAGTGCTAGGTACGTCACCCTTTCCATCTTTAGCTGTAAGGATTTTACATGCAAGAGTGAGCAAACAAGGCTCACTTGAAATAACAATGAATAACTTTTACATTCTCTGCCCATTCAGGGGCTCAATAGAACTGAACAATAGGTTCTATTAACATTTTAAACATTCTTTTCCCATTCAGGGGCTCAATAGAACTAAATAGTAAGTCCTATTAACATCTTAACATTCCTTGCCCATTCAGGGGCTCAATAGAATTGAAAAATGAGTTCTATTAATATTTTAAATATTCACTGAGAGTCTAATGACCAGGAACCTTGTCCACGGTTATAAGTAATCTTTCAACTTAAACTTTTACGGTCATATGACCATAATGACTTTAAGGTACTTAGGGGGATCAACCTTTCGTACATGTATTGTATACAAACATTTCAGCGCAAAGTACAAAAACTAAGCGTAACCCCTATAAATAGGGTTGTTCATCTCAGTATTTTGAGTACAAGTCCTCCCCAAAGATAGTTCGGTTTGGATACACTTCAAGGTAATTTGGAGTTCAACGGACATCAACTAAGGATTAGTTGAATAAAAGATAATAACACTATGTTACTGAATAATCATAACTGAATAAACATTTCGTTCTAAGTTCATGCTTTAGGGATAATCTAATAGCATAACTATTGAATAACACATCATACCTTGCTTTGAATAACATTAAGCTAAGGTTACATCTTAGAATTTAATATCAAACATGCACAACAAATAATAACTTGAACGATAAACTGGTTCAACAGAATAAAGGTACTTGCATGCTAATATAACAAGTTTAGAGTTAAGAAAACTTGCATATTCATAATAACTATCTCAATGAAAGTGTGGAGATGGAAAGCTTGTATCATCATGAATAACTGGATACAATGAAGTTGCTTAATGGAAATACTTTACTCAATAAAGTATAGCATATGAAATTTGCATAACGAAGCTTTAGGATTAGAAAACTTGATTAAACACAACAAACTAACTCAACGAGAGTATGGAGTTAGAGAACTTGCCTTGCGCGTAGATTAAACTGTTATAATCCAAATCACAATATCCTATATACACGTGTTAACATAACATGATTAGTCATAATCAACACTACATCACGTATGGTTTCAATGTCTAACCATGTAATTAAATCATATTCCTAAACGATAATAAATTCGTTAGGTATTAACACCATGTTCGTTCAACACATTACAATACTATAATAACAGAATTTATTTGGTCTTATAGTATTATTATCAAAATTTCATACTTCTGTGCAAGACAGAAGTCATTTCAGAACATTCTGCTAAGTGGCTCCGCGACGCAACAATTTGAACTGTGGGCCACAATGCGACGCTGATGTGGCGCTCCGGCGCGAGATTTATATAGGGACTCAGTGCTGCGGCGCGAAATTCGGCGCTCTGGCGCTGACTTCGGCGCTGTGGTGCGAAGTCTGGCTGGGGCGCTAATTTTGGCGCTAAGGCGCGAAACTTGAAGCTGGAGTGTGAATTTTGACGCTGGGGCGCCGAAACTCACAAAACCAAAACGAAGAACAGAGCCGAAGCTACTGTCTTAAATTTGTAACAACAATTTGCCCCAAACAACCTGTATAACTAATATAAATTACACATACTTGTTAACAATCATCCATATACCAATTACCAACCACTAATTAACAATATCATAGACTAATTCTTTGACACACTGTTATTAAAACAAAACTGCATTGTTGATAAATATAAATTACAGTGAACAGTATTCCATGCTTATAACCAAATTATTACCTTTGGAAAACTAGCATACCAACATATAGTCCAATTAACATATACAAAGTTCAATTCGCGTATTAGTTCACAATTTTTTTGTTATCATGAAATCATATGTTCGTATATATATATTTTCCACTGTAAAAACCGAGTTCTCTTTCTCAATGGTAATTTAGCATACAACACATACACACCTATATATACATGTTATCTATAACAATTACAATTACACATATTATCATTATAAATTATAAAACTCAGTTTACAGAAAATCTTGTAAAACTTATTCTACTGTGAAATTCAAAAACATAGAGATATACTAATTCATGAACTATATATAATGCAACACATATATAGTTATATAGTATTAAGATTATAGGAAAAATACCTTTTTGTTGCTTAAGAAGATACTTGTTAACTTGCTTTGGACAATCACACACTTGGCTTCCTGCCTCTCAAACTCTCTGAACTTCTTTCTTTTTCTCAAAATTATCTCTAGCCTTTCTTTCTTTTCTCAGTAATAATTTAGACTACTAACAACGTAACTCAAGTGATAACCATTACGCGTAACATAAAACTGACATGGCCATAATAAGCATAATCAATACTAACATCGGTTATAAAATATATAACGTAGCACTTATATATATATATATATATATATATATATATATATATATATATATATATATATATATATATATATATATATATATTATTTAGTTTATCTTATAAACAATTTAAATTTCAAAAATCCAAAAGCCATAGGGCTTTGTTTGGCAAACCATTTATAAAATAAAGGATTAATATACTTACACCTTGTTTGGCAAAACTAAATTAAAATGACTTTAATTTATTTTAATAACTTTTTATAACATAGCTATTTGTCATACTTTATTTAATAAAAATTTATTAAATAATTCACTTAATCACATAAGTCAATCCACATAACACATTAATTATTTAACAAATAAATAATTAACTAAATTAACTCAATCAAATTGAACAATTATTTATTCAATAATAAACACATCCAATAAATATTTATAACTTACACTTAAAAATCTGGAATGTTACATCATTCCCCTCTTATAAGGATTCTGTCTTCAGAATCACAACTCAAAGAACGCATTCGTTACATTCTTCCCTACTTACAAAGATTCTATCCCCAGAATCGAAGACACAGATTAAACAAATAACTCAGGGTAGTCTTTCATCATTTTCTCTTCGAGTTCCCACGTTGCTTCTTCAGCATTGTCGTTTCTCCATATCACCTTCACAGAAGGTATCACTTTATTCCCGAGCACTTGTTCTTTCCTGTCGACTATCTGGATAGGAACCTCTTCATAAGATAAATCTTTCTCGAACTGCAATGGTTCGTACTCGATCACGTGATTGTAATCGGGTTTATATGGTCGTAACACCGAAATATGAAAAACATTATGAATGTTTTCAACTCTGGAGGTAGAGCTACCTCATAAGCTACCTCTCCAACTTTTCGCAGCACTTCAAAGGGTCCAATAAACCTCAGACTTAGTTTTCCCTTTTTACCGAAATGAATTTTCCCCTTCCAAGGAGAAACTTTTAGGAATACGTAACTTCCTACGTCAAATGCACGATCTTGCCTGTGTTGATCAGCATACTTCTTCTGTCAGTCTTGAGCTGCTACCAATCTTGTCCTGATGAGTTTGATAACCTTAGCAGTTTGTTGCACTAGTTCTGGTCCTAGCAGTTGACGTTCACCAACTTCATCCCAGCACAGTGGAGTTCTGCACTTTCTGCCGTATAACGCTTCGTAAGGCGACATTCTGATGCTCGCGTGATAACTATTATTGTAGGCGAATTCCGCCATCGGTAATTGTTCTTCCCAACTTCCTTTGAAATCAATTACGCATGCTCTCAGCATATCTTCCAATGTCTGGATCGTTCGTTCACTTTGCCCATCTGTTTGTGGATGATAAGCCGTACTCATTTGCAATTGAGTTCCCATGCATTCTTGTAGTCTTTTCCAGAAATTTGAAGTGAATCGTGAGTCTCTATCGGACACAATTGAAACTGGCACTCCATGTCTCAAAACGATCTCTTTGATGTACAATCTTGCCAACCGATCAAGATTGAATCTAATCTTTATTGGTAAAAAGTGAGCTGATTTCGTCAGTCTGTCCACTATCACCCAAATTGCATCGCATCCTCTCTGAGTAGTTGGAAGACCCACCACAAAATCCATCGTGATGTGTTCCCACTTCCATTCCGGTATTTCAAACGGTTGAAGTAATCCGCTGGGTCTTAGAAGATAGTAGAATTCTTTCTCTACTTGACTCTTCTAATGGATTGATGTTCTACTGCAGTTGTTGATCTAAAACTTGTTGTCTATTATATTTTATTAGATTTTTCCCTGTTGAAGACTAACGATAATTTGTTGTATATTATCTTAGTCATAATATTCTTTACTGGGCTAGTTGAGCTCACCCTTTTCCTTTTTGTTCCATTTTTCTCAGGAGGTGAGAACATAGCAGGAACAAGTCGAGGTACAGAGTGATGGTTCTAGAAAGATGTTTTAGCAGTCCTCATTATTTCTGTAAAGTAGTGTTTGAATAATTGTAATGAGGACTCCTTTTGAGTTTTTATACTCTCTAGTATATAATATTTGTATTAAAACTTATAGTATAGGCGTTGTCGTATTCTGCACGACAATTATATTACTGAAGTTGTATTTGTTTTTGTACCATGTATTTGGCAACTCAGAATGGGTGATGTATACCTATTTTGGGGGCGTCACAAGACGGATGTGTCCCTCCTGTCCGCATTTGAAACATACCACCGGTGGTCATTCTTCTTCCTTTGAAACGGGTGCTGGTGCCGACGTCTTTATGTTATTGTTGAACCTTCTCTTCTTGAAATGTTCATTCTTATTGTTTTGGCCATAATTACCACCGAAGTGGTTACCATTTCTTGAATGTTGATTCCCTCCATGCTTATTGTCACCGCTTTGATGACTGTTATCACCGATATTATCATTTTGCCGGCTGCTCTCTTTTGGTTTGGTTGACTCATTATCGCGCTCCAATAATTGAGCACTATTAACAACATCTAAATAAAAACACAGTTTATGAGAGATAAGATATTGACGTATCTCGGGTTTCAAACCTCTTAGAAACATTCGCGTCATTCTCTCCTCATTATCAACCAAATGGGACGTAAATTGGGACAACTCGGCAAACTTGGCTTCATACTACGACACGACCATGTTGTTTTGCTCCAACTTGATAAATTCTACCTCCTTAATATGACGAATGCTTTCGGGAAAGTACTTGTCATTGAACAGCTCTTGGAACTTCTCCCAAGACATCTTGAGTGCGTCAGGCTGGGTACGTTTTACAGATTCCCACCAGTAATCTACCTCTTCACGCAACATAAAGGTGGCAAGGGGAACCTTTTTCTCCTCGGAGCATCCAAAGACATCAAATATCTTGGTGATCTGCTTTAACCACGTCTCCGCCTTAAGTGGTTCTGGCTTTCCCAAAAACTCCGGTGGTCCCAGCTCCTTGAATTGCTTAGCGGTGACCAACCGTGGGTTGCCATTGTTTCCTCCTGCATTATGAACAGGAGCCGCCTTCACCTGATGTTGCATGAATTCTAAAAAGCTCCTAAACGTACCGTCTTTCATCAATTGATCAGTGTTGTTGTTTACAGGAGGATTATCGCCATCTAGTTGCACATTGTCCCGATTATTGATCTGTGGAGACTCAACGGTCTCCTGTGCTCCATTGCTTATCTCAACATTTTCAGATGCCATTTTCAAATACTGCCACAAAACAAGGGTTAATTAACATATCACATATTATCTCTATACTCTAATCGACAAATTAAATACCAAATAAACTAAGGTAGGTCATACTAGAGAAGAAATTCCCTGTCTCTCCCCTCCTAGTTCTTGTCTCACATCTCAGCCAGAGATCATATCCTTAAGCTTTGATACCAACTGTGACGCCCCCAAAATCGGTATACATCACCACCTATTCTGAGTCGCCAAATACATGGTACAAAATTCAAATACAATTTAATTATACAATAGTCGTGTAAAATACGACTAAACATATGCTGTGAGTTTTAATACAAATATTGTCATCTAGACAATATACAAACTCAATGGTGTCCTCATTACATTTATTATGACACTATTTCACAGAATAGTGAGGACTACTAATGCACCATCTAGGACCATCACTCTGTTTCCCCCGACTAGTCCCTGCTACGTTCTCATTTCCTGAAGAGAACAATGAAAGCAAAAGGGCTCAACTAGCCTAGTAAGAAATATTATGACTAAAATAATGCAGAATAAATTATCGTTAGCCTTCAACAGTGTTAAACTGATACAATATAACAAACATCAAGTTTAACTGCAGCGGAACAAGCAATCCATTAGAAGAGTCAAGTAGAGAATAAAATCTACTATCTTCTATGATTTAAAAGGTTTTTCATCACTTTTATCGCTAAGACTCACCTTAATAAATAATCCACATCATCAAATCATCCCTGCACTACATGACAAGGATATTCTTTAGTATCACGACCACGAATTATCCATGCACTACGGGCCAAAGATAATCGTATTTTCATCAACGATCCTGATCATGCCATAAAACAATTCATTTTTGCACCCTTGGCCGAAGAGAATCCATAGCCATAATCATACCAAAAATTGTCCATCAATGCACTACGGGCCAATGAGGATTTTTTTTACATCATTTGTAACATTACGGAAATGATTATACCGAATAATCCCTGGTCATAATCATACCAAGTCCATCTATGCACTACAGGCCACAGATGACTTTCAACATAATATAAACATGAGAATGATGACAATGACATAATAATTTAATAAAACAAGTTTAAGAATTAATTTATCCAGGAACCAATAATGTCCAAATTGTTAACATGATACTGCTTTGTGGAGTAAAATTTAAGAATGCTCAGAAGAATATTTCCATGAAAAGATACTGGATGAAGCGCAAATATCAAGGATATTCCACTAATTTCATGGAGTATAGAAGTCAAAACTTTAACCAACTGAGTATAATAAAGAATGGTATAACAAAAGAAATCACCAGACATGCGATATACCGCACTGACAGGTTATTCCAACAGAATAATAAATAACGGAACCAGGTCATGCGTAAAGCACAGACAGGATGTTCCAACAAAATGATAAAGAACGGAACCAGGTCATGCGTAAACGCACAGACATGATATTCCAACATAATAATAAATAATGGAACCAGGTCATGCGTAGACGCACAGATAGGATATTCCAACAAAATAATAAATAATGGAACCAGGTCATGCATAGACGCACAGACAGGATATTCTAGCATAATAATAAAGAATGGAATAACAGAAGAATTTCACTATGTATGAGGTACTTCGCATAAACAAGTTATTCCAACATAATGATAAAGAATGGAATAACAACAGAATTCACCAGGCATGCGATAGACCGCACAGACAGGTTATTCCAACAGAACAATAAAGAATGGAATGACAGAAAAATTTCACCATGTATGCGATACTTCGCATAAACAGGTTATTCCAACATAATAATAAAGAATGGAATAACAGAAGAATTTCACCATGTATGTGGTACTTCGTATAAACAGGTTATTCCAACATAATAATTAAGAATGGAATAACAGAAGTTTTCTTCACGAATAAGAAAGAAAGAATACCCCTTACGAGTACAACAAATAATATCCCATACCTTAAGAAGAAGAGTACTGGATATAGAAGTAGTGAAGTAGCAGAACACTTTTCTTCTTTCTCTCTATAGTTTCTCTCTCTAGAGTTTCAGTGAATTCGTAAGAAATATTGAAGGAATGAGCTTCTATTTATAGAAGAATGGACTACATAGTAACTAATTCATGAACGGTCCAGATTGATTTACTTTAAATGGACAATCCAGATTTAAAACAAAATCTTTTAAATAAAATATAATATATTCTATTTATAGTGTAATAAAACGAATAACTTTATAAAAGTATTCTATTTTATATAAAAAGATTTTACTATGCAAAATACTATGCAGGCACTATGCAACACTATGCAGACACTATGCAACACTATACATAATAAAATATAATATATTATATTTATAGTCTAATAAAACAAATAACTTTATAAAAGTATTCTGTTTTATATAAAAAGATTTTACTATGCAAAATACTATGCATAATAGAATATAATATATTCTATTTATAGAATAACTTTATAAAAGTATTATGTTTTATATAAAAAGCTTTTCTGTTTTATTACATTAATAATACTAATAAAACAAAACTGAGTGACTTATCACGTAACATCAATAATCAATATCGTGTGCTACTATGCAACCACGCGTATTATGTAACCACGCATATTATTGTACTTTTACTACCGAGTAGTTCAACAGTATTAACGGTAAAACTTTCACCCTTATTTTTATAAAATATTTTTGTCATTTTTTCAATCCAGCAATAATTCTGTTGTGGGGTCCACCAATGATTGTATCGGCGTACGGATATTCTCTGACAAAAAGAATATTCCCCGACCAGTCGAATATTATACAACAACTTGCATACTTTTCAAAATTTATAAATACTACCCATAACTATAACACTATCTCAAATTCACACCATAATATTCAAAAAAATATGTCGAGAAAATTAAATCTTTATTCATAAAATCTGGGGTCTCACATTATGTGTGTATATATATATATTATAGTATTACATTGTGATGATATTATTCTAATATTGGAGATCTATATTACTAATATTAGGTCTTCGGATAAGGCGATATAAATTGCGTAGCGGTAATCAACAGTTCAGGCAAGTTTGTTTTTACTTAACTCTACTAAGAGTTGTTTCATTCGGATAAGCTTATGGTTAATCATTGCTGGTTGCCATGAATTGTACTATGTACATATTGCATGTATAAGTCAGGTATGAAAGGCTTATCTCCTTCATTACCAGTTGGTTCAGATATATTTGTTCATGTTATATACTTGTTTAGTCAAAAGTTTGTTGGTCATTTCATTCAGTCTAAACTACCTTTCAAGCTTGTCGAGACCTCGACAAAGAAGCTTTGGGGGACACTTGAGTTTGGCTAAAGTTTATCTCCATGACAAGGGGTATTTCATATTCAAGTTCCACTCAGAAGCAGACAAGGACAATGTTCTAGCAACAGGCCCATGGTATATAGCATCCAAGCTTCTTCTTCTACAGCATTGGCATGAAGGGGTTAAACTTGCAAATGTCGATTGTAGCAAAGTCCCAATCTGGGTTAAATTTAGCAACATACCCCTCTCTTACTCCAAAAGAGGGGTTGAGCTACCTAGCGAGCGCTGTTGGTCGTCCATTATTCGCAGATGATATGACATCTAAGCTTGAGCCAATGAGCTATGCCAGGATTTGTATTTAGATGAATGCCTCGTCTATGTTCCAGGCCTTAATTAATGTAGTTGTTTTCAATGGAGCGGACTTGGCTGAAGATACCGTTGAGGTGAAAGTGGAGTATTGGAGCAGACCTCCTTCTTGCTCAAATTGTAACTGTTTCGGTCATTCCTTGCTCCGATGTCCTAAATCAAACTTTCAGTGGGTACCCAAGGCTCTGCCTTGTCCTCCTAAGGCCACTTGTCCCCCCATCACTATTGTTACCAAAGCCTCTCCTCCCCCCGATCCTGAAGGTTTTTGGACAACTGTCTCTAAAGGACCTAAAAAACCATCCTCCCCTCCTACTGTCCACCCAGTTCCTTATTCAAATACCTTTAACCCTATTGCTTCTCCCCTTCTTCCCGATTCAGACTCTGAATCTCCTGTTCCCCCCAACCCGCTGGTGGATAAGGCTCAAGCAGGTCGACGAAAAGGAATATAGGGACCTGAAGCATAAATCCAGGCCTGGGAAAGAGCCACTTCAAAATTCTAAGAAGAGAAATAAAGGTCCAAGGGGTCTTCCCCTTCTTGATTAAGCTTATCCCCCCATTCACTATGACATATTTTTGTTCCTATAATGTCAGGGGATTAAATAAGAAGCCAAAGCAGGCGCTCGTTCGTAACCTTTTGTTAAACAACCATATCTCTTTTGTGGGTCTTATAGAGACCAGAATCAAAGCTCCAAACGCACTCAGGATCTCGAGAGACTTGTTTCGTAACTGGGTTTGGACGTTCAACTATGATCACCATCCGAACGGCAGGATCTGGGTGGGGTGGGATCCTAATATCTGGAGAGTGGACAACCTATTTCAGTCTTCTCAATTATCCCATTTCAAACTTACCCCTATTCATGGTGATACCCCTATTCTGGCTTCGATAATTTATGGCTTGAATTCGGTAGTGGAGCGCAGGCAATTGTGGGATGACCTCAAATCTATATCCTCTCTGGACACCTGGTGCATCCTGGGGGATTTTAACACTATCAAACGTGTTTCTGAATCTGAAGGAGGTGATCCTTCCTGGGACGCTGGTATGACAGATTTCAATGATTGTTTAGACACTATTGGAGTAGATGACATTCGAGCTATTGGGATACGTGGTGGAATTGGCAGGTAGGAAACTCAATCTTCAGGAAGCTAGACAGAGCTATGGGAAACAATTCCTGGTTTAGCACCATGTCTGATTCCCAAACCACCTTTGGTCCCCGTGGCCTTTCCGACCATTGCCCAGTTATTCTCAACACTGGTTATCATCTAAGGCGGCCTAAAAAACCCTTTTAATTCTTTAATTTCATGCTCGAGTTAGATGGGTTCAAAGAAGCCGTTTCGGATTGTTGGTCCAGTAGTATCCATGGGAATTCTTTTTACATCCTTAATGAGAAGTTGTGGAGGACCAAGAGAACTCTTGTTGCCTTGAATTCTTCTATAGGTAATCTGTCGAGCAATGTAAGCAAGCTTCAAGGTCATCTGGACTCTGTCCAAATGTCTCTCCAGGCTAATCCCTTGAACCCTCCTTTATTAGCTCAAGAATCGTCAACTATCAAATCCTTATGGAAAGCAATGGCTCTTGAAGAATCTCTCATGCTCCAGAAATCAAGAGCGATTTGGCTAGCCCAGGGAGATAAAAACACTAAGTTCTTTGCAACTGTTATTAAGAGTAATTGGAACCACAACAAAATTCTTTCTATCTTCAACAACTCGGGTGACTTGATTGAGGACCAGCAAGGTATCCAGCAGGTAGCGGTGGTCTATTATCAGGATCTCTTGGGGTCATCCCCTTCATTCAATCCGGGGCGTGACGATCTTAAAAAATTTATTTCTAAGAGGATCTCTCCACCCCAGGCAACTGCTTTAACCACTCCAATCCTTGATTCTGAAATTAAGGCGGTCCTTCAGTCCATGAAACAGAATAAAAGCCCGGGGCCTGATGGTTTCAATGTTAACTTCTTTTTTCACTGTTGGGATACAATCGGTCGAGACTTCACTGCTGGTGTCCACTCTTTCTTTAGAACCGGTCTCCTTCCGAGGGGAGTGAATGCTACGGTCATAGCCATGATCCCGAAGACAGAAAACCCTTCCAATATGGCAGACTTCAGACCCATTTCTTGTTGCAACACAATCTACAAATGTATAGCAAAGATTCTTTCCAATAGCCTAAAACTAGTCCTCCCGTCCATTATACCATGCTCAGTCAGCTTTTATCTCGGGTAGAAGTATTAGCGATAATATTCTCCTTGCTCAGGAGCTGTTCAGAAACTATCATCGCCTATTTGGTCCGGCAAGGTGTGCTCTAAAAATTGATATCAGGAAGGCTTTTGACACAGTTGACTGGGGTTTTCTTCTAGACCTGCTGAGTTTGCTTCAGATTCCTCCCATTTTTATAAACTGGATTAGAGAGTGCATCACAACGCCAATGTATTCTGTTAAAGTCAATGGCTCCCTTGCCGGCTACTTTAAGAGAGCAAGGGGTCTTCGTCAAGGAGATCCTCTGTCCCCTTATCTGTTTGTTTTAGCCATGGAAGTATTATCTATGATTCTGAATAAAGAAACTCTCCTGCCGAATTTCAAGTTCCATTGGAAAACAGAACCATGCAACATTACTCATTTATGTTTCGCGGATGATATTATAATGTTCTGCCATGGTGACTTGCCATCTGTTTCCATCATCCACTCGAGCATCCAATCATTCTCAATGTTCTCCGGATTAATCCCCAACGCTCTTAAAAGCCTATGCTTTCTAGAAAATGTCCCAAATGATGTCAAGGAAAGTATAAATCAGCTGCTGGGTATACCGATTGGAGTTCTTCCAATTAGATTTCTTGGAGTTCCCCTCATCTCTTCTAAACTTACACACTCCGACTGCCAGCCTCTGATTCACAGAATCACCGCGAGAGTCACTTCATGGACTTCCCGCTACCTCTTCTATGCTGACAGAGTGCAGTTGATAAAATCAGTGCTATTTGCCATTCAATCCTATTGGGCAGCCCACTTTATCTTGCCTAAATCGGTAATGCGTGCAATCCAATCTATAATGTGCAGATTCCCTTGGAAGGGCTCCTCTCTTCTAAGGTATGGTTTTAAAGTCGTTTGGAAGGATTTGTCTACCCCCTATGCGGAGGGAGGCCTGGCTATAAAAAATCTTGCCGATTGGAACTCAGCCCTCATTTTATCCCATTTGCTCAGAGTTATTTCCCCTTCCCCAACTTCATTATGGGCAAACTGGGTCAAAGCCTCAGTTCTTCCAAAGATTAATTTCTGGCATTGTTCTACTCCATCGGACTGCTCTTGGATTTGGCGTAAGATTCTTCAACTGCGGCCTTTATCTTTAAAATTTTCTTATCTATAAAGTTGGGAATGGCAATTCTTTTAGGTTCTGGCATGACCCATGGTTGAATGGCCAGGCATTAAGCCCTTCTCCGTATCTGCTTTCCAACTCACAAATCCCAGTAAACGCTCCTGTCTCTTTTGTCATTTCCTCAGGAGCTTGGGCATTACCGGCAAGAAACCATCATGAAGTGCAACAACTCCGAGGCCTTATTACTTCTCTTCCTGCGCCGACTGCTGCCGATGACAAGATCTTATGGGAATCTTGTGAGCTGAAATATGTCAAGGCCTCTCTCATTTGGGAATCTATTCGGCCACGTGCTCCGCTAGTTCCATGGGCTGCTCTGCTATGGCATTCTCTTCACGTTCCAAGATTTTCCTTTACTCTCTGGCTTGCTCTTCGGCAAAGATTACTCACGAATGACAGATTTTCTAGCTATTCCAGCTTCCGCCAGCTGACTTGCCCCCTCTGTGATTCCCATGTGGAAACATTCCCTCACTTGTTCTTCGAATGCCCCTATTCTTCCTATGTTCTGTCCTCTACTTTAGCAGTGGGTGCCTGGACTAATGCTCCTATGAATTTGGACAACCTTGTGGACTACATTATCCAATATCGAGGGAGCAAACTTAGGTCGGATATTCTAAAGCTGGTTCTCTCCACTACAGTATACAAAATCTGGTCAGTCAGGAACTCCATTGTCCATAACAAAACCAAGATGCCTAAGGGGGTTCTCTCTAGGGAGATAACCAATGTCATTAAGGCTAGGTTATCTTCTTCCTCTGTTTTTTCTAAAAAAGTCCAAAATAGGCCCAACCTCTGGGGGTGGTTGTAGGGTTGGGTTCTTTTTCACGGGGTGTCGGCAGTTCCGCCGCTTCGGTGCTGCCAGGAGAGCAGGTGGCTGGGCCCGTCTCAGTAGCGAATGTTAGCTATTACTTCGGCTGGGGTTCTTTGGACAAGATCAGAGTTGGCAGTGACTCTCCGGCACTCGCCCATGTTTCTCGGCTTGGTCATTATAGGGATGGCCTACGCGTCTCTGGCCACTGGTTCAATCTCAGCTTCGGGGTCTGCCTAAGCTTCGGGGTTTGCGTAAGGGTTGGGCAGGTCAGGTGTTAGGGAGTTCGGCCTCAGGGGTTAGTTTCGAGGTAGTGGGTTTCAGTTCTTCTGCTGGGTTCGGCTTACTGGCTCTAGCAGCATCTTCAGCTCGTTGCTGTTTGCGATGGTAGTTCAGCTTCTCTGGCAGTTCGGTATCTTCAGCAGTAGGGTTCGGCTCTAGGGTCAATGACGGGCTGGCTCGGTCTCTTGGCACGGCCACGTGGCCCGGCTAGGGGGGTTCGCTGGTTTTGGTTTTGGGGCTTGGGGACCCCTCAATGGCTTCGGGGGGGGGGGGGGGGGGGGCTTCGTTTGATAGAGCGCTGGTTGCTGTCTTCCGGTTTCGGGCCTCGGTGCTCCCTCTTCGGTACGGCAGTCCAGTGTTGAGAGGTTCGGGCTTCGGGGCTCAAGGATTTGGAGCTAGGGGGATGAGTGTTCATTGGTTCCAACTTCATGGCGCTCGCAGTTCATTCAAAGGTTCAGCATTCACATCTTCGGCTGCTTCGGGTGTCGGCTGGCGCTCAGTTCGGATTGGGTTTTTTGTCCGGACTGGTTCGGATGCTGCCTCCTTCTGGATTGGTTATTGTTTCGACTTATGGGGTCAGTGAAGGGCTAGTTTTGTAGCTTGGTTTCGGCTACTTGGTTTAGCCTTGGGAAGCTGGGGGATCTGGGCTGGTAGATTAGGCTTATATGGTTCGGCCTCTCTGCCCCGCAGCTCCTTCTAGGCTTCGGGATCTTCAGTTCAGTCTCTTAAGTACTGACAGCTTCAATTAGTTCGGTAGCTGCTTCAGTTCGGTTGATTCTGTTGTCTTCTGTAGTTCTGTCTGCAAATAGCAGTTTTGCAGTTTCATTTCGTCACCAGATTGTTTCATTTGGATGCTTAGTTTCAGCTGATTGGTTGTTTAGGCTTCGGCTTGCTTCTTTTGCATGCAGCTCTGTTTTGTAATGTAGGATGTTGCTTTGGCTTGGTTGTTAGTCTTTAGTTGTCCATTTTGGGGGTTGTCCCATGTGGTTCACCTAAAACTTCTGGGGTATGCCCTTTGTGATTGTTTTATCTCTTTTTCTTCTCAATATACAAACAAATTAGCGAAAAAAAAGTTTGTTCTTGCTAGTTCACAATTATATTGTTGAATTATAGCCAGCTTATTATTCAGATTCTTTCAATCATGATATATCATTATATTATTGAACTTAAACTTGCTGGGCAACTTTCATGCTCATCATTGCTATATCATGATAAACATTACAGATTAAGACGAACGCGTTGGATACAAGGAAAGATTAAAGACAGTTCTAGATTAAAGTTAATGTGCGCGATTAGTTTTGTAATAATATAGTTTGATAATAATGTTATGTGTTAGTTAAGTAATGAATTGTGATTAAGTTAAGGTTACTCCACTTTGGGGAATAGTGTGTAATGTATTGTATAAACAATTTATGTTTATATCTTCCGCAAATAGTAATAGTTGTATAGAATGATCGAACCAGATCCGTGGTGATTCGGGACCTCAGATTCGGGGCCCTCACAATAATAACATTGCAGTTAAGAATGAAATGTCCGACGAGCCTTCTACTAGTAAAGGTAAGGGCAAAGTTAACAAGTGATGAAGACTTGTTGTGTACTTTTTATGTTATATTTCAGACTTGTGTTTAAGTTGTATATGACTTAATATTTGTTTATTTTTTAGTATTTGAGATTTAAGGTTAGTATGACCTGGGATTGATGTATTTATTTTCAGATGTTGTAACTCCATAAGGAGAGGATTTATTTCTATCTATTTATGGTTTTTCATTTATTATGGATAGATAGATACATGATGTTTGGACAGTGAACACCAAATCCCGTGAGAATTGAAGTACCCGAATTTGGTGGTGTCACAGGTTGGTATCATAGCCGTAGGTTATGAACCTTAGGTGGGGGGAACAACCTTAGGTATTAAATTATGTGTTCGCTAGTACGACTTGGTAACTAAAACTTGAAATTGTGTTATCAGGATGTCGGATGTAGGAGGAGCTAGTCGTGCTGGGGAGGAGGAACCCCGAGTACCTACAGAGGAGGGGCCCCGAGACATTCATGTCGTCAGGGAGCAGTTGGTACAGAGAGCGACATCTCCATTGATCACAGTTGTTGGTCAGGAACATGAGCCTGAGACTGATCCAAAGGAGGATCCTGAGGAGGAAGAGGAAGAAGAGGAGTTCCCACCGAACTCCATCGATGCTGAGATGTACGACGAGTTATATGACCGTAACGTAGAGTTACGTGACACTGTCCAGGATCTGACTGAGCGGGCGATTATTCAGCAAGAATACCATCGAGCAGAAGGATAGGGAGGTTGTGACTCTTCACACACGTCCAAATTATCAACATGATACTGTTTTGTTGAGTAAAATTCAAGAATAATATTGTATGAAAAATTATTTGGACCGAAAAGGAATCAATTTTTGTCATGAATAGTACCCCATGTGAATAGTACCCAAGTGAATAGTACCCCATGAATAGTATTTCGAGAATAGTACCCCGTGAATAGTACTCCAGCGTGAAAAAGTTAAAACTTATCAAGAATGCTCGGAACACTACAAGAAAAGGGGTTATCAACGACCGCATGTGGTCGCAGATCCTTACCAGCGACCGACTGCAGTCGTTGATAGGCGTCGTATAAAATCTGGTCGCTGGGATGCACATCAGTGACTGATATATCTGCGACCGATATTCGCGACCGAATTCGTCATTTTGGTCGCTAAGCTGAGTCAGCATGGTTCAGGGCCAAAGGCTGACTGACGAGGTCCACGTGTCAGTGACTGCTATCAGTGACCGGTTGCGGTCGCTGATACCCTCAAATGTTAGCCGTCGCTAATAACTATCGCTGATATTAAAAAACTGAAAACCAAATTTTTGCTCTTTTGCAGAATTCCCAAAAACTTGTTCCTGTTTTGTTCCTGCTTTATCTTTTTTTTTTTTTTTGCTAATTAAAATCATAATTTTATTTTTTTTATATCCCACTTACACCCTAGACTTGTTCCTGCTTTATCCCAACACCACAACAATATTAACATCTTGCACAACAATATAAACATCCATCGTCCACCGACACATACACCAAACTAGTATATAAACCTTTAAAAACCAATATGAATTGAATAAATATAAACAAATCTAATGTTTAAGTAACATATACAGACATCCAATGAATGAATATAAAAGTACAAAATTCTCAAAGAACTACAAAGCAGATCTGTATCGATTGTCAAGCATCATCGCCTCCTTGTTCACCCTGTAATTAACAAAATAATAAAAAAGTTACAAATATAGTAACTATGTTGATACTGGTATATATTACGACAATATACAACAAATTGATTACCTCGTCGTCTTCCCCATGCTCCCCATGATGTGCTGCTGCTGCTGCCACAACTGCATCAACTAACTCATCAGGACTCAGAGCCGCCAGATGCCCGCCCAGTATCTTCAGAAGATCTCGATCTCGACATATAGCTCTCACACAGTCATCCATAGTATGAATAGTTGGATGACTCGATGACTGTGAAGACTGGGTAGCAGAGCTACCTGAGCCACTAAAGGATTGACGTTGTCGTTGTCCTTGACCTTTAATGTAGTTCATATTCACAAAAGACGCCCTCTCCCACAACTCTTGATCAATTGGTGGACGTGGAGTGTCTTCAGGATAGCGGTCATTCAATAAACGCTTATAAGTATCCTGTCATCATGTTAACAATTAAATAGTTAAAAATAAATTAGTAAAGTTCTAAAGAATGACGTAAAACTTGATAAATAATAAGATCAAAGTTGTTAAAACTTATTACCGCTATCTGGATAGCATCAGGCAGACCATCACGGGTGGCCACGTACACATCCAGCCAATGGATAGGCTGACCGTGAGACTGAGACTCCTATACAAAACATATTCCATTATTACTAACTAAACATGTGATATTCTACAATTCATGATTGTAAACATATTAAAACTTGTAAATACGTACCCTGGTAGTGATATACTGCAACTGTGAAATACTTCCGCCCATGTATGTACCTTTAGCCTTTTCGCCATCGGGTACACCCGAGGATCTATTGGTGGCGGCAATCTTTCATCTTTTCACCCAGCTCTCAGCTCTCCATTGGTCACACATCTCAGCCCATATGGACTGGGTGCACCACCAGGGGCTATGCTCGTATATGTAATCCTCTCCCTGGCATGGATGGTCGATGGATGCATTGTGAAGGGCTTTTGTCGTTCTTTATTCAAATTGTCTTTGGTGTGGACCGCGCACTTCTGCCAGAATAATGTTTGTATCGCTGAAGCCTGCGCGTCCTCCCATCTATACCTTTTCTGCAAATAAAACAACAATAATAACATTACTAAACAATTATCCTTAGAATATTATATTATCTGTCATAATTAAAAAAAACATACCTGAAATTCAGCCCAAACAGCATCCTTGTGGGCGATAGGTGTGCTCGCCCACGTAATCACAGGTGTAGGCCAATTTTGTAAACACAACTGTGATATGCACTTGACGATTTTATTATCTGAAAAATCACTATAATATACAACAATTTATTTCAACGATAAGTAGATATATTAAAGCAATTTACATCTAAGTTCTATATATCTTGTATAAATGGAATCTAAAATGCTTATATATAAATGACGTGGGACGCACGTGCTATTCGGAGGAGGGAGAATCTGAATAAGAATCTGATCATCTGGATTAGTAGGGGCCTTGGGCACATGATTATGCCCCCTACCCAAGCCGCGCTTTTTCTGCACTTCTTCAGAAGCCATCTATATTTTACAAATTTCAAGATGTTATTATGAGTTATATTTGATTACATGCATATATAAATATATAAAATGACAATAAACATGACAGTTATATAAACATGTATACATAAAATGACAATAAACACAAATTGCATTTAAATAGTTAAGTACATAAACATGACAATGATAAAAATAACATGTAATACTAAACATACATTTCATCTGTTCAAGTGTCAATGTCTGATTCAGAATCATCTTGTATACACATGATCTCTATGATGTTCTTCTCAAGTACAGACATGTCCTTCTCATTTAATGATTTTGAACACAAGTCTTTGAAAAAACGACTAAGCTCCGTCAAAGCATTCCATATTGGTTTATCAAGCAGATCCCGAAATGCTATAGGCATAAGTCTCTCCACGAACACATGACAGTTATGACTCTTCATCCCTTTCAATTTCCCACCTGTAACACACCTTGTAATGTTTGACGCATATCCATCTGGTAGTTTCAGAGACTTAACCCATGTGCACACATCTTCAACTTGCTTTTTGGACAATGTGTACCTTGCATGCGGTTTAACAATCTTACCATTAGGAGATTCATAAAGTTCTAATCCAGGACGTTTACAAATATCTTTCATGTCCAAACGTGCCTTATAATTATCTTTTGTCTTCCTCGTAACTGATGAGTGAGTTTTATACTCATAATTGAGTGCATTTGAACTTAATCTTTTGGATGTTTTTAAGTGTTTATGTCTATTCATGCATGTTTTATGTTGTTTTGTAGGAATTGGGACAAAAGTTACTTGGATCGACGTTTGGGGTGGCTAGATGCGCATTTTTGGCTTGTCATTTACATAACAGTCAGTTCAGAGCCAATTTGAATATTCTCTGGACCTTATTTCGAAAAACTTAAAGAATGGAAATTGTAGATTTACGTCTCCTCTTTCCGGAACATCTTGAATAATCGAAATCGAAGTTCGGACGAAGATGTTATGGCCATTTTCCCAAAGGATGTCGGAGCAGAAAATTTCCAGAATTGTTCCAGCGCCAGGGCGCCCAACTCAAGCTTATTTGCAGTGTCGGGGCGCTAGGGGGGATAATCCCAGCACCGTGCCCCGTACTGGGGCACTGAGGAAGAGGTTGGGCAAGCTTGGACGCGTTTTGGGGTGAATTTTGACACCTTTTTTACTCCAAATTGGATTGAGTTTGTTCCTAAGATAAAAATTAGACTTTTAACCTATAAATACATGATGTAAGTCATAAATTAAAGGGGGATTACATAGATTAGATTAGAATATAAACCCTAGTTCTTAATTAGCCATTGGAGATTGAAGCAAATTGAAGAACACTGAAGATCAAGAGCAAGAGCGAGAAGGGAGCATCAGATTTGCTGACAACAGATTCTATTCTCTTCTCTTATCATACTTTTATCTCTCTTTTTTTCGCTAATTTGTTTGTATATTGAGAAGAAAAAGAGATAAAACAATCACAAAGGGCATACCCCAGAAGTTTTAGGTGAACCGCATGGGACAACCCCCAAAATGGACAACTAAAGACTAACAACCAAGCCAAAGCAACAAGGAACATTACAAAACAGAGTTGCATACAAAAGAAGCAAGCCGAAGCCTAAACAACCAATCAGCTGAAACTAAGCATCCAAATGAAACAATCTGGTGACAAAATGAAACTGCAAAACTGCCATTTGCAGACAGAACTGCAGAAGACAACAGAATCAACTGAACTGAAGCAGCTGCCGAACAGACTGAAGCAGTCGGCACCTAAGAGGCTGAACTGAAGATCCCGAAGCCTAGAAGGAGCTGCGGGGAAGAGAGGCCGAACCATATAAGCCTAACCTACCAGCCCAGATCCCCCAGCTTCCCAAGGCTAAACAAAGGAGCCGAAACCAAAATACAAAACTAGCCCTTCACTGACCCCATAAGTCGAAACAATAACCAATCCAGAAGGAGGCATCATCCGAACCAGTCCGGACTGAAAACAACAACGAACCAATCCGAACTGAGCGCCAGCCGACACCCGAAGCAGCCGAAGATGAGAATGCTGAACCCTTGAATGAACTGTGAGTGCCATGAAGCCGAAACCAATGAACACTCACCCCCCCCCCAGCTCCAAATCCGAGAGCCCCGAAGCCTGAACCTCTCAAGACTGGACTGCCGAACTGAAGAGGGAGCATCGAAGCCCGAAACCAGAAGACAGCATCAAACGAAGCCCCCCCGAAGCCATTGAGGGGTCCCCAAGCCCCAAAACCGAAACTAGCGAACCCCCCTAGCCGGGCCACGTGACCGAGCCAAGAGACCGAGCCAGCCCGTCATTGACCCTGGAGCCGAACCCTACTACTAAAGAGACCAAACTGCCAGAGAAGCTGAACTACCATCATAAACAGCAACGAGCTGAAGATGCTGCTAGAGCCAGCAAGCCGAACCCTGCAGAAGAACTGAGACCCACAACCTCGAAACTAACCCCTGAGGTCGAACTCCCTAACACCTGACCTGCCCAACCCTTAGGCAAATCCCGAATCTTAGGCAGACCCCGAAGCTGAGATTGAACCAGTGGCCAGAGGCGCGTAGGCCATCCCTATAATGACCAAGCTGAGTAACATGGGCGAGTACCGGAGAGTCACTGCCAACTCTGATCTTGTCCAAAGAACCCCAGCCGAAGCAATAGCTAACATTCGCTACTGAGACGGGCCCAGCCACCTGCTCTCCCGGCAGCACCGAAGCGGCGGAACTGCCGACACCTCGTGAAAAAGAACCAACCCTACAACCACCCCCAGAGGATGGGCTTATTTTGGACTTTTTTTAGAAAAAACAGAGGAAGAAGATAACCTAGCCTTAATGACATTGGTTATCTCCCTAGAGAGAACCCCCATAGGCATCTTGGTTTTGTTATGGACAATGGAGTTCCTGACTGACCAGATTTTGTATACTGTAGTGGAGAGAACCAGCTTTAGAATATCCGACCTTAGTTTGTTCCCTCGATATTGGATAATGTAGTCCACAAGGTTGTCCCAATTCATAGGAGCATTAGTCCAGGCACCCACTACTAAAGTAAAGGAGAGAACATAGGAAGAATAGGGGCATTCGAAGAACAAGTGAGGGAATGTTTCCACATTAGAATCACAGAGGGGGCTAGTCAGATGGAGGAAGCTGGAATAGCTAGAAAATCTGTCATTTGTGGGGAATCTTTGCCGAAGAGCAAGCCATAGAATGAAGGAAAATCTTGGAACGTGAAGAGAATGCCATAGCAGAGCAGCCCATGGGACTAGCGGAGCACGTGACCGAATAGATTCCCAAATGAGAGAGGCCTTGACGTATTTCAGCTCACAAGATTCCCATAAGATCTTGTCATCGGCAGCAGTCGGCTCAGGAAGAGAAGTAATAAGGCCTCGGAGTTGTTGCACTTCATGATGGTTGCTTGCCGGTAATGCCCAGGCTCCTGAGGAAATGACAAAAGAGACAGGAGCGTTTACTGGGATTCGTGAGTTGGAAAGCAGATACGGAAAAGGGCTTAATGCCTGGCCATTCAACCATGGGTCATGCTAGAACCTAAAAGAATTGCCATTCCCAACTTTATAGATAAGAAAATTTAAAGCTAAAGGCCGCAGTTTAAGAATCTTACGCCAAATCCAAGATAAGTCCGATGGAGTAGAACAATGCCAGAAATTAATCTTTGGAAGAACTGATGCTTTGACCCACTTTGCCCATAAGGAAGTTGGGGAAGGGGAAATAACTCTGAGCAAATGGGATAAAATGAGGGCTGAGTTCCAATCAGCAAGATTTTTTAAGGCCAGGCCTCCCTCCGCATAGGGGGTAGAAAAATCCTTCCGAGCGACGTTAGAACCATACCTTAGAAGAGAGGATCCCTTCCAAAGGAATCTGCATATTATAGATTGGATTACACGCATTACCGATTTAGGCAAGATAAAGTGGGCTGCCCAGTAGGATTGAATGGCAAATAACACTGATTTTATCAACTGCACTCTGCCGGCATAGGAGAGGTAGCGGGAAGTCCATGAAGTGACTCTCGCGGTGATTCTGTGAATCAGAGGCTGGCAGTCGGAGTGTGTAAGTTTAGAAGAGATGAGGGGAACTCCAAGAAATCTAATTGGAAGAACTCCAATCGGTATACCCAGCATCTGATTTATACTTTCCTTGACATCATTTGGGACATTTGCTAGAAAGCATAGGCTTTTAATAGCGTTGCGGATTAATCCGGAGAACATTGAGAATGATTGGATGCTCGAGTGGATGATGGAAACAGATGGCAAGTCTCCGTGGCAGATCATTATAATATCATCCACGAAACATAAATGAGTAATGTTGCATGGTTCTGTTTTCCAATGGAACTTGAAATTCGGCAGGAGAGTTTCCTTATTCAGAATCATAGATAATACTTCCATGGCTAAAACAAACAGGTAAGGGGACAGAGGATCTCCTTGACGAAGACACCTTGCTCCCTTAAAGTAGCCGGCAAGGGAGCCATTGACTTTAACAGAAAACATTGGCGTTGTGATGCACTCTCTAATCCAGTTTATAAAAATGGGTGGAATCTGAAGCAAACTCAGCAGGTCTAGAAGAAAACCCCAGTCAACTGTGTCAAAAGCCTTCCTGATATCAATTTTTAAAGCACACCATGCCGGACCAGATAGGCGTGATAGTTTCTGAACAGCTCCTGAGCAAGGAGAATATTATCGCTAATACTTCTACCCGAGATAAAAGCTGACTGAGCATGGTCTATAATGGACGGGAGGACTAGTTTTAGCCTATTGGCAAGAATCTTTGCTATACATTTGTATATTATGTTGCAACAAGAAATGGGTCTGAAGTCTGCCATATTGGAAGGGTTTTCTGTCTTCGGGATCAAGGCTATGACCGTAGCATTCACTCCCCTCGGAAGGAGACCAGTTCTGAAGAAAGAGTGAACAGCAGCAGTGAAGTCTCGACCGATTGTATCCCAACAGTGAAGGAAGAAGTAACATTGAAACCATCAGGCCCCGAGCTCTTATTCTGTTTCATGGACTGTAGGACCGCCTTAATTTCAGAATCAAGGATTGGAGTGGTTAAAGCAGCTGTCTGGGATGGAGAGATCCTCTTAGAAATAAATTTTTTAAGGTCATCACGCCCGGATAGGATGAAGGGGATGATCCCAAAAGATCCTGGTAATATACCACCGCTACCTGCTGGATACCTTGCTGGTCCTCAATCAAGTCACCCGAGTTGTTGAAGATAGAAAGAATTTTGTTGTGGTTCCAGTTACTCTTAATGATAGTTGCAAAGAACTTAGTGTTTTTATCTCCCTGGGCTAGCCAAATTGCTCTAGATTTCTGGAGCATGAGGGATTCTTCAAGAGCCATTGCTTTCCATAAAGATTGGATAGCTGACGATTCTTGAGCTAATAAAAGAGGGTTCAAGGGATTAGCCTGAAGAGACATTTGGACGGAGTCCAGAAGACCTTGAAGCTTGCTTACATTGCTCGTCAGATTACCTATAGAAGAATTCAAGGCAACAAGAGCTCTCTTGGTTCTCCTCAACTTCTCATTAAGGATGTAAAATGAATTCCCATGGATACTACTAGTCCAAGAATCCGAAACAACTTATTTGAACCCATCTAACTCGAGCATGAAATTAAAGAATTGAAAGGGTTTTTTAGGCCGCCTCAGATGTTAACCTGTGTTGAGAATAACTGGGCAGTGATCGGAAAGGCCACGGGGACCAGGGGTGGTTTGGGAATCAGACATGGTGCTAAACCAAGAACTATTGCCCATAGCTCTGTCTAGCTTCCTGAAAATTGGGTTTCCTACCTGGCAATTCCACTACGTATGCAGAGGCCCAATAACTCGAATGTCATCTACTCCAATAGTGTCTAAACAGTCATTGAAATCCGTCATGCCAGCGTCCCAGGAAGGATCACCTCCTTCAGATTCAGAAACCCGTTTGACAGTGTTAAAATCTCCCAGGATACACCAAGTGTCCGAAGAGGACATAGATTTGAGGTCATCCCACAATTTCCTACGCTCCACTACCGAATTCAAGCCATAAATGATTGAAACCAAAATAGGGGTATCTCCATGAATAGGGGTAAGTTTGAAATGGGATAGTTGAGAAGACTGAAACAGGCTATCCACTCTCCAGATATTAGGATCCCACCCCACCCAGATCCTCCCGTTCGGATGGTGATCATAGTTGAATGTCCAAACCCAGTTACGGCACAAGGCTCTCGAGATCCTGAGAGCCTTTGGAGCTTTGATTCTAGTCTCAATAAGGCCCACAAAAGAGATAAGGTTGTTTAACAAAAGGTTACGAACGAGCGCCTGCTTTTGCTTCTTATTTAAACCCCTGATATTATAAAAAATATATCATAGTGAATGGGGGATATGCTTAATCAAGAAGGGGAAGACCCCCTTAGACCTTTATTTCTCCTCTTAGAATTTTGAAGTGGCTCTTTCCCAGGCCTGGATTTATGCTTCAGGTCCCTACATTCCTTTTCGTCGACCTGCTTGAGCCTATCCACCAGCGGGTTGGGGGGAACAGGAGATTTAGAGTTGTTGTTGGGAAGAAGGGGAGAAGCAATAATAGGGTTGAAGGTATTTGAAAAAGGAACTGGGTGGACAGCAGGAGGGGAGGATGGTTTTTTAGGTCCTTTAGAGACAGCTGTCCAGGAACCTTCCGGATCAAGGGGAGGAGAGGCATTGGTAGCAATTGAGATGGGCGGACAAGTGGCCTCAGGAGGACAAGGCGGAGCCTTGGGTACCCACTGAAAGTTTGATTTAGGACATCGGAGCAAGGAATGATCGAAACAGTTATAATTTGAGCAAGAAGGAGGTCTGCTACAATACTCCACTTTCACCTCAACGGTATCTTCAGCCAAGTCCGCTCCATTGAAAACAACTGCTTTAATTAAGGCCGGGAACTTCGACGAAGCATTCATCTCAATGCAAATCCTAGCATAGCTCATTGGCTCAAGCTTAGATGTCATATCATCTGCGAATAAAGGACGACCGACAGCACTCGCCAGGTAGCTCAAACCCTCTTTTGTCCAGTAAGAGAGAGGAATGTTGCTAAATTTAACCCAGATTGGGACTTTGCTACAGTCGACATTTACAAGTTTAACCCCTTCATGCCATGGCTGCAGAAGGAGAAGCTTTGATGCTATATACCATGGGCCTGTTGCTAGAACATTGTCCCTGTCAGCTTCTGAGTCGAACTTGAATATGAAATACCCCTTGTCATGGAGATAAACTTTAGCCAAACCCAAGTGTCCCCAAAGCTTCTTTGCCGATGTCTCGACAAGCTTGAAAGGCAATTTCGACTGAATGAAATGACCAACTAGACTGGTGGACCATTTATGCAGGCTAATCTTTAGGACTTCAACTGGCGGGTTCACCTTAACACTCCCTTCAGCCAAGGCAGGGGGAAAGAAGCTCAGACCCAAGTTCTTCTCTGGGACAGAGTTTGAAACAATCGAGCTCCAAGATTTAGGAAGAATGGGCTGGTTGCCGGCTATCTCCGGGATCGGAAGGGGAGGAGCCACAGACTTCGGAAGACTACCCGAAGTAGTGGCAAGGGAGGTAAGGGGAGGAGACGATGCTTCCTTTGGTGAACTCCGTCCAAATAAGGGACCGGATTCGAGAACCTTACGGGCATTAGTTAGAGAAGCGGAAGCCCCTATAGTGGAAAGGTTATTAACATCATCTAAAGGGAGACCCAAGGCAGATATATATTCCATTAACTTTGCATTCTTCCTCTTTTCTGCTAGGGCCTCCTCACGGGCATTTCTAGAGAAGAAATGGGCTGCTTTAAAGATATCTTGAGCTTCCGAACTAGTGGCTGGGCCAAAGTTCTCTCCAAGCTGAGCTTCAAGAGCATTTGATTCGTCCGAGCTTATAGAAATATTCGATGGGTTAGGCTCAGACTCCACCATTTCCACAGATTCAGTGGGGGAACTCGGCTTTGAAATTCCAAATTCTGCAAAAAGATCGCGGGACGGGCTACTCACGGAGTTTCTGGCTGAGAGATGAGGGTGGTCAACCATGGCTCTGGATAGCAGAGGCACGGCAGAAGTCTAGAGGAAGGACGGGGGAAGACGGGAGAAATGAGGGTGACGGTGGAGGACGGGAGGGAGAAAGGAGGGTGGAGGAGGAGGAAGGTCCAAACGGGTAAACAGAATGTTTGGTGAAGATGGAAAAAGTAGGTGAGGGAGGGCGGGAGGCTGAAAAAGGAAAGGAGTTAATGGTAAGAGGAAGAAGCAAAAAGGTGGGGGAAAGGAGCCTAGGATCCTAGTGAGAAGGGAGAGCACATTTCTAGAGAGATAAACTAACCCATCTTTTTTCTCTCTCAAGTCCTCACTATTCTCCATACTTTTATCTTTTAATGTCTATTCAGTTGTGGATTCTTGGTTTCAATTCATTAATTATGAACTAACTCTTTTATTAAGATTTCAATTGAACCTTTTATGTCTATAAATTAGTTAGTTGATTTATTCCAATTATTTATGTCAAAGTGAATTGTTTATCTTGTCTTGAGCTTATTGATTAATTATCTGATCAGTAATTACTTTGTTACTCTAGAAAGAATTGAAAGAGGAATTCTAGGGTTAGAACTGGGCATGATAACATGTGACTTAGTTATTTGCATGGTGAATAATTAGGTTTGTGAATTGAATGGAAATATCTATTCACCGTATGTAACACATAAGGAATTAGAATTGAAGGAGTTTAATTCAATTTTTTTGCATGGGAATTATAGCAAGATTAATCTAGATTAAATAGAAGTCAATTGATCACTTGGAAAATGACTTTTGGCATTTGAGAATTCCTGTTAACAATTCAGTAGGCATAATAATTGGGATAATTGGATAATTGATTTATAGTTCATAATTGGGGATATTGAAGTCTTAATCTTTATTTATCTGAATTCAGTCATAAAGCAATTCAGTTTAATTAGTTAATTTAGTTTTCTTAATTAGAAAAATCACGATTTGAGATTGTTTAAATAAAATTAGTTTGGTTAAGAATTAGTACTTGGTGATTTTTATTAAATAATTCTTCGTGGGATACATACTCTACTTTCACTTTATTACTTGTTGACCGTGTATACTTGCACGTATTCATTGATTGCGAAATCTACCAACAAGTTTTTGGCGCCGCTGTCGGGGAATTAATTTAATAATTTTTTACCAATATTAATTTCAATCAAATTAGTCTTAATTTAAATATTTTTATTTTTATTTTTAATTCTCTTCCTATATTTCTCTCTTTTCAGGTACCATGGATGACTTTGCGTATCAATGGCCATACACGAACATGACTCAACCAAGGGAAACATGGATTGATGGACTTAATACATCTTCTATAGAGCCAATACAAATTGAGGCAATTTCGAAGACGTTGGAGGTTATCGCAGCCCAACGGAGTCGAAGGATCGCAAGAATAACTCAGCCAAGGGGAGCATAGATTGACAAACTCGCGACACTTTCTGCATTGTCAGCACAGATTGAGACAATTTCGAGGAGGTTAGACGCTTTTGAAGCTCAATGTTGTCAAAGTGTGGCAGTTACTTATGATTATTGTGCTAGAAATCATATGAGTCATCAGTGCGCCATCAGTTTCGAGCCGGTACAGTATGGTGGTGATTACGCCAATAATTATGTCTATCCTAACAACTATTTTCAGGATTGGGGGTATCACCCGGATTTTTCATGGAGCCATACTCATCAAGATCAATTTTATGTTCCAAGTCCAACATACCCACCGGATTTCTCGTGTCCACCTCCACTACAACAGGAAGAACATTCAAATTTGGAGCAAGTTTTGTCCAAGTACCTAGCTTTATGTGAGGAGAGGAGGATTAATCAAGAGATATTGACTCAAAATTTAACGAACCAAATGGAACAACTAACCAATGCCTCGAACATTTGTCCTCAATACACTTGGCTCTATGACATGGATGCCAAGACTGATGCTGAGCCCGAACCAAATCTGCAACCGGATGTGCTAAATGATATAGATGTTGAAAGAGATGAAAGACTTGGGGACCAAGAAAATATGATCGGCAAAGATCTAACTTTGAGTACCAACGAAGATGAGCCAATTTTGATAGTGTCCCATGTACCTTCTCCACGAAAGTTCAAGAATCCGGGCAGTTTTGCAAAACCATGCCCAATTGACAGTTATGTCGTCGGCAAAGCTCTTTGTGATATAAGAGCTAGTACAACTGTGGAGTCATGGTGGGTTGAAAAGGAGAAGATAGAGGAAGATCCCATTGTGTTTACTAAGCTTCTTTTTTTTCGCTAAGTTTGTTTGTATAAAGAAAAAGAGATTACACAACCGCAAAGGGCATACCCCGGAAGCTTTAGATAGGACATTTAGGGACAACCCCCTAAAGACCTACTAAGACCAATAGCCAATTAAGCACAAGGTACATAACAAAATACAAGCATATAAATAGAGCAGGCAGATAGCCTAAACAAGCATATAAAATGAAGTGAACTGAAACAGAGACAATTCGCCTAGATAACTGCCAATCTGCCAAACCGAAGATGAACCTGAATAAAACCCCACAGCCGATGAGGGTGACCCGAAGCCAAGCCAGCCGAACCCAGCCGCTGATGAGGCCTTAGCCGAACCCAACCGGCTGAAGAGGCCGAAAAGCCATGAAAGCCTCAATTCGCCTAGATAACTGCCTATATGCTGAACCGAAGATGAGGCTGAATAAAACCCCGAAGCCGAAGAGGGTGACCCGAAGCCGAGCCTGCCGAACCCAGTCGCTGATGATGAGGCCAGAGCCGAACCCGACCGGCAGAAGAGGCCGTAATGAAATTGACAACACAGACGGGACTGAGCTGAAGCTGCTGCGCGTGCCAGGAAGCCGAACCAAATAGAAGGACCCTCCGACCAGACCTGCCCTACCCATGCCGAACTCAGTCGGACCAGATCAACCCCTATAATGACCAAAGCTGATTGATCAAGAATCAAATCATCCGGCTTGCAGGCACATTACAGAGGAACAAACAAACCGAATTGAACCAGCAGTCGAACTCCCCATTTCAGCCGAACTGAAAATGCCGAAGCCTAGAAAGATCTGCGAGCACCATTAAGCTGAACCAAAGGCTGATTGAAAGACCAGCCAAGCGATTCAGAGCAGCCCAGGCCTTCCTGCCCACCTTCATGCCCCAGTACCGGCCGAACCTAACCATCACCTCGTCCAAACCAGAACACCCCTGCAACTATAACCACATACTAATGCTAGGGTTGCCCTGAGCAGCCAAGAGAAACTTAGAAGAGGAAGACAGCCTGGATTTAATGATACTCAAAATGTCCCTGACCACTACACCCAAAGGCTTTTTAATCTGATCATGAACAAAGGAATTCCTAGACGCCCAGAGTTTGTACACAGTTGAAGCGAAAGAAAGCTTGAGGATATTGAACCTAATGCTATTTCTACCAGACTGGATAATAAAATCAACTAGATTATCCCACCTCATTGGGACATTGGTCCAGCCCCCAAATGCTAGAACAGAGGATATGACAGAAGATGAAAAGAAACAGTCAAAAAAAGGTGAGCAAAGGTCTCAACATGAGTTACGCAAAAAGGGCAATATGTAGGTCGAAACCTCGAGTAAGAGGAGAAGCGATCATTGGTCGGCAGCCTGCCACGAAGGGCCAGCCAGGTGGTGAAGGAATATCTAGGAATGTGGAGAGAGTGCCGAAGCAGGTGAGCCCATGGGACTTTTGGAGCAGAAGTGCGAATGGATTCCCAAATAATCGAGGCTTTAACCATTTTAATATCAGTGGACCCCCATAAGATTCTGTCCTCAGAGGACGAAGGGGCTGGGAGAGAAGCAATCCTATTCCATAATTGAATAACTTCATGGTGAAAGCTAGGAGGCAATGCCCAAGCACCAGGAGAAGTGATTACAGATAAATGAGCATTCAAAGGAAGACGAGTGTTTGAGATAAGGGCCTCGGTAGGGTTAATGGCCTGACCATCCAACCACAGATCATGCCAGAGACTGAAGGAACATCCATTCCCAACTCTATAATGAAGGAAGTTAAGGGCAATGGGACTCAATTTTAGGATCTTACGCTAGATCCAAGAACAGTCAGCGGGAGTAGGTAAATGCCAAAAGCAACGCCGTGTGAGCACGGTTGACTTAACCCATTTAGCCCACAAGGAGGAAGGAGAAGGGGAGATAACCTTAAGAAGGTGGAGAATAATAAGAGCTGAATTCCACTCTGAGAGATTTTTTATGGCTAGACCTCCTTCGGCAATAGGGAGGGCTAAATCCTTCCAGGCTACTTTAGCTCCAGAGCCTTTCCAAAGAAATCTACAAAGAATAGATTGAATAGAACGCAAGACCGATTTAGGCAGGATAAAGTGGGCTGCCCAATATGATTGAATAGAAAAGAGCACAACTCTAATCAAGCTCACTCTACCAGCGTAGGAGAGGAAACGCGATGTCCACGACGAAACCCGGGCTGTAATTCTATGAATCAGAGGTTGGCAATCGGAATGGGATAAGCGAGAGGAAATTAGGGGAACTCCAAGAAACCTGATTGGCAAGATGCCTATCGGAAAACCCAACATCTGGTAAATACTTCCCTTTACCTCATCAGGAACATTAGACAGAAAAACACATACTTTTGAGAACATTAGGAATGAGCCCAGAAAACATAGAGAAGGACTGAATGCAAGAGTGAATAATAGTAACTGAGGCCAAGTCCCCATGACAGAAAAGGAGAACATCATCAGCAAAGCAGACATGCGAAATTTTACAAGGCTCAGCTTTCCAATGAAATTTGAAATCAGGCAGCGAAGTTCCCTTAGAGATAATCATTGAAAGTGCTTCCATAGCTAGGACGAACAGGTACGGAGATAAGGGATCACCTTGCCTAAGCCCTCTAGCACCCTTAAAATAACCAGCAAGAGCACCGTTAACTTTGACCGAGAACATAGGAGTAGTGACACACCCTTTAATCCAATGAATAAAGATAGGAGGAAATTGAAGAAGACTCAACAGGTCCAAAAGAAATCCACAGTCAACAGTGTCAAAAGCTTTCCTAATATCGATTTTAAGGGCGCAGCGAGCTGGCCCAGAAAGCCTATGGTAGTTCCGAAAGAGTTCTTGAGCAAGGAGAATATTGTCGCTGATACTTCTACCAGAGATGAAGGAAGATTGAGCATGATCTATGATGGAAGGAAGAACGCACTTGAGCCTATTGGCAAGGATTTTCGCTATACATTTGTAGGTAGTATTACAGCAAGATATGGGCCTGAAATCAGACATGCAAGATGGGTTATCAGTCTTCGGGATCAAAGCAATGGTTGTAGAATTAACTCCACCGGGAAGATGCCCAGAAGAAAAAAAGGAATGGACAGCAGCTGAGAAGTCGTGGCCTACAATATCCCAACAATGAATAAAGAAGTCAACGTTGAACCCATCAGGACCGGGACTTTTATTCTTCTTCATGGACTGGAGAACTTCTAGAATTTCCGCATCTAGGATGGGAGCTGACAGAGCTGAGGCCTGCTCAAGAGAGATCCTCTTGGTTACAAAGTTTTTGAGCTCGTCATGACCAGGGTAGGAACAAGGAGAGGATCCGAACAGATCCTGAAAGTAATCGACCGCCACCTGCTGAATACCCAGCTGGTCAACAATAAGAGAACCAGAGCTGTCGAGAATGGATAGAATCTTGTTATGGTTCCAGTTGTTCTTGATAACATTAGCAAAAAACTTCGAATTCTTGTCACCTTGGGACAGCCAAATAGCACGAGATTTCTGGAGAAGCAGAGATTCTTCAAGAGCAAGGGCTTCCCAAAGGGACTTGGAGCATATAGATTCATGGGAGAGCAAAGCAGGATTAAGGGAGTCAGCCTGAAGAGAAACTTGGACAGTAGCCAATTGGTCTTGTAAGCATCTAGCATTATTTATGAGATTACCGTTAGAAGAATTTAGTAAAATAAGGGCCCTTTTGGTAATGCGCAATTTCTCATTGAGGATAAAGAAGGCATTTCCTCGAACATTGGTATTCCAACTATCTGAAACAGCATGGTTGAACCCTTCTAGCTCAAGCAAAAAGTTAAAAAATTGGAAAGGTTTCCTGAGTCTTCTACAATTGAGGCCAGTATTAAGGATAATCGGGCAATGATCCGAGAGACCCCTAGGACCAAAAGTAGCTTGGGAATCCGGCATTGAAGAGAACCAAGTAGAGTTGCCCATGGCCCTATCGAGCTTCCTAAAAATAGGGTTATTCAGTTGACAATTCCACCATGTGTGCCTCGGACCAATAGCTCTGATGTCTGCCACCCCAATATTATTCAGACAATCCAGGAAGTCAGACATTCCAGAATTCCAGGTCAAGTCACCCCCCTCCGCTTCAGTCATACTCTTGTAAGCATTGAAGTCCCCGAGGAGACACCAAGTGACCGAGGAGGACAAGGATTCCAAATCTGCCCATAGCTGCCTACTATCGGCCACAGAATTCAGGCCATAGACGATGGAGACCAAGATTGGATTATTATCATAGAGAGGTAAGAGTCTAAAATGCGAAAGCTGGGCAGATTGGAATACAATACTCACCCTCCAAATATTAGGATCCCAGCCCACCCAAATTCTGCCATTCGAATGGAAGTCATAGTTATACACCCAAACCCAATTGCGACAAATTGCCCTCGATATCCTAGGGGCATTAGGAGCTTTAACTCTAGTCTCAACAAGCCCCACAAAAGAAATATGGTTGGCTACTAAAAGTTGCGAATAAAAGCCTGCTTAGGCTTTTTATTTAAACCCCTGACATTATAGGAACAAAAATATGTCATAACCAAAAAAGGGGGAACTACAAAGATTACTTAGGGGAAGGCCCCTTAGGCCCCTTATTTCTCTTCTTAGATTTCTGAAGAGGCTCATTACCAAGGCTGGACTTGTGCTTAAGCTCTCTACGTTCCATCTCATCAACTTGCTTGAGCTTATCCACCAGAGGGTTAAACAGGATAGGAGATTCAGCCTCCTCATCAAAGGCTACAGGCGAAGAAATGGGAGAGAATGAATTCGAGTTCACTGCTAAACAAGGGGCCATAGCAGAAAGAGAAGGCACTCTAATGCCTTTAGAAACAGTAGCCCAAGCACCGTCGGGATCTGGAGGATCCAAGGAAGAGGGAGGGGGAGCCTCGGCTACAAGAGGGACAACAGGAACATTAGTGGGGGCCTTGGGGACCCACTTCATATTGGCACTAGGACACTTAGCAAGAGAATTTCCAAAACATTTGCAAACAGAACAAGAAGGGGGCCTGCTCCAGTAATCCACCTTAATTGCAACAGTTTCTTCCACTAGAGCATTACCATCAAACACAACGGCATTAATAGATGCAGGAAACGTAGATAATGCACTCATCTCAATACAGATGCGGGCGTAGCTCATAGGATCCAACTTAGATGTCATTTCATCAGTAAACAGGGGCCTTCCAATAGCACTAGCCAAGTAACTTAAACCTTCCTTCGTCCAGTAAGATAGAGGGATATTGCTAAACTTAACCCAAATGGGAACTTTGCTGCAGTCAGATTTTAGGAAGTTGACACCTTCTTGCCACGGTTTAAGACACAAGAGTTTCGATGCAATATACCAAGGTCCTGAAGCTAGGACATTGTCCCTATCCTTCAGAGAATCAAACTTAAAGATAAAGTAGCCCTTATCATGCAAGTAGACTTTAGACAACCCCAATTGCCCCCAGAGTTTCAGAGCCGAAGATTCAACCAACTTAAAAGGCAATTTAGAGTGGATAAATTGGCCCACTAGGCTGGTAGACCATTTATTAAGTCCTAGCTTGAGGACTTCAACAGGAGGATTCACGGTGACTCTCCCATCCGAGTGGCTAGAAGGGAAGAAGTTTAACCCAAGATTTTTCTCATTTGCAGAATTAGAGACAACAGAGCTCCAAGAAATAGGGGGAATAGGGACACTCACGGCTTTCTGAGGAGAGGGGGAATGGCTATCTAAGGTACCAGAAGAAGATTGGGGAGGCCCCACAGACCTTTACAGCCGAGTGTTAACAATTTGGGGGGTACCCGAGAAGGACGGGTTAGACGTCTCCCCAACACAGAAAGCTTGGACCAATTTTTGGTCCACAGGGACTTGATGAGTGCTAGCAGCGGCTTGAGAAGGGCTCAGGTCCGTAACGGGACAAGAGTCAAGCACCTTCCGAGCATTGGCGAGGGCAGCAAGAGCTCCAATAGAAGAAAGGTTATTAACATCGTCAAGCGGAAGACCTAGAGCTGTGATGTAATCCATGAGCTTGGCGTTCTTCTTTCGCTCGGCGAGCGCTTCTTGGCCAATGGCAGAAAAGTGGTGAGCAGCTTTGAAAATATCTTGAGTAGCCGAAGGAGAGGCAAGACCCAAATTAGCCTCTAATAGAGACTCGAAGGCAGTGGATTCATCGGAGCTAATGGAAACATTAGAGGGATGAGGCTCAGATTCCGCCATAGCAATGGAAGCTAAGGGAGAACTTGGGTTAGAGACACCAATTTCGGCGAAGAGATCACGAGATTGACTGCTCTCCGAGTTTCCCGCGGAGAGGTGATGGTAGTCCACCATGATCTGCACCAAGGAGAGGACTTGCCCGGAAGGAGAGATTGCACAAGAAGGAGGAGGATGGAGGAGGACGGGAGAAAGGAGGGTGGAGGAGGAAGAAGGACCAAAAAGGTAAACAGCGAAATTAGGTAAGGACGAAAATGTTTGGTGAGGCTGGGCGGGAAACCAGAAAAGGAAAAAGGAGATAACGGAAGTGGAAGGAGGAGACGGAAAAAATTAGAGAGAATGGAGAGAACACATCCAAGAGAGAGAGCCTAACCCATGAATACTTTAGTTTACTAAGCTTCAATGCCCCAATCTGATCATAGACATAATGGAGAAAACACCTAGTTGTTGGACGTTCTTAATAGGGAACCTATCTACAAAGAGCATGCTAGGTGAATTTAATTCAAGTGTCTTTGCTAATGGGAACCTCCCAAAAGAGACATTATTACTGATGGATGGAGGGTTCCTCAATTTTCTAGGGGAATTGGATAGCGAATTGAAGAAGTCAGGCTGAGACTATAAAACAAGCGCTTATTGGGAGGCAACCCAAGTTTAATTTTTATTTTTAGTTTTTATTAGGTTTTATATTAGTAGTTTTGAAGTTGCATTTATTTAGAATTTAATAAAATTGTTTCTATCATGGTTTACAGTTTATTCAAGTCAAATTCAAGTGTGGTGCCCAATTTGTTCCATGTACTTATCCTATTCTCCAAACTTAGTGGACAAGGAGGAAGATTGTTATATTTTTAGGGAAGTCATCTGCTTTACTTTTTTATATTTCAGCCATTGAGGACAATGTCTAGTTTAAGTTTGGGGGCATTTTAATGTCGTTATTGCATATAGTTAGTTATCAACATAGTAGTTCGTTTTTTTGTGTGTTAGCATTGTGTGTTTTTTTAGGTATATATAATACATGGTAGTTATTTGCATATTCATATATGTGTTGCATTAGTATGTGTTCATGTAGTATAATTGTATATTTTTTTGCATGAATCTGTGTGATCGGTTGGTGTTGTCTTAGCTCGGCCTATGATAAGATTGGTTTTGCATGTTAACTTGAATAGTGTTGATAATTGATGATGAGTTCTAATTTTAATCATGATTATAATCTGAGTCTGTCTTAAACTTATGTAACCGGTTAGCACTTAAAGTTTAACTACTTTAATCCACTTTGTTCAAGAGTTTCATAATTTGTTTCTTGAGGGAAAATCTTGGTTAAAATTTAAGAAAATTAGTGAACTGGCGATAAAGGTTGGAATGACGTAAAAGCTTGAGTTTGGAGGAATCTATGGGGTATAAATATACAAAATAAAAATGAAAAAAAATAGAAGAAAATGAAAAAAAAGAAATGATGAAAAGAAAAAAAAATAGAAAATCCAAAAAAAGAAAAAAACACAGTGGCATGCTTGTCTAGTTTTGTGGCCTTTGTTACTTGAGTAAGTAAGCCCGAGGGGATTGTTTTTACACCTAGCGCCCTAAGGTCTTAATGGCTTGGGAGTCGTTGGTCGAAAGCTCGTTAAGGTAACACTGAAAAGCCCAAGGGAATAAGACATTGCACAGCCATGAGAAAAATAAAAAAAATGAAAAAAAAGTACGAGAAAGAGCAAAAATGCCCTCGTGGTTGAATAAAAGTATAATTAAATCCTATATTTACCCTTAGACTTGGTAATTGCTTAGTTTTAACTGGAGTTGTCATGTTAACAAAAGTAATTGAATTGGAACTGAAATTTTCCTTCTAAGAAGTTTGTTATGTGATTATCTTGAACTGTGGTTGGTTAGAATGGTTAACAAGCACACACGCACAACATGGGTGATGACAGGTTTGGATTGACTAACTGGTTAGCGTTATGGACTTTGATTTGATTAGATGAATTGTTTGAGTATCATTGGTATCTTTGAGGCCTGTTGCTATAAATCATATTGATTTATTACTGGATTCGTAGGTATATTAGGAAGTAGATCATTAATATGCATTCATGTAGTTAATTTAAGTTGTTTATTTTTAGTTCTTTTGTGTTTTTGCTTGAGGACAAGCAAATGTTTAAGTTTGGGGGTATTTGTTAAGTGAGTTTTATACTCATAATTGAGTGCGTTTGAACTTAATCTTTCGGATGTTTTTAAGTGTCTATGTCTATTCATGCATGTTTTCGGTTTGGGGTGGCTAGATGCGCGTTTTCGGCTTGCAATTTACACAGTAGTCACTTCAGAGCCAATTTGAGTATTTCTTTGGACATTCTTTTGAAATAAATAAAGAATGAAAGTTGTAGCTCTACGTCTTCTCTTTCCGGAACATCTTGAATCATCGAAATCGGAGTTCGGACGAAGAAGTTATGGCCATTTTCCCAAAGGACGTCGGAACAGAAAATTTCCAGAATTGTTCCAGCGCCAGGGCGCCCAACTCAAGCTTATTTGCAGCGCCGGGGCGCTAGGGGGTAGAATCCCAGCGCCGTGCCCAGCGCTGGGGCGCTGGGGAAGAGGTTGGGCAAGCTTGGACGCGTTTTGGGGCGAATTTTGACACCTTTTTGACTCCAAATTGGATTGAGTTTGTTCCTAAGCTAAAAATTAGACTTGTAACCTATAAATACATGATATAAGGCATAAAATAAAGGGGGATTACATAGATTAAATTAGAGATACATTCTATTAGATTAGAATATAAACCCTAGTTCTTAATTCGCCATTGGAGATTGAAACAAATTGAAGAACACTAAGGCATGTAATCTTACACATCTTCTCTTTGCAGACGACATTCTCATTTTATGCCATGCAAGCCTTCCTTCTATTTCTATTGTGAATTCATGTATCCTCTTTTTTTTTTTTGCAAACTAATTCATGTATCCTCTCATTCTTCCTCTACTCATGTCTCATCCCAAATACCCACAAAAGTCATTGCTACCTCTCAAATAATGATCTTTCCTCTTTAAATGACATCATTGCTCTTTTTTTTGCTAAATTTTGTTTGTATATAAAAAAGCAAAAAGCTTAAGATAGTACAATGGAGATCATTACCTTTTAGGATTTCAACTTGGTTCATTACCTTCCAAATTCTTAGGGGTTGCCCTACTTTCAAGAAAACTTTCCTATACATATTGTATCCCCCTTATCTGACGTATCACCAACAATGCCTCTTCTTGGACTTCCAAAGTTTTGGCATACTCAGGTCGACTGCAGCTGATCAAGTCAATACTCTTCTCCTTTCAAGTCTACTAGTGCACCAACTTTATGCTCCCTAAGGCTGTTCTTAGAGACATACAATCCATCCTTAGTCGATTCTTATGGAAAGGATCTACACTGCAAAAATTTGGTGCCAAAGTGGCTTGGACAAGTATTACGTTACCCACTCAGGAAGGGGGATTAGAACTCAAGAACATCCTTGACTGGAACACAACACTGGTAATGATGCACCTTATCCATCTTATCAATCATCAATCCAAATCACTTTGGGCTGGCTGGGTCAAAGCTACCTCATTAAAGAACAAGTCCATCTGGCAGGTCAATACAAGCCCGGATTGCTCATGGATATGGATACAAATCCTCAAGTTGCGTCCCATTGGCCTTCAACATCTGAGTTACACTATAGGGGATGGCCACCTTACTAATTTATGGTACGACCCATGGGTTAATGGGACTGCACTGCACCCATCAAATTCTCTTCTTTCTAACTCTGGTCTTCCATCTACTGCAATGGTTAGCTCTATAATAACTGGTGGTACTTAGGCTCTTCCTGAAAGCAATCACCATGAGGTAATCCTATTTCGGCAACAAGTTACTCCCATCCCTCCTCATTCTACTCGAAGGGACCTGATCAAGTGGGATACTCATGATGTTACTTTGGTTAAGGCCAAACAGATTTGGGATACCCTTCGTGAACGGTCTCATATAGTCCCTTGGAGTTCTATCCTCTGGAATAAGCTTCACGTGCCACGTTATTCCTTTATTCTTTGGCTTGGTCTCTTAAGGAAGTTTGCTAAAAATGACAGGACAAGGTGCTACACAGACCAGACATGGCAGTGTCTTCTTTGCAACCTTCAGTTAGAATCCTTTTCCCATTTGTTTTTTGAATGTGAGTACTCCTCGGCTATCCTTAAAAATGCTGTTGATTTGGGAAATTGGGTCACCATTCCCTATTCTTGGGATGCTCTAATAGCTTTCATCACCTCCTTCTAAGGACCCAAACTCTCCAAGAACATCCTTAGTCTGACTATTGCTACTTGTTTTTACAAAGTTTGGGAGGCTCGGAATACCAAAATCCACAAAGGTACCATCATCCCTCCAAGGAATCTGGCAAAGGATGTTATCCAGCTCATCAAATCTAGGCTCTCAACTTGCACATCTTTCATCAAGGCCACAAACTGTAATCATTATTGTAATTGGTTGTTAGTTTAACTTATTATGTGCAATGGGCAATGGGAAATTTATATGTTGCTTAGGCAACTAGGATGGTGTGGGACTCGTAGCTGCTCTTCGACACAGTTTGGGTGAGGAGGTGTTGGTTTTCAGTTTGGGCGAGGTGGGCTGACTTTTCGGCAGTTGGTACTCGCCATAGGGGCAGATCCTATCTTTTGGCGAAGAGGTGTGCTGAGTTGTTGGGCTAGTGGCTGCTCTTCAGCACAACTTGGGAGAAGAGGTGGTCGGCGAGCTGGTGTGTGATTCGTGGCTGCTCTTCGGCACAGCTTGGGCGAGGTGGGGCTGACTTATCAGTTTGGGCGAGGTGAGGTTGCTCTTTGGCATAGCTTGCTATGCTCTTCGGCACTAGGAGGTGTGGCTGGGGTGTGGAGTGGCGAGGACACGTTCAGTTTTGGACGAGGTGAGGTAACCATGGACGAGCATGTAGCTTCAGGCAAGCATGAGGTGAGCGAGCATGGTTTCGGGCGAGCATGAGGTGGGTGAGCCCATGTTATGGCCTTCGACCAAGGTGGAGGTAGCGCCCATGTTATGGCTTCGGGCGTCCATGAGGTGGGCGAGCCCATGATATGGCCTTCGGGCGAGGTGGTGGGCAAGCCCAGGTCATGGCCTTCGGGCGAGCATGGCTTTCGAGTGAGCATGGCATCGGGCGTGGGGTAGCTGCTGCTTTTGAAGTGATTGGCGAGCTGGGTCGGCTGCTCTCAACTTGAAGTTTTTTATCATTACTGTAATTGGTTGTTAGTTTAACTTGTTATGTTGGGTTCTCTTCCGTGTATCGTACCATCATCTATAACTTAGATGATGTTACTATATTCAGGGGTATGCCCCTTAGCCATTGTATTTGGTCCTTTTTATATACAAACAAACTTAGCAAAAAAGAAAAGAAAAGTGAGTTCCGAGAATTTAATGATTTCATATAATAATTAGGGTTATTATGCGTAAGAAATACAAGTGTAATACTAGTTATTATACGAGTATAGTACGAAGATTATTACGACGTATAATACGAATATCGTACGAACTATATACGAAGAGAATACGAGAATGAGATGCGTAGAATACGATTAGTTTTAATGGCTAAGTAAAGTATAAGTTAAGTAATGACTAAGTAACTTAATAGCTAAGTAAAGTGCTTATGCTTAAGGGCTAATTAAACTTAAGGGCTAAGCAAACTTAAGTGTTTAGTAAACTTAATGACTAAGAAGACTTAATGGCTAAGTTAATGTGGAGGCCAAGTTAACTTAGGGCTTAAGCCTTGAAAAGTAAGGAGGTTAAGGGGGGCAGAATAACCAAATTAACCTAGCTTTGGATTTTCTATAAATAGGAAGCCTTATGTTCATTTGATGGGATTTTGAAAATCCTACATCTTAGAGAGAGAGAGAGAGAGAGAGAGCTCAGAGGAAGAGGGAGAAGGAAGAGCATGAGCATGAATGATTGGATCGAAAGTGATCGTGAAATAGAAAAGCTTGTGAATCCTCAGCTTTGTCTAGCGGAAGAAAAATAAAGAAGAGAGGTAACCTAAAACCTAGCTTCTAATAGATTTTCTTTAAGTTTTCTATGTTAAAACATAACTTAATGAGAATAAGAAATAGATGATGTTAGGAATGATTTCATATTATTGAAATCATGAGAAAATGAAGAAATAAGAATTAGAAATTTAGTTTATAAATTTCTTAAAGAAGTATAAGATTCGTCATGAATTAGAACGATCCGAGTGGATTATATGAATGAGTGGGTGAAATAAGTAAGGAATGGTGTTCTATAACATCAAATTCCAATAAAAAGTGAAATCATAATCCAAAATATCGATTAAAACGAAGAACGAATGAAGAACGCGAAGAACACGAAGAACGTTGTTGATGGACAAATTTAAAACCATCGTAGGATAATTGTTGTTGATTGACAAGTTTAAAACCATCGCGTATAAGATTAGTTTCTTATTTCTTGGTTAGGAATGGTAGAAACGTTCATGAAGAACGAATTGGGGACTTTAATTATGACTATCACCCGAATGGCCGATTTGGGTGGGCTGGGATCCTTCTATCTGAAGAGTGGATACGCTGTTTCAATCTGCCCAAGTATCTCATTTCAAGCTCAACCCTCTTTATGGCAATCACCCAATCCTTGCTTCTATAATCTATGGTCAGCACACTATAGTGGATCGCAGGCAATTGTGGACTGACCTGGCTTCCTTGTCCTCTCCGGATACTTGGTGCATTCTTGGGGACTTCAACACCATCAAGAGTGTTTCTGAATCGGAAGGAGGCGATTCTTCTTGGGATGCTGGTATGACTGACTTTAATGAATGCTTAGACACGCTTGGTGTTGATGACATTCGTGCAATTGGGCCTTTGCACACATGGTGGAACTGTCAGATCGCAAATCCTATTCATAGGAAGCTGGACAGAGCTATGGGTAACGGCTCTTGGTTCAATGATATGCCTGACTCCCTAGTCTCTTATGGTCCTCGTGGTCTTTCCGATCACTGTCCGGTCTTACTTAATACTGGCCTGCGTCTTCGGAAAGCCAAGAAGCCATTTCAATTCTTTAATTTCATGTTGGAATTGGAAGGGTTTGAGGCTGCTATTTCAGATTGTTGGAACTTCAGAATTCGTGGAAACCCTTTTTTCATATTTAATGAAAAACTTCGAAGAGTCAAGGGTTCCCTTAAAATCTTGAACTCTTCTAATGGTAACTTAACGAGTAATGTTAGTACTCTACAGGTTCAGCTGTCTACCGTTCAGCATTCTCTTCATGCCGATCCCCTAAACCCTTATCTGTTAGCCCAAGAAGACATCTGCTCCAAGTCCTTATGGAAAGCATTGGCTCTTGAAGAATCTCTCTTACTCCATAAATCCCGAGCCACTTGGCTTGCCCAGGGCGATAAAAACTCTAAATTTTTTGCTAATGTTATCAAGAGTAATTGGAACCACAACAAAATTCTCTCAATTTATAACAGCTCTGGTGTTCTTATTGAGGATCAGCTAGGTATTCAGCAAGTGGCGGTGGACTTCTTCCAGGATCTCCTGGGGTCCTCTCCTCCTATCTATCCTGGTCGTGCTGAGCTGCAAAAATTCGTTTTAAAGCAGATCACTCCTGCTCAGGCAGCAACCTTAACTACTCCAATTCTTAATTCCGAAATCCTTGCCGTCCTTCTGTCCATGAAAAAGAATAAGAGTCCTGGTCCTGACGGTTTCAATGTAAATTTCTTTCTCCATTGCTGGGACACTATAGGCCATGATTTCACTACTGCTGTCCATTCATTCTTCATCTCTGGACATCTTCCGTGTGGAGTAAATGCTACAGCTATTGCCTTGATCCCGAAAACAGATAATCCATCCCATATGTCGGACTTTAGACCTATTTCTTGCTGCAACACAATATACAAATGCATAGCGAAAATTCTTGCTAATAGGCTTAAACCTGTCCTTCCTTCCCTTATTGATCATGCTCAGGCTGCCTTCATCTCGGGGAGAAGCATCAGTGACAATATCCTCCTTGCTCAGGAGTTTTTCAGGAATTACCACAGACTTTCTGGTCATGCCCGGTGTGCTCTAAAAATTGATATTCGGAAAGCCTTCGATACAGTTAACTGGAGTTTTCTTCTGGATCTGTTGGACCTCTTTCATTTTCCCCCTATTTTCATTAGCTGGATTAAAGAGTGCATCACTTCGACTATGTTCTCTATTAAAGTCAATGGAGGTCTCGCTGGCTACTTTAAAGGAGCAAGGGGACTTAGGCAAGGGGATCTCCTGTCTCCTTACTTATTTGTTCTAGCTATGGAAGCTTTCTCCATGATTCTAAGCAAGGAAACTTTGTTACCTAACTTCAAGTTTCATTGGAAAACAGAAGCGTGTAACTTATCCCATGTTTGCTTCGCCGATGATATTCTCATTTTCTGTCATGGTGATCTAGCCTCTGTTCCATTATTCACTCGTGCATACAATCCTTCTCTATGTTTTCTGGCCTAATCCCTAATGCACGCAAAAGTCTGTGTTTCCTTGCCAATGTCCCTAGTGATGTTAAGGTAAGGATTAACTCTTTGTTGTGTATTCCTTTTGGAGTTTTACCAATTAGATTTCTCGGGGTCCCTCTTATTTCCTCTAAACTATCCCACTCCGACTGTCAGCCCTTGATCCAAAGAATGACTGCCAGAGTTTCATCCTGGTCATCCCGCTTCCTATCTTATACTGGTAGAGTTCAGTTGATTAAATCAGTGCTCTTTGCAATTCAGTCTTTTTGGGCCTCCCATTTTATTCTTCCTAAATCGGTTCTAAGAGCCATCCAATCTATCATGTGTAGATTTCTTTGGAAGGATTCTTCTCTCCTCCAGCATGGTGCTAAAGTCTCTTGGAAGGATCTGGCTCTTCCCCTTGGTGAAGGTGGTCTCGCGATTAAGGACCTTTCTGATTGGAACAATGCTCTCATTATTCTCCATCTCCTCAAGGTCATTTCCCCATCCTCTCCCTCAGTATGGGCTTATTGGGTCAGAACTACAGTGTTACTTAGGACCAACTTCTGGCATATCTCGACCCCCTTGGACTGCTCATGGATTTGGCGTAAGATCCTTAAACTTCGCTCCATAGCTCGCCCTTTCCTTACTTATAGAGTTGGGAATGGAAACTCCTTCAGTCTCTGGTATGACCCGTGATTGAATGGGCAGCCCTTAAACCCCTCTCCATCCCTGCTCTCCAACTCCAGAATTCCTGTTAATGCTCGTATCTCTGACATCATTTCCATGGGAGCTTGGGCTTTGCCTTCAAGTAACCATCATGACGTTCAACAATTCCGCTCCTTGATCTCATCTCTTCCTAATCCTTCTGATGCTGAGGATTTGATTCTTTGGGACTCCCGGGCGGTGAAAAATGTCAAAGCATCCACAATTTGGGAATCTATTCGCCTGCGTGCTCCGAAAGTCTCATGGGCTAAAATGCTATGGTTTCCCCACCATATCCCCCGATTCTCCTTCACCCTGTGGCTTGCTCTTCGGCATAGATTACCTACGAATGACAGGTTCTCTGCTTATCATAGCTTCCGTCCTAAGAACTGCCCTTTCTGTGAAAATCATGCTGAGACCTTCTCTCATTTGTTCTTTGATTGTCCCTACTCTATTTCAGTTCTCTCTTATGTTCTTACCTTTGGTGGCTGGGCTAATGCTCCAAGGAGTTGGGATAATCTGGTGGATTATATCATTCATTTTAAAGGAAACTCTATACGGTCTGATATACTAAAGCTGGTCTTCTCCACCACTGTTTACAAACTTTGGGCAGCAAGGAACTCAATTGTTCATAGAAACGCAAAATTGCCTATGAATGTTTTGGCGAGGGAGATTATAAGTGTCATTAAGTCAAGGCTATCTTCTTCTTCCAAATTTCTCAAGGCTACGCTGAGTAGACATGACCTCAGCATTTGGATGTGATGCATGCTATAGTCCTGTAGGTAAAGCTGTCAACCCCGGTGGGAGACCTTCTGAGATCTGCTTCTTCCCGGGCGTCTTTGTGGATGTGCTAAGTTGGCGAGGTGCAAGGGTCATGCTTATTTTCGGTTTCCTACTTATGGCTTTTTCTCTAGAGCATTTGTTGCTGGTCTCGGTTGTATGGTTGTCTAGATGTTAGCTGTTTTTTCTTTTTTTATGTTTTGTTTCCCTATTAGAGCGTTTGTTATTCAGTAGGCCATTTAGGGGGCTGTCCCTAATGGTTCTTTTCTAGTATTTCTGGGGTATGCCCCTGTGCGATTGTGATATCTCCTTTTCTTTATAAACAAACAATTTAGCAAAAAAAAAAAAAAGTTATGGCGAAAATTTCGTAAAAGACGAACGAAAATTAGAAAGTTAGTAAATGAACCCGAACAGGTAGGGTTTCATAAGAAAGTAAGAGAATATAGAAAACATGAGTCGTGGACTCAAGAATAAACTAGTTCCGAGTTCGGATGACCGAATTACGGACGAACAAACGAAGAGCGTTAAAAGCGTTAAAAATGAACAAAGGGGTGAAGATCAAGCCAATTGAATGACATGTTAACGGATTCAGAATGAAGTTCTGACCAAAGGGTATTGAAGTATGTAAGATAAGGAAGAGAATGGCTTTGTAATGACCTCGTTCTGAGTTATAACGAAAGAGTTATGAGATCGAGAAGTAAGCGTCTCAAATTGGAGTTAACACTTAGAAATTTTTCTAGGGTTAGGGCTTGGCGCCGCGGCGCCAGTCATGCCTTGTAATGTGGTGCTATAGCGCCAGACCGGGGAGCCGGGTACTGCCAACTTGCGCCGCGGCGCGAGAGATAAAGAAGAGAGTGGCACCGCATCGTCGGTACAGGGAAAAATCCCGGTAATGAGCTTTTAACTGCTCAAAACCTGGGGGAAGTGTAACGAAAGCTAATGAACGTGTATTTCATCAAAAGTAACACTTAATCAAGTAATATAAACCTTTAGTACATGTTGAATGAAATGATCGAAAGAGATTAAAATATCAAGAAGGTAATGAATAACGAAAGTATTAATAAAATAGAAATTATCGAGAAAGCTGTAACAAACGGTAATAAGATTAATGAAAGCCAAACGTGAGTTGATAAGGAATGAATCCTGAGGTATGTCATTTAGTTTCCAGAAATCCATAAAGAATAAGAAATTGAATTAATCGAACATTATAGTTTAATAGTTCGTATAAGTTAAGAGAAGTTAGGTTGTGGTACAATCGTAACTTTGATGGTTGACATATGGGAGCTGGGCTAAACAATTCCTTCAGAGAGCGAAGGTATATACGAAACTGGCAACCGATCTAACTCACTGTGATGGCAGTGTAGATGAGACGGGAACTTGATTGTTGGTTGTTTGTGGGAAACCACCCAGAGTACCATATGGACTACTAGCAGAGAAGCGATGTGTGCTGAGTCCTAGAGAATTTATAAAAAGAAGATAAGAATGTAAATCATCCAAGATGATGAACGTTTTGAGTAAGACATCTCCATATGTCATAAAGCCGTAAACTGGTAAAGGAAGTTAGTCGGCATAAACTTATATTGCAAGAACGCGAACCCTAAGAAGTAAAGTTGAGTAAATCAATACGTTAGTTCAATATATGACTAGTTGGTGTTTTTTTTTTGCTAAGTTTGTTTGTATATAAAAGGACCAAAAACAATGGCTAAGGGGCATACCCCAGAATATAGTAGCATCATCTAAACTATATAGATGCTGATACGATACATAGAAGAGATCCCAACAAAACAAGTTAAAACTAACAACCAAATACAGTATTGATTACAGAATGTGGCCTTAATGAAGATACAGTTGATAGCACACCTCATGCTCTCAGCTCAAAACCATGCTCGCCCGAAGGCCACCACCACCTCGCCCGAAATCATGCACGCCCGAATCATTCTTGGTCACCTCATGGTCCCTCTCGCCCGAGGCCTCATACTCACAGCCCGAAGCCAAGGTCGCTCGAAAACATGCTCGCCCGAAAGCCCCCACCTCGCCCGAAGTTATGCTCGCATACATTCCCGAAGCCTCTTGCTTGTCCACATGTGCTTATAACAAATCCCCACCTCACATGCCCCCCATTGGAGTTACCAACCAATTACAGAAAAAAGACTATTTGTAGCTTTGATGAAGGAGGTACATGTAGATAGCCTAGACTTAATGATATTAATGACATCCTTTGCAAGACTAGTCATAGGAGGAAGAGTGTCAGAGTGTAGCTTTTTATTCCTAGCCTCCCAGACTTTGTACAAACAAACAGCCACTGTTAGGCTAAGTATATTCCTTGAAAGTTTGGAGCCTTGGAAATTTGTCAGGAAACCCAAAATGGCATCCCAGGAAGTTGGGAAAGAAGTCCAATTACCAAGGTTTGTCGCCGTAAGAAGAATATTTTCAGAGTAAGCACATTTAAAAAATAAATGGTCAAATGTCTCCGGGTGTAGGTTGCAAAGAGGGCAGTTCCATGTAAGTCCCGAATAACTCGAAGTCCGGTCGTTGGTGGGTAGCCTCTTTAGAATGCCAATCCAAAGGATAAAAGAGAATCGAGGTACATGAAATTTGTTCCACACTATTGGGCACCAAGTGATAGCCTGCTGCCTTGATCGGATTGTCTCCCAGATTTGATTAGCTTTGATTTGTTTAGTATCACAAGTTCCCTAGAAGATCCTATCTCTATGCAGCGAAGGAGGAGGGAGACTTTCCAGTTTCCTGCGTAACACGATTGTGTCATGATGGTTGCCCGGAGGAAGAAACCAAGTGTTACCTCTAATAATTTGACTTACAGTAGCCAAGAGAGGGATCCCAGAATTTGACAAAAGATATCTGGAAGGGTTTATGGCAGTATCATTAAGCCAAGGGTCGAACCAAAGGTTTGTGTCACGACCATTTCCAATTCGGTAGTGCAGGTGCTGTAGAGCAAGTGGTCTCAGTTTTAGAACTTGCTTCCATATCCATGAACTTGCATCATTGATACCAATCTGCCAGAAAGATTTCTTTTTTAAAGTTGTGGCTTTGATCCAGTTAGCCCAAAGAGAAGATGATTTAAGTTGAATAATGGCAATGAGATGCTGAAGAATGAGAGCTTTGTTCCATTCCGTTAAGTTTTTAATGCCAAGACCACCTTCATGAAGAGGAAGAGAAATATTGGCCCAAGCAACTTTGGCACCATATTTCCCAAGTGATGCCCCTTTCCAAAGAAATCGAGATAAGATGGATTGGATTTCTTTTAGAACCACTTTCGGAAGAATGAAATGTGAGCTCCAGAAAACTTGTACAGCAAAGAGAGTAGTTTTAATAAGCTGAAGCCTGCCAGAGTAGGAAAGAACCTTTGAAGTCCAAGAGGTTATACGGTTGGTTATCCTATGCATGAGAGGAATGCAATCGGCCTTTGAAAGTTTTTTTGACAAAAGGGGTACACCCAAAAACTTTGAGGGAAGTGTTCCAATCTGGAAGCCTAGAAGAGAAGAGATTTCCCTAATTGCAGAGGGGTCAGACTTTGAGAGGAAAAAATGGCTTTTGTGAGAGTTTGGAATAAGTCCAGAGAATAAGGAGAAGGAAAGAATGCAAGAGTTTATAATGGATACAGATGGCAAGGATGCATGCATGAAAATCATGATGTCATCCGCAAAGAAAAGATGAGTAAGTTTGCATTCTTTGGTTTTCCAGTGATATGAAAATTCCGGAACAGAAGTTGCCTTGTTCAGTTGGAGGGAAAGCATTTCCATAACCAAAACAAATAGAAAAGGGGAAAGTGGGTCACCTTGTCTGAGACCTCTTGAGCTCCCAAAAAACCCTGCAAGAGAGCCATTGACCTTTACAGAAAACATGGCTGAGGTGATACATGCTTTAATCCAGAAAACATGGCTGAGGTGATACATGCTTTACAGAAAACATGGCTGAGGCTTGTAATGTGTCAAAAAGGAAATCCCATCTCACCGTGTCAAAAGCTTTGGTAAGATCAATTTTAAGGGCACATCTAGGGGGACCTGTGGTACGGAGGTAGCCAGTGAACATTTCTTGAGCAAGAAGAATATTGTCACTAATGCATCTTCCTTTAACAAAGGCAGATTAAGCTTTGTCCACCAAAAATGGAAGAACCTCCTTAAGTCGGTTAGAGAGGATTTTTGCATTACATTTGTATATTGTATTGCAGCAGGAGATAGGCCGAAAATCAGACATTGAGGAAGGATTAGAGTTTTTGGGAATCAGAGCAAGAGCAGTCGAGTTGAACCCCCTCGTTAGCCTACTGTTATCAAAGAAGTAGTGTACAGCTTTTAGGAAGTCCACACCCACTATATCCCAACAACTAAGGAAAAAATTGACATTAAAGCCATCCGGCCCCGGACTTTTGTTTCGCTTCATGGATTTAAGGACCTCAAGAATTTTTGAATCAGAGACAGGGCTTCCCAATTTAATGGCTTGTACGTTGCTGACCAGCCTAGAAGGAGTGGAGCCAAAATTTGCAAACCCAGGATATGGCTCCTCTAAAGTGTTGAAGAGATTGTCAAAGTAACCCACAGCTACATCTTCAATGTTCCTTTGGCCATGCACTAGGGAACCTGCCGAATTCATGATGGATAAAATTTTGTTAGAGTTCCAACGATTCTTCATTATGTTGGCAAAATAGCTAGAATTGCGATCACCCAAGGACAGCCAATTAGTTCTAGATTTCTGTTGAAGAAAAGTTTCCTCTCTTTCCAAGGCAATCCAGAGTTGATGGTGACAAGATTTTTCTCTCCCCAGAAGAGCAGAATTCAGGGGGTTTGCATGGAGTAAGGTCTGAACTAAGTGTAGTTCCTCTTTGGCTGAGCAGACCAGAGACACTAAATTCCCAGTGGTGAGGTTTAGGGATACCAGAGCATGTCTAGTGCATTTCAGTTTCTCGGAAAAAACGTGGAAGGGATTCCTGGAGATGAAGGTGTTCCAAGCATTACCCACCACATCTTTGAAGCCATCAATAAGAAGCATATGGTTGAAGAATTGAAATTGACGCTTAGATTGAGGAAGCTGGATACCAGTCCGGAGAAGGACCGAATGATCAGATAATCCACGAGGGGCGTATGTGACATTAGACATGCTGAAGTTAGTGAACCATTCCGAGTTCCCCATAGCACGATCCAATTTTTTATGAACCGGCCGAGCAAGCTGCATGTTAGACTAAACATAGGACCCACCCCTCTAATGTCATCGATACCAACAGTATTTATGCAAGATTTGAATTCTTCCATCCCTATGTCCCAAGAAGTATTTTCATTGTTTGTTTCAGATAGGTCTTTTATAACATTAAAATCACCCAGCATGCACCAACTAATAGTAGGAGAGAAAGAAATTAAGTCCTGCCATAAGTCTCTTCTTTCCAAATGAGAATTTAACCCATAAACAAAGGAGAGTAAAAAGGTGGTACTAAACATATCAACCGATTGGACTTTACAGTGAATAACTTGAGAGGAAACAAAAAGAACATCCAAGTTCCAAAGATTTGGATTCCATCCAACCCAGATTCTTCCATTTATATGAGTATCATAGTTGAAAGCCCAATTCCAAGAATGGAAAATGTTTCTTGAAATTTTTGAAGCCTTAGCTTGTTTCACCCGAGTTTCAAGAAGACCCAAAATAGATATCCTATTATCTGTTACAAGTTGCTTTACAAAAGCCTGTTTAGGCATTTTATTTAGACCCCTAATATTATATGAAGCTAACATAAAAACTAAGAGGGAGACGAACCAGTCTTGCCTTTCCCTTTCCTCTTCTTAGCAGCTTGAGGATTATCATTGCTATAGCTCTGCTTGTTCTTTTGATCTTTGCCTTCCTTTTCATCGATCACCTTTAGTTTAGAGACTAGAGGATTTGGCCCAGCAGGGGATTCGAAATCAGAGTTATCCTGATGATCTTCCTCATTTATAGGGGCAAAAGTGTTAGAGGTGCACAAGGTATTGCTAGGAAGAAAGGAACCAGTAGCAGATTTAACTCCACGAGTAACATTCACCCAGTCGGTATTAACAAAAGCAGCTTGATGCTCAGAAGAGGAAATGAAAGGTGCAGGATTAGAGATTTTGAGACCAGATGGCCCGACCATAGGAGATTTTGAACTTTTTGGGATCCGCTGATAGTTTGCCTTAGGACATTTAACTGGAGAATGACCAAAAACATTACATGTGGGACATGAGGGAGGTTTACTCTGATATTCAACATCAACATGAACAAACAAGTTATCCAAGGAGTCATCCGTTTTAACAGCCACACGAATAGAGGGAGGAAAGGTGAAAGAAGCTTTAACTTCAATGCAAACACGAGCATATTGCAGAAAATCATTATGGGAAGTCATTTCATCTGTAAATAACGGTTTCCCTATTGCACTTGCAATGTAGCTTATTCCCTCATCAGACCAATAGGAGAGGGGAATGTTCGTTAGCTTTACCCACACCGGGAAAACTTCACATTCAGATTTGGAAAAACTAACACCCTCCTTCCATTTCTGTAGAACGATGCCTTTTGTAGCAAAATGCCAGGGACCAGAGGCAAGAATATTATCACAGTCAGAAATATTAGCGAATTTGAAGATATAATACCCTTTATTATGGAGATAGACATTTGAAAGGCCCAGATGACCCCATAAACGCCGAGCTATAGGTTCCACAACCTTAAAGGGGAGGGAAGACTGTAAGAAGTACCCAACCAAACTAGAGGCCCAAAGTTGGTTACCTCTGCTAAGCATCTCGTTAGGGGGGCAGACTGTGATAGTCCCATCGTCCATATTGGGGGGGGGTGGTACGAAAGATTTCGAGAGGATTTTCGAGACTTCGTGCCCACAATATCACTCCAAGTCTTGGTGGGTACTCTGACAGACTCTGTAGGAATTTCACCCTCTTCAAGAAAAGGTGTGGGAGATTGCAAAAGAGAAGCACCTTTTTCCATAATAGCTGGTGTAGACTTTTTAGGAAGAGTTAGAGTAGGCGCGATTGCACCAGACGACAGCCTGGGGGATTCACCAACACATGAGACTTGAACCAGGGAGCCTCCCAGAAATTTTGCCGGAGAAACTGGGTTGATATGACTACTAGGACCAGTAGCATCCATTACAGGAGATGTACCAAAGTTAATAGTTTTCCCCTCAGAGAGAAAAGCTTGCACATCGTTAGAAGAAATTCCATGAGCAGATAGAAAGGACAAGAGATGGAGATTCTTTTTCCTTTCAAAAAGAGCTTTTTCACGATCTTTCAGAGAAAAGTGCTGAGCAGCAGAGAAAATTTCCTTTGCATTTTCACCCAGGGGATGACCAAGATCCATTGCCGTGACCGGAGAGGAGGAGGCATCAGAGCTAACCCGAGTACCAAGAGCCTCTGATTCACCCATCTCCTCAACAAGAAGGAGAGGAGGGCCGGGGGAAAGAGGGTTAGAAACACCATAATCAGCAAAAAAGTCGAGGGAGGCACTACTAACAGAGTTTCCGGCAGACAGGTGGTTATGGCTAACCATGATGATGAAAAGAGAAATTTGAAAGTTAACAGATGTTAAAGCAGATAAAGAATAGCAGCCAATAAGAAAGAGAAACAAGAACAGAGTAAAACGGAGAAAGCTTGGAGAGATCGGAAAAGTTAGGTGGGATGGAGAGGCGGCAAAGATTTAAAAACTATGAGAGAGGGCAGAGAAAAAATTTCTAGAGAGAGAAACATTTCGCTTTTTTTTGTTTATCTGAATTGAACTTCCTTTGCCCGACTAATTGGTGTTTATGTTTTCTTCTTATGTGTTATATAGGAATTGGAATGAACAGTTCGGCGTAAGCTGTAGCTGTGTGTAAGGCAAGTTTCCTAACTTCATTCATATTACATGAATGCTAGTTTCTTAAACTTCTCAGATGTTGTACTTGAGAAGTTCTGTCTATGTGCGAATGTTCGATATTTGTACAATGTGGTAGAACGTATGAGGCCATGAGCCACAATTTGAACACTTCGGTGTTTCTATGATATGCATTGTTCTATGATTGAGCTGTTCAATACAAGTATGTTCTGTTTATACATGAACCGTTATTGTTAAGTCTGTGCTAATGATTCTAGCCAGATAGGATGTGTATGAAAAAGGTAGAAGAATGAAAGTACTTCAAAGTGAAAATGATTGATGTATTTTTTTTGCTAAATTTGTGTGATTTTATATATGGAACCAAAAAACAATGGCAAAGGCATACCCCAGACTATAGCTAGATCATCTAGAGACAGACCAATAGAGGATCTAGCTAAAGTTACGAACATATCTTAGGAAAGCTACCAATGTAGCATAATCTAGTCAAATTTATCAAAGCCAATTACAATAATATTGGCAAGAGTTTGTAGCTTTGAGGAAGGATGAGCTAGTAGATAGTCTTGATTTGATGATAGCAATTACATCCGCAGCAAGGCATCTTGTAGGGACGAGTGACCCATTGTGCAGTTTTTTGTTTCTTGCTTCCCATATCTTATAAAAAGCGACGGCCAGAGAGAGGCTGAGAATCTGCTTTGTTAATGTTCGCCCTTAGAAAGATGATATAAAGGAGGTGAGCCCAATCCAGTCCAGGGGTAAAGAGAGCCATCCACCTAGTTGTAAAGTAGCTTTGATAATAACAGTGGAATATTCACAAATGAAGAAAAGATGTGAAAAAGTTTCAGGATGCTTATTGCATAGCTGACAATTTAGGGTCCGTCCTGTATAAGCTCGAGTGATGTCATTTGTTTGGAGCTTTCCATGGAATCCAAGCCAGAGCATGAAAGAGTACCTTGGCACATACAATTTATGCCAGGGAATTGTGTGCCATTGAGCAACCTATTTTCTAATTCTGATGTTATCCCAAATGTGTCTTGCTTTGATGTAGCGAACATCCATTGAGTCCCAAAAAATACAGTCCATTGATGTAGAGGGAAAAGGGGCAGGTTGTACTAGTTGCCGGAGGAGAATCATCTCATGATGGTTTGAAGTGGGAAGGTTCCAGGAGGTGTTATTCATAATGTCCCTGACTGTAGCTGAGGTAGGAAGGCCTGAAATGGAGATCAATGTATTGCTGGGGTTAATGGCTGAACCGTTGAGCCATGGGTTGTACCAGAGGTTAAAATTTGCACCATGGCCAACAACGTATCTAAGATGCTGAAGAGCAATAGGCTTGAGTTTGAGGAGTTGTCTCCAGAGCCACGAACAATCAGTGGGTATGTGAATCTGCCAAACAGATTTCCCGAGGAGAACAACAGTCTGCACCCACTTAGCCATAATGATTTTGTGTTAGGCTGCAAGACATGGGTTAGATGAAGTAAGAGTAAAGCTTTATTCCAGTCCAAGAGGTTTTTGATGCCCAGATCTCCTTCCTCGGTAGGGAGAGTGAGATTTTGCCATGCAACCTTTGCACCATATGGATTAAGAGATGTGCCTTTCCAGAGAAATCGACAGAGGATCGATTGAATGGCTCTTATGACTGCCTTGGGCAAGTAGAAATGAGTACTCCAATATGATTGAATTGCGAAGAGCACAGATTTTATGAGTTGGACCCTACCAGAATAAGCAAGAACAGTAGCCGTTCAAGCTGCTTCATAACCTTTGTTCGGTTATAGAAGTTCTAAGGAAATGTTTTAATTCTGAAGTTGTTTGTTCAAATGTTATGACTTGCTGGGCAATTGAATGCTCAAACTTTCTTTAAATGAAAAATAATTTTCAGCGAACAAGGTTAGATGAACTGAAAGATCCCATAAAGATCAAGCTGACAATATCCAGATGAACTACCAGTCAGAAGGTGAATGAGCGAGAAGATCAAATGAAGACTTGTAATGTAGAAAGATAAAACTGAACAATAGACTAGTCTAATGAACTATTATGTATCCTTGGTGGCGGATAAAAGTCACTCTTGTAAGATGAAATGAATAATGTATTTATTATTATTTGTAATGAAAAAGGTTATAAGGTTTCCAGAACTTGAGATTTGAGAGTGTATGTCATTATATTTCAGTATATAATGACGTATGTTGGATGGATGATGTATTCGTGACGTACGGAATCCGGGTGTGAAGATAGAGTTAAGGAAACAACTGACTAAGCAAGAATTCCACAAGTTATTACTTTGAATAAGGACCTCCGCGGAGGTTTAATAAGGATAGACCCCCCATCCGAAGAAGGAGGGGAAGGGGGAATGAAATCCAAGATGTAATTAGACCTAGGTTCGCCATGTGCTACAACCGAGCTCCAGGAGGGTTTAACAGGAAACCCAGCCCCAGTGGAGACCCCCGGCAACCCAGAAATCAAAGGAGAGCAGCGAAGCTCACCCTCTTCCAAAGCAGGCCCAGCTTGACCAACCGAGCAATCAACTGGACAAGGCTCAGTAGGCTTAGCAACTGCTGAGTGCCTCAATGGACTTTTAACAAACATGTCACAATCATTTACAATTCTAGTATTTGATCCCTTACCAGCAAAATCATTCACCTGTTGAGTAGAGGACTTCTTCAAGCGAATAAATTCCAGCATAGTATTACACTTCTTGAGTTCTTGAGCTGCATCAATGCTCCCCTATTGGGAAAGGTGTTGAGCTGCTTGGAAAATATCCTTCATGGCAGACCCCTGCGATAGCCCTAAACAAGCTTCTAATTCACTATTAGAGTCAGATTCATCCGAAACTATAAGCAACTTCGGTAGGAAAAGGAGCCGATTCGGCCATGTCCGACACTACCAGAACAGGTGTAATAGGCCTAGAAGCCTCAGCCTCCACGAAGAGATCCGGAGAGGGGCTTCTGACTGAGTTACCTGTTGGGTAAAATCGATACACGCAAAACACGCAAGTGTACGTGGTCAACAAGTAATAAAGTGATGAATAGAGTATCATTCCCACAGAGACAATTTAATAAGAAACTTAACTTCACAATTATCAATTTCCTATTAATCCTAATTTTATTAAACTATCCAATTCAATGATTAAAAATTATAGAAACTAAATTAAAAACAAATAAAATACCACAACCCAATCACCAATATCAAAATCTGGAATTTCAAACAATTAATGGAGAATTAGACTTATGATTTCACCTAAGCTTCACTCTGATTTTAACATCTTTATTCCAATTCAATTCACTATTTTAGTTTATTAATCAAGAACATGAACGTAGTATTAACCACCTCTCGATGCACTAATACCGTATTAACGTCAATCCACAATTAAGATAGAAATCCGTTAAACACCTTAAGAAACTAACTCACTATATCTCTATGTGAATTACAATTAAAGAAGGTTTAAGAATAAGTTATCTATCCGATTACATGCGATGTCAAGCATATCTCTACCTTAACATTCATCAAGATTAAGCTATTCACAAAATTCATGAATACATGCTATATCAACTAGATCTAGATTTGAATATCCCCTCTCGATTCCAAACAAATCCACAAAGAATTGTTGATCAGGCAACTCATAGATTCACGCTCAAATTAATATAGATAAACTGGAAATAGCTTATTAAATTGGAAATCAAAGTTTACAAAATCATAGAATCACTCAAAGATCCATCATAAGCCTAAAAAATGAATTAGTTCATAATAAACGAAACAAAAACTGAATAAATCATGGAAATCATTCTTTCAATCACAAATAATAGTCTAAGACGAAGAATATTGAACAACACCCTTCACGTCGCCTAAAATCGCAATCGTCTTCAAAATCTCCTTAAAATATTCCTCCAACACTTGCTTAGAAAAACTGAGATTAATCTTCGTAAATTGCCTTTTTTGTTGTGTTAATTGTTGTTTGCAACGTAATATTAAGCTCTTCCCTCTGTTTTGGCCGAAGTCTGCCTTTTGTAGAGTCCAGCCGCCTCAACAAAGTCCCACAAACCAAGTACCAACAGAGTTCAAAACGCATCAGGAGAGTGCAGGATTCGACACCCCCGACCCGGCGGGGGTACAAGGTAAAACATGCCCGCCCCGGCGGGTTAGTACTCTGCTAAAAAACTTTTGCTTCCTCATGCATTTTTCCAACTTCGCTCCAAAACTCCGTCTTTCTTCACCACTTGCATACATAACTACCTTACACATAAAATAACATGAAACAAGTGGAAACGAACACAGAACAAGAAAATAACTACGAATTTAAACTTGAAATGAATATCGATTCGTGTATATTAAATCCACATATCAAAATCCCCCAAACTTAAATCGTGCTAGTCCTCGAACACAAAATAAACTACATGCTATGCAATGCAATGCAATGAGATGAAATAAATAAAATCTAAACGCCTAAGAATCCAACAATATTGCATAAACTAAATTATCTCGTCGGTCTCAGAGAAAACAAGAAACTCTGCTGTATGAATCACCAAAACTAATCCACAATTTCGTATTAATTCTCAAATCTTGAACAATTATCACTGGTATAGTGTGCGTGTGTGATCAACATCTAAGATAACTGATACGGACCCAAATTCAATACATAAGCAACTTCTTTGAAGGAATCATACAGTGCAATCTCAAAAATTTCAACGATAGGCACAACCCAACTAAAATTAAACAATATCAAATTCAAGGGTACATCCAGGATTCTTATACTTGCTTGTTTCTCCTTTTTTTTAACACGGGGGCTTTTTGCTCTTTTCCCGTCATTATTCCCTTTTTTTAGATAAATGGTTGGTGAGTGTGTTTTACGCTCCATCTCACGCTTGTGTTTATGGAGAGTGTTTTTCCTCAACCCACCACAAGACTCAACATGTTTCATTTTTTTTATTTTTTTTCCAAAGCTTACATACCCCGCATATACTCCCCCAAACTTAGGTTCTTGCCTAATTTTAGCCTTTACTGCCTATCATTGTCGTTTTCTCATTTACCCTAGTATTATCCTTTATAAACTATTTATGTATCAATTTGAACTGACCGGTTAACAAAGATGTTATTAGTGCTAACCTTTTTATAACAATTTCAAACAAGTTCAAGAGTAGATTCATAATAGAAATTGTATCACAGTTCTAATAATCAATACTAAATTAGTAAACTTGTTCACAATCTCATCATTGGCCCACAAATAACGTAACTGCAGAACTGTTGGACATAAGCAAACACAATATTAAACTTATATATTTTTTTATTATTTTTTCTTTATTATTATTATTATTATTTTTTAATATGAAAATAAAAGAATTGAAAACAATGCAAAATCCTAGACTATGCAAACACCTAATCTACTATGCAAACTAGAAATGAAAACAAAAATAACAAAATGCATGCAACTAAATAATAAAATCCCCCAAACTTAAGTAACACAATGCCCTCATTGGATAAAAATAAAATTAAGTGCATGAGGACTTCCCTGCAATCGGCTAAGTCTGGGGAGGTGGTTGGTGCTCTTCATCATCTGAATCAATTGGAGGAAATCGAGGCAGTGGTCCAGGTTGTTGATATGGATAGTGAGCCACCGGGTTGAAGCTTTGGAGTGTTGTGTTGAGTGAGGCGAAAGATGCGTTCATAGCATCATATATGTGATCTTGTCGCATCGCCAATCACCGCATTTCCCGGCGTGCTGCCCTATTGTGCGCATTCATCTGATTTTGGAACTCAAGGAACTGAGGACTGGATATTGCCTCGGTTTGCGGTACCTGCTCGGTTCCTTGATCTCCCATAGCTTCATCCTCATCCCCCGAGGTATCTTCTGCATCAACTTCGTCTTCCGACGCCGATGGAAAAATAAAACCCAGACCTCGTGGATGTTACTCGCCTTCTGCCCATACAGAATACCACACTATCATTCTAGAATCAAGCAAAGCGAGCTGCATTTGAGTAGGCTCATCATCGGACCATCTCACCCCTGCATTACGACACAACGCACAGATGAGTGATGGGTGTGGCAAGCCGCCCAAAATATTTCCACGTAAACACCAGCGGATGGAGAAATTGATAATTGTCCCGTCGTCAATAATGAAATCTTGCACAATTGCGTACAACAGTAACCGCCTTCTCTTTGGTGACGTCCCAAGTGTGTTGGGATGGAAGCAATTTAGCACATAAAAAGGCAAACCATATTTTGCCATACCGGCTAAGGTCCTTGCTATGGAACATTGTACCTCCCTTTCGACCTTTGATCAAAGATGTTCTCGGCTTTGTCAAGTTCAATAACATCCTCGTAATCAGGGTCAAAATCCCTCAATTGTGCATACTGACACTGTCGTGGCACCCGCAACTGATAATAAGCATTGATGGCATCGCACTGAACGGGACCATGCGACCCCGCACAAACACATTGAATGGGGCTTTCTCTTCGGCGTTTGCATAAAATCCCTTGACAATGTTGACGACGGCCGGGACCGGATGCTCGGTGAATTTGAGCCACCCCTTTTGATAAATTTGAGACATCATTTCCCTCGGGGGCCAATCCACGCTTCGGCGTAAGGGCTTTGGTTAGCATGTAGTCATACCGTTCGGCGGCGGCGGCACTGACAAATTTCGTCGATCATATGCTCGTGTCGATTGAACATATCTTGAACTCTCTCCCCTTTGGCGTTTGGATGTCAGTTGTGAAGCCATTGATCTCCGGATGTTTGAACTCGCTATCACACACTACCTTCCCCTTACACTTGGTTCACACAATTTCACAAACACTTAGTGTGCAGTTGGGGTAGGTTCCCCAAATTAAAACCTGAACTTGCAAATTGGTGTACTTGGAAAGGCTGTTGTTGAAGCCCCAAGTAAGCACTTGAATTTACTCTCCAATAACCTCTCAGAATACCATAATTCGAAAATAGATTGTGTGGAGTTGAGATGAGATGGAGCGATATATATAGAGGTGGTGTGATTTGGAGTAATGTGTGATTGAGAAGGCGGGGTAGTGGAGATCGTGGGAATTAGTAGTGGGGATGAGGTTTTGATGATGGCAAAATAGTGGCTGAGAGTTAGGGTTTAGTGGCGCAGAAAGTGTTCTATTGTAGAAGACGGAGTTTGGACCAAATGGGAGGCAGTTGCCGAATTAGTATGCACCCAGGATCCAAGACCCACGCCCCGACGGGGGGTGCTAGTTCATTTCAGCCCGCTCCGCGGGCATGCCCACTGACATGAGATTTTTGGCTTCCAAAAGTGCAGATCAAATTATCCGATTTTCCTTCTTTTCTTGCCCGTTTTTTTTATCCGTGGGTTTCCGACCCGCAGGCCGACTAATCCCCCGAGCCCAGTACCAGAGTGGTTTGCTACCCGACTTGCGCCAGGGGTACCGTGGCCACCATGACCATTTCTGGCTTAACAATTGTTGCTAGCGGGGATCGAACTGAAGACGTCCGGGTTTACGGCTCGCCCCCAATCAATCCTTAATCGCTGCGCCAAATGCTGGTGGTTTCTTTTCTTGCCCGTTGTTGCTCTTACTCATTTTTGACCCCTCCTGCAACCAAAAACATGCAAGATGTTAGATTATTTATGACTTGGAGTATGATTGAGAGTTTCAGCAAAACTTTTACTTGAGAATACCTACCTAGTGCTTAATAAAAACTACACCCTAACAATTATAAATAAAACTACAAAATAATGAAATATTGGATTGTCTCCCAATTAGCGCTTGATTTTAAGTCGTTTAGCTTGACTACTCCCTGTTTAATTATGTATCGGCTAGGGTGATGTTGACGAAATCCCAGTTTGATTCGCCACCCCAGTAATGCTTTATTTTTTTGTTGCTAAATTTAGACTGAAATAAAAGAAAGAATAAGAACAAAGTAAATTGGTCAAAACCCCAAACAGTATACCATAGCCATCATAGGACATGCCCTATGATGGCTGCAGTAAACTAAAGTAGATACTAGCAAACAAGGATTTAACCAGGAACAAAGCAACAACAATAAACAAGCAACAATTTGCTTGAGACCAATTAGAGCGACTGCTACAACCAGTATGATAGGAAACCAACGCCAAAATGCAGCCTGTAGCAGCACAGGATCACTTTGCAGATCACATTCCCAACAAAGCTAAACCAGCCACTGTTGGAATACAAACATTTGCACAGCACCACATCAGCCAAAGCATAGAGATAGTAGCAATACGAAATAGTACCACAGCAGCCCCAACAGCTGCTTAGCATAGAGACATTAGCATAAACCAGCCTAAACAGCTGCTTAGCCTAGCCAGCAACAAATCCAGCCCAAACAGCTGCCGAGAAGATGCCACAGAGCAGCAGTACGAGATCAGTCCAGCCCATGTTCAACAGCACGAACACAGCAGACATAGTGCAACTGCCGAGGAACACAGCTTGAGCAGCAGCGAGTCGGACAACATAGCATAATCAACCACTTGCTGCAGTTCTAACAGGCATCAAACATAAAGCTAGACCAACGGTTTGAACCCCAGCCAAATGCAGCCCAGCAGTACTTATAGCACCAACAACACATTGTTTATAGCATGTAACAAGCCCAACAGAGCAGAGGCCAACAGATTACAGCAGAATGCAGCAAAGGAAGCAACCAGACCTAAACAAAAAACCCAAACCAACTTACAGCACAACCCTCACTGTAACTTGTGTACCAGCAGAAATAGACAGCAAACCATAGCAATTTCAGCATCTATCAGCAACATAGAAGCCACACCATAGCAGCAACAATAAACAGACCAGGCCATCTACCCAGCCCAAACCCAACTTTGCAAACCCAATATAGCAGCAACCAGAAAGCCCAAACGAGAGCAGTAGATTAGCAGCAAACCAGTAGTCAACAGAAGCAGACCAGTTGAACCACGCTAGAGCAGACTGCAGACCAGTTGAAACAACCAGCAGACTGCAGACCGCAGACCAAAACCAATCCAGCCAGCAGACCAGACCCACAGACTGGAGAGAACCAAAGGCCAGACCCGCAGACTGCAACAGCACCAGTAGACTGCAGTAGGGTCCCAAAAACACGATGCAGAATAAGGCACAGCAGAGTAGCATCCCGGCTATAGTAGAACCAGCCCAAACGCACCAGCACGAAATCAACAACACCAGCAAGCAGTCACATCTGCCAGGTACAAAGACTAACCATAATCAAAGCAGTAACAAAGGACCAGCTTTGCTGCACGCCCAACATTGCATGCAGCACTGCTCACAGCAGCATAACAGCCCTGCAACTGCCGAGAGTTGCAGCAGAATAAGCCCCAAAACCAGCCGAGAATCCCCAGCTCCCAATAGCTACCCAAACAAACAGCTGCCAAAAGGCAGCAGACCAAACATAAGGCAGCAAACCATAGCATTCAACATCTAACAGCACACAGCATACCAGCACACAGCATCCGAAATCAACTTTGGCATCTGCAGCAGAAAACCAGCAGAAACCAACAACTACCCATAGCAAACCACCCATAACAAAATGCAGCAACTGCAGCAGCACGTGAGAAAAGATCCCATGAAGCGGACCACAGTCCCCAATAGCTAACCCAGCCACTAGCAGGAATCAAACCCAAACCAGACTGCAGCAGGCTGACACCAACTGCCGAGAAATCCATAAGTCACCAGCTGCCGAGACCCGTAAGCCACCAACAACCGAGCAGATGCAGAGCTGAGCAGTCTACATAAAACAGCAGCCTGAGAGATACCACGCACCAACTGCCTATACATTGGGAACCAACCACAGCTGCAGAACCAGACTACAGCCAGCCAGCTACCCATAAATTTCCTGCCAAAAGCAACAAACCAGATCCAGGCCCGTCTAAAGAGAATTGTTTAAAGAGAGATGCCTGAAACAATGTCTAGTCTTAATTTTTTGGAATCTTTCATTTGTATGAAGTTTGCATTTGAGCAAGTAAAGGATGTCAGTGACTAGGTTTCGAACAGAGCAAAACTTATGACTGTAAATCCGCGTATTTCGCTCATTCCAAATACGATATACCACCGCTGCGAACCCAAGATGAAGCAAACTGTGATGAAAAGATGAATTTGAATAGTGAATGAGGTAGCCCATTATAGAGCTCCAAGACCGACTAGAACCCCTCCACCCACAGTGCCGAAGAACAGAAAGTAGGACCCTAAAAGAGTAGTCACAGTGAAAGAATAAGTGATCAAAGGTTTCCTATTGGGAAGAACAAAGAACACAAGAGGGATTGACCAACATCCCAAAACTGATCAATTTGTCCATTATACGTAACCCATGATGGAAAGCCAACCAGAGGGTAAAAGAATACCGAGGAATCAAAACCTTATGCCACACTAATTTGTCCCAAAGAACTACAAGCTGTCTAATTGAACGCCATAGAGTAGATGCTTTTACCTCATTAGAATTCACAGAATCCCACAAAATCTCATCTGGTTTAAAAGAGTCACAAACCCTATTGAGATCAAAAGAATCCCGAAAGACAATAAAATCATTATGATTTGAGGAAGGGAGGTGCCAGGAGGAATCTCGAATAATATCACTTACTGTGGCATTTGGACCCAAATCAGAATTTATGATCAAAGAGGAATGAGACCTAGTGGCTAGAGGGTACACATTTAGCCAAGGAACCGAATATAGTTCATTGACCTTGAACGTCTCTAATGGATTACGACTGTAGAGTTCAACGACGCCAAGAGGGAATACTCGCTTTATAGTGAATGGTCCTGACCATCTCGACTTAAGCTTTGCTGGAAATATCGCAGCTGTGAGTCGAACAAGAGGACTGATTGACCTGGCTCGAATGTTCGATGCACAAGTTTCTGATCGTGCCATCTTTTCACCTTTTCCTTGTATAGCTTGGCGTTCTTGTATGCTTGAAGTCGAAATTCGTCGAGCTCATTTAGTTGGAGTAGCCTCTTTTCTCCCACAGCGGATTGGTCAAAGTTCAATTTCTGAATTGCCCAGTAGGCCTTGTGTTGTAGCTCCACCGGTAAGTGACATGCTTTTTCGTACAGGAGTTGATATGGTGACATCCTGATTGGTCATCCAACCAAAGTGACCAATCCTTCCGACTCAGATTTATGACTTTTTCCAATATCTTCTTAACTTCTCTGTTTGATACCTCAGCCTGTCCATTTGTTTGAGGATGATACGTTGTAGCCACCTTGTGGTTAACCCCATACTTAGCCAACAGAGCTGTAAAAGACTTATTGCAGAAGTGACTACCTTCGTCACTGATTATTGCTCTTGGCGTGCCAAACCTCGTGAAAATGTTTTTCTGTAGGAATTTGAGGACCACCTTGGCATCGTTAGACGGTAGTGCCGCAACTTCAACCCACTTCGAGGCGTCTGGCGAGTAGAATATACTGATTGCTCAAAGACGAAGGGAATGGCCCCATGAAATCGATGCCCCATACATCAAAGATTTCCACTTCAAGAATTGTTTGTATGGGCATCTCATTCCGTTTAGAGATGTTTCCCACCCTTTGGCATCTATCACATGTTTTTCACAAATTGGTGGGCGTCTTTGAACAATGTTGGCCAATAAAACCCGGCTTGAAGAACTTTTGCTGCGGTGCGCTCACTCCCATAATGTACCCCATATGCCGATGAGTGGCATTCCTACAGTATGTTGTGCACTTCACTGTAGGGGATGATACACCTTCTGATCATCTTGTCGGCACACTGCTTGAATAAATAAGGCTCATCCCACATGTACCACTTGACGTCATGAAGAAACTTCTTTTTCTTTTGTCGTGTAAGATCAGGGGGAAGCATGTTGCTCACCAGATAATTCGCAAAGTCTGCATACCAAGGAAATTCTGCATTTAATCCAAATGCTCATCCGGGAATGACTTGTTGATTGCGCATCTATCTTCATCCTTTTTCTCCGAATTTTCTAGCCTTGATAAATGGTTGGCAACTTGGTTCTCCGCTCCCTTTCTATCTTTAATCTCTAAGTCAAACTCTTGAAGTAGGAGAATCCATTGGATAAGGCGTGGCTTAGCAACTTTTTTTGCTATTAGGTACCGTATCGCCGAATGATCCGTGTAGACTATCACCTTAGTCCCGATCAAGTATGCCCAGAATTTGTCAAACGCGTACACCACTGCAAGCAATTCCTTTTCCATGGTAATGTAATTCATTTGAGTCTCTGTGAGTGTTTTGCTTGCATAGTATATGGCGTGAAACACCTTGTCTCGTCTTTGTCCCAAAATAGCCCCAACCGCATAGTCGCTTGCATCACACATAAACTCGAATGTCATATTCCAGTCCGGTGTGACTATTATGGGGGCTGTAGTTAATTTCTTCTTCAACAATTCAAACGCTGGCTTGCATTCCGCAGTAAAACTAAAAGGAATATCCTTCTCCAAAAGACTGCACAGAGGTTTTGCAATCTTAGAGAAATCTTTTATGACCTTCTGTAGAACCCAGCATGCCCCAGAAAACTTCTAATACCCTTAACTGAGCTCGGTGGAGGAAGTTTCTCGATGGAATCCAGCTTCGCTTTGTCAACCTCCAATCTTTAAGCCGACACCTTATGGCCCAAAATTATGCCTTCTACAACCAGGAAGTGGCATTTTTCCCAATTGAGTATGAGGTTTGTATCCTTACAACGCAGCAATACCACGACCAGATTCCCTAGGCAAGTATCAAAGTTGTCTCCATAGACCGAGAAATTGTCCATGAAGACATCTACATTCTTCTCCACCATATCCAAAAAAATGACCATCATACACCGTTGGAAAGTTGTAGGTGCATTGCATAACCCGAATGACATCCTCCTGAATGCAAATGTGCCGTAAGGGCATGTAAATGTTGTCTTCTCTTGATCCTCAGGAGCGATGGCGATCTGGTTATAGCCCCGAGTATCCATCCAATAAACAGTAGTACTCATGTCCCGCTAATCTTTCTTTTTTTTTTTTGCTAAATATCCCGCTAATCTTTCTAACATTTGATCAATAAAGGGCAGCAGGAAATGATCTTTTCGGGTTGCCTTATTCAATCTCCTATAATCGATGCACACCCTCCATTCTGTAACTGTCCTTGTTGGAATTAACTCGTTGTCCTCATTCTGTACCACAGTCATTCTTTTTTTTTTTCTTTTTTTTTTGATAAATTTAGACTGAAATAAAAGAAAGAATAAGTACAAAGTAAATGGGACAAAACCCCAAGCAGTATACCATAGCCATCATAGGACATGCCCTATGATGGCTGTAGTAAACCAACCTAGATCCAAGCAAAAAGGATTCAACAAGGAACAAAGCACAACAATAAACAATCAACAATTTGCTAGAGATCAGTTAGAGCACTGCATTAACCAACTTGTCGAGAAGCCAACTACCAGGACAGATAACAGCCCAAACGCACATAACTAGCAGCACACAACTCAAAGCACACAACAGCCAAACCGCTCAGTCCAGCACCCCACAGCTGCCGAGAAACTAAAGCTGCCGAGAAGCAGTAAGCCCAAAGATCACATGAGTCCCCAAGATCACAGCAACCATAGGACATAAACCAGTAGTAACAGTCCATATGTCGAGCAAGAGTCCACCCCCACCAAGGACTGCCAAACCAGCTAAAAATATGAGGTGTTTACCCCAGCTGCCTAAGTGGCAAATCTCAATAGCAGCGACCCAATGACAGAAGCAACAATAGGCATCAGATATAAGTAAACAGCACCAGCTGTTCCAAATAGCAGAAAACTGCTTAACAGTCTTGGACTACACCCAAACCACATGCCATAACAAACAGCAACTCAGTCGCCACCAGCACTCCGCTTACCACATGATCCAACAGCTGCCGAGAAGCTTGAGCAACATCGAAGCAAACTGCAGCCACCAGCTTAAAAGGCCAGCAACAGATCCCGAAGGACCACTGATTGCATCAGGTCAACCACTGACTGCAGCAGTTCTGAACATGCATCCAAACCAAATTCCCAAACCAAAAATTCAGCTCAGTAAAAATCAGCAGCAGCTCAGCTGCATACATCTACTCGTAGTTCTAAACGAGGATACCTCTGAATGTACTACTATTCCTATTGTTGTTGAATACCAAAGCAGACCTCCCTCGTGTCCATCCGTAATGTGTTTGGCCACTCGCCTCTGAAATGTCCCAAAACAAATTATCAGTGGGTTCCCAAAGCAGTGACCCCTTCAATGCAAGCTCTTACATCTTTTGCTCCTGATACCACAGTTCCTCCTGCTATGCCAAATTCTGTTGAGCTCAAGCCTAACACTGTTGAAGACTGGATCACTGTTTCTCGAGGTTCCAAATGTGGTACTGGCTCCCCTCCCCCTAATCTGGCCATATCCAATTCTTTCGCCCTTATTGCTGCTGCAGCTCCTGCTTCCGATCTGGAGTCTCATATTCCACCAAACCCCTTAAGGGACAAACTCAAGTAAGTGGATGAAAAGGAAAGCCGGGACCTTAAACAAAAATATAGGCAGGGGACTGAAACTGTTCTTAGCTCTAAGAAAAGAAACAAAGGTCCGAGGTGTTCTCCCCCCTCTTAGTATCACCCCCTCCCCCTTTTTGTGTTTATATAATGATATTTTTTTTGCTCATATAATGTCAGGGGTTTAAATAAAAACCCAAAGCAGGCTTTTGTCAGGATTTTTTTGATTACTAACCATATTTCTTTTGTTGGGCTCATTGAGACTAGAGTGAAAGCTCACAAAGCTCCTATCATTTCAAGATCCATATGTCGTAATTGGGTCTGGGCGTTTAACTATGACTTCCACTCTAATGGTAGAATTTGGGTGGGTTGGGACCCAAATATTTGGACGGTTGATGTCATCTTTCAGGCCTGAGTAACTCACTACAATCTCCACTCCACCCATGGAGACCTCCCCTTCTTTTTATCCATTGTCTATGGATTGCACTCTACGGTTGACAGGGGGCCTCTTTGGAATGACCTGATCTCTATTTCTCCCAATGTCGCTTGGTGCATTATGGGCGATTTTAACACTATCAAGGGCCCTCAAGAAGCGGTAGGGGGCGATGATTCCTGGGACTCTGGGATGTCTGAATTCAATGACTATCTCGAAGCAATTGGGGTGGATGACATTCGAGGTTTTGTACCTAAGCTAACTTGGTGGAACTGTCAGACTGCAAACCCTACCTTCAGGAAACTCGACAGGGCTCTGGGCAATTCTTTTTGGTTTCACTCCATGTCAAACTCCTAAGCTTCGGTTTATCCTAGAGGTCTCTCTGACCATTGCCCGATCGTCCTTAACTCGGGCCTCCAACTGCAATCGGGCCGGAAACCTTTTCAGCTCTTCAACTACATGCTTAGACTTGAGGAGTTCGAAGCCACTGTCCTTGATATTTGGAATGCTCCAATCCGTGGGAACCCCATGTTCATCCTTGCTGAGAAGCTTCGTCGAACAAAAAAGGCCCTCATCAATCTTAACAAAGCTGCAGGTCATGTATCTTCAAATGTCAAATCTATCAAGGACTTGCTCTCAACCATTCAAACCTCACTTCACTCAGCTCCTTCTTGTTCTATTCTACAAAATCAGGAATCCGATTGTTTGCAATCTCTTTGGAAAGCCCTATCCCTTAAAGAATCCTTACTGCAGCAAAAGTCTCGGGCTATCTGGATCTCAGAAGGTGACAAGAACACAAAATTCTTTGCTAATGCCATTAAGAATAGATGGAACCATAACAAAATTTTAGCCATCTACAATAATGAAGGGGAACTGATTACGGACCAAACAAACATAAAGCGGGTGGCAGTGGTCAAGATTCTGATGATTATCCGGGGTATGAGGAGTTGGAAACCTTACATCTCCAAGCAAGTGACTCCTCTCCAAGCCAATGCTCTGTTAGCCCCCATCACAAATGACGAGATCTGGGTGACACTTAAATCCATGAAGCGCCCGACGGTTTCAATGTAAATTTTTTCCTACATTGCTGGGACACGATAGGCGCTGATTTCACTGCTGCTGTTCACTATTTTTTTTGAAACAAGTCATCTTCCTGGTGGAATAAATGCTACTGCCATAGCTTTAATCCCAAAATCTGAGAACCCTTCCTCCATGTCTGACTTCAGGCCTATCTCTTGTTGTAACACTGTGTACAAATGCATCTCCAAGATCATCGCCAATAGATTGAAGAAAGTCCTTCCTGCCCTGAGTTAAAATACCCAATCCGCCTTCATTTCTGGTAGGTGTATCAATGACAATATCTTACTCGCCCAAGAACTCTTCAGGAATTATCACAGGAATTCTGGCCCCGCAAGGTGTGCCCTTAAGATCGACATCAGGAAAGCGTTTGACATTGTAAACTGGCCCTTCTTATTTGATCTGCTTAGTCTGTTAAAGTTCCCTGCCACCTTCATCCATTGGATTGAAGCTTGCATCTCCTCTGCAATGTTCTCTATCAAAGTGAATGGGTCTCTTGCAGGTTATTTCAAAGGAGCCAGAGGCTTACGGCAAGGAGATCCTCTCTAACTGTACATGTTTGTACTTGTCATGGAAGCCTTCTCCTTGATTTTGAACAAGGAAGCCCTTCTTCCCAATTTCAAATATCACTGGAAAAATGAACCTTGTAAGATTACACACCTCTGTTTTGCAGACGACCTTCTGATTTTCTACCATGGGGACCTCTCCTCTGTATCTATCATTCACTCATGTATCCAGTCATTCTCTATGTTCTCTGGGTTAATCCCTAATGCGCAGAAAAGCCAATGCTTCTTATCAAACGTTCCAACCTCCACACAAAATGATATTTGCTCCCTGCTGGGTATCTCCCTAGGTAGTCTTCCCATTAAATTTCTTGGAGTTCCTCTTATCTCCACAAAGCTGTCTCAATCAGACTGTATGCCCCTAATCCAAAGGATCACAGCCAGAGCCTCCTCTTGGACGGCCAGATCCCTCTCCTATGATGGTCGCCTACAATTGATAAAATCAGTCTTATTTGCTATGCAATCCTTTTGGTCTGCTCATTTTATCCTTCCCAAATCAGTGATTCGATCCATTCAATCAATTCTTTACTGATTCCTTTGGAAGGGATCCTCTTTGCAAAAGTACGGGGCTAAAGTCCCTTGGAAAGACATTACTATGACGTATGGAGAGGGGGGGCTAGACATCAAAGACCTTGTCGACTGGAACATTGCCCTCATCACCCAACACTTACTCAAGGTTCTTTTTTCCGCCCCCACCTCTCTCTAGGCTTCGTGGATACAAGTAACCATCCTGAAATCAAGAAACTTCTGGCAGTTAACACCTCCTTCGGACTGTTCTTGGATTTGGCAAAAAATTCTAAGCTTAAGACCTACAGCCATGCAGTTCCTCCATTATCGTGTGGGAAACGGCCTCTCTTTTAGTCTATGGCATGATCCTTGGTTGAATTGTTAGTCTATCTTCCCTTCAGCTAGCCTGCTCTCCAACTCCGGTCTACCCATTACTACTCGTGTCTCCTCCCTCATCTCACAATCTGCTTGGTCCTTGCCCACTAGCAACCACCACGAAGTCATGCAGTTTAGGCAACTTTTCAACAATATCCCTGCCCCTTCTTCTGCTGCCGACTCTATCTTCTGGGATAAAGAGGACATTTGCACTGTCAGGGCTAACAGTGTTTGGGGTTCTATTAGACACATAGGTCAGACCGTGACCTGGGCAAATCTACTATGGTTTAAACATCATGTCCCTCGTTTCTCATTTATTTTGTGGCTGGCACTACGTCGACGTCTACCCACAAACGACCAGTTCCGCTCCTACTCTTGCTATTAGGCTATGGATTGTCCCCTCTGCAACACACTCCCAGAGTGTTTCAATCACTTATTTTTCAACTGCTCCTATTCCTCTACTGTTCTTTCAACTGTTATGGCTGTTGGGAATTGGTGAAATGTTTTGTTGTGGGAGGCGTATGGGTTAACCCTAGTTTTCTGTTCTGCGGATTGGTGATGTTGTGCCAAACACACCTATCCGATTTGCATACATTTGGATTCGCGGTCCAATGTGTGATTTGCCTGTGTGGCATTGTTTTGACTTGCATGTGTGGCATCATTTGACTTGCCTGTGTGGCAATATTTTAACTTTCCTGTGTGGCATTGTTTTAACTTGTTTGTGTGACAAGATATATTTCTGAGCTCATTCAGTATGACATAACTCCAGCCATTTGTTTCAGCCTATTATTTTATTGGATTAGTTTTGTTTGTTTTTGTTCAGTTCAAGTCATTGAGTTAGTTACTTCAGTTCGTTATTTCTTTATTCTCTTATTGGTTTCGTCAATTATGTTGATTCATATATATTCCATTCAGATCCTTGGATATTACATTTTCGTTCGTACGTATTTGCACTTAAGGCTTGTTCAGTATTTTGTCTCAACTGTTTTCGTATATCAGTTATATATCTTTTGTATATCTGTATCAGTACTGGGCAATTGGCTCATGCTATGTTTTTCTTCCGACAGGTTTACAGGGGTGATTAAGGCTAGTGTGATGAGAGTTTTGCCTTCGACCAGTTAGGTTGATTCAAATTTTAAGTTTTGATTATTTTGACTCAGTTTAGAGAATTGTACTTATTACTTTATTGATGGATCACCACTATTAATATTTTGAGGTTGTTAGTGCTCTGTTTATTTATTTTGAGGTTTGTTGTGCTTTGCACGTGACCTCCCTTTCCTTTTCAGGGAGGGGATGTTATAGAGATGGTACCAGAGCTTAGGTTCTTTCTTGTAGAAAACCTATTTAGGTTTGACCTGTGAGTTGTGGGTAAACCATTGGGTAGACGTAGGAGTTTGATTTGATTTTGTTCTCTGTTTGGTTGGTCTTGATTTTGACCAAGTGTTTTTAGCTCTTTAAATTGTAGTTGATTTGAGAAAGGCGAGATAATTTGTTAAGATTATTATTGTTATGCGTTGGTACAATAATATTAGTTAAGGATTGTGAAGTGATCATTAAGGAGAATAATATCATATTTTGTTCAGTTAAGAAATGATTATACGATAATGATATGAGCATTTGTATCAGTGAGTTTTAATATTGGAGAATTATTTGTTAGAGTTATTTCAGGTAATTACAAATTATCGTGATTTTGGAATTGAGGATTTTATTTGGGTTAGATTCTGATTTTTGTTAAGTTGTGAATAATTTGAGGTATGTGAATCGGTGAGATAATATTATAAAGTGAAAACTATTAAGTACAGAGGATCCGTTGTAATTTTGAGTTGTTGTAAAGATTCGAGGTAATTAGATTAATCTTTTGGAGTACATGAATTTTGCAATTATTTTCTAGTAGAATATTGGAGTTATCTTATATGAAATTTTGAGTGATAGTATGAGCAGATCTTGGAAATTGTTGGGTTAAGGTTTTCATTAAGAGAATGATTGATTTATTGAATGATTAGATATACAATAAGTGATGAATCTTTAAGAGATTTTGAAATCTATAGTTTGCTTATTTAGATAGTAGGATTTATGATTTGGAGTTTGGCATGATGATGAAGAGATCTTAGTAGTAATATATTTTTGGTGTAAAATTATTTGAGAACTAATTTGATTCTAGGTTACGATATTTTGAAACTCTTAAGGACTTAGGAGAGTTGGTGATAAAGAGATAGTAGTAGTATATTCTTTGGTGTAATATTATTTGATGAATGGTTCAAATTGAGGATGAGATAATTTGAAGCCCTTGAGGACTTGGGGAGAGTTGGTAATATAGTTTGCATAGTTGTTTTGTTTATCTGATGTTTTTAGAGTTTTGTATGAATTTATGTAAAATAAAACAAAATTAATTTTTTTTAGATCTTTGTCATGTGTGGAAAAACATTTTACGAATTGAAGATAATTTTAAATATTTTGGGTATTAGAATCGTATTTAAATGAAAAGAAATTTTTGTGTGATTTCGAATTATGTTCCGAAGAGTACGTACGTTGCAAGAATGAAACTCAATGATATTAGCGACAGCCGCACCAACAGTAGATCATGTGATTTAACGCGAAGAACCTTACCAAGACTTGACACGGTAGCTGACGAATCTTTTACAAGTACATTGATAATTACGTGGACCGATGACTTATCCACGTTGATCGTTACAAATGGAGACGCTACGTCGTAACTAAATTTATTTATTTATTTATTTTTCCAGCTTATTTGAATTCCGAGGACGAATTTATTTTTTTTCGGGGTGAAAAATGTAGTAACCCATATTTTTTTAAATTAAATATTAATTAATTTTATTTTATTTTATACAATTGTATTTAAATTGGAAAAGGTAAGTGATTTTTTTTCCTTTTTCTTTTTCTTCCTTGTTTTGTTTGGAAAGTTAAATTGTCTTTGTAGATAATTAAATAATGGATTAAATTAAAAATGAGGAGTCCATTAGAGTTTTGGTAGCTCTTATATTGAGTTATATTTATTTAAAGAGTGAAGTTGTAACTTTAATCATATTATAATTTGATTAGTTGAATTTCTGAGTAGAATGCTTATACGCGCTGCAGTTCATTAGAAAATTATAATTAATTCATTTGATGTCAGAATTGAGTGAATCCGAGTTTTTCTTCCTCTACAATTTTGAATAAGGGAGAAACTTGAGGTGATGTTAGATTGTCAAGAGCGGGGTATAAGGAGGAAGGCAATCCCATTTGTTAAAATTTTGAGAAAAAGAAAATAAAATATCCGGAGCGGGAAGCCACTTGGGAGATGGAGGAGTCTATTCGAGCGGACTATTCGCATTTTTTTTGATAATTAGGTACGTTCTATTCTTTTGATTCCGGGGACGGAATCCTTTTTAAGGGATAAGTGATGTAATACCCGGTAAAATAATAATAATAATAATAATAATAAAAATAAATAAATAAATAAAATAATTAAATAATGTTTAAATCCATTTTTTTTATTTGGGCTTTTCTTATATCTGGGTCAATTTGTATTTAATTTGTGTGGACTATTATAAGTAAATAATTACATTAATTTGGGCTTTTAAAATTAATTGGGTTTAAAATTATATTTGTGGGTAATACTAAATCCTTTATAATTATGAGAATTAATAAAACCTAATTACTTTACTATATGTATGCGAAGTGAAGGAGATAGACTAGTATTGTGGCTGCGCAGAAGGAGATGGTAGATGTTGATCCAGCTATTAGAAAAGGCTACTTTGCATGAAAATTTCAAGAGGGAGTAAAAGGTGCTTATTTCCTTAGAAGAATTTATGAAGAGATACGACAACAAAATGAAGTTTATAGCCAACAATGTTTTCAATTTTTATCCAATTACATATGGATTTATTCGGGATATGGTCCCCTTAAAATGGGCATTAGAAGGGAAAAAGATGAAGCCTTGAGACCAGGTGTCTATGCTTTGATAGATGCTGAATGATCCTCAACATATCCTTACACCATACTGTATTTGGAGAAGGTCCTTACAGAAGCACTCTGGCAACTTTGCAGCATGATTACAAGCTGAATTTCTAGTATGAAAGGAAAGTCTAATAAAATTCTCCTTTACCATTCCTGGTGTGGTTTTATTAGCAAAAGGCAAGGATGACTAACAATTATCAACAACGGGAGACACGTCGAACCGTATTGACCCAATGCTGTATCACTATGGGATCATAACTCCAACAAGAGGCACCACCATGGCTGCAAATTTTTGTATAGCCAACTTTACATAATCAGAAAGGCATCTCTATCTATCAAACGGAAGGAACTTAACGAGTTATATTTGGAATATAAATTTTGGGTATTACGTTGCTCAATTCAGGTACGGATTCCGTACTCTTTCAGCGATACCTTTGTTAAATTTGATTTGTTCGTTTTGTTCCTCATTTTGAATTTCTGTTATTATTTCACATAATTATTTCTTGTGAAATTGATATATTTATTTCATTTTGGAGTTGACACATTGGACTCGTACTTGTACTCTTTGAATGAGGTTATCATGTCTAATATTTATTTTGATAATTGTAGAGCAGTACATGTTGCTACCTTCTTTTTGAAACCTGGTGACTATAATTTGATTTGGTTCAACATGTACATATAGAACCCTTTTGTTGGTATTATGTCGCATGTGTTGTGACATGATATTTTTGTTAGAATATACCGTAAGGTATACCTGAGCTATAACCACCTGTGGGGGTACCACAGGCATGTCGTCTTGGCACGAGAGACATGACACTTTCCGTGGCGGTGTGATTAGTCCACGGCGTCTCCGTTTTGGGCTCCAGAGGTAGTGGGCCATTTGGTGTTTTGTTGTGGGAGGCGTATGGGTTAACCCTAGTTTTCTGTTCTGCGGATTGGTGATGTTGTGCCAAACACACCTATCCGATTTGCATACATTTGGATTCGCGGTCCAATGTGTGATTTGCCTGTGTGGCATTGTTTTGACTTGCATGTGTGGCATCATTTGACTTGTCTGTGTGGCAATATTTTAACTTGCCTGTGTGGCATTGTTTTGACTTGTCTGTGTGACAAGATATATTTCTGAGCTCATTCGGTATGACATAACTCCAGCCATTTGTTTCAGCCTATTATTTTATTGGATTAGTTTTGTTGGTTTTTGTTCAGTTCAAGTCATTGAGTTAGTTACTTTAGTTCGTTATTTCTTTATTCTCTTATTGGTTTCGTCAATTATGTTGATTCATATATATTCCATTCAGATCCTTGGATATTACATTTTCGTTCGTACGTATTTGCACTTGAGGCTTGTTCAGTATTTTGTCTCAACTGTTTTCGTATATCAGTTATATATCTTTTGTATATCTGTATCAGTACTGGGCAATTGGCTCATGCTGTATTTTTCTTCCGGCAGGTTTACAGGGGTGATTCAGGGCTAGTGTGATGAGAGTTTTGCCTTCGACCAGTTAGGTTGATTCAAATTTTAAGTTTTGATTATTTTGACACAGTTTAGAGAGTTGTACTTATTACTTTATTGATGGATCACCACTATTAATATTTTGAGGTTGTTAGTGCTCTGTTTGTTTATTTTGAGGTTTGTTGTGCTTTGCACGTGACCTCCCTTTCCTTTTCAGGGAAGGGGTGTTACATGTCCCCTATTCTCCTTCCTGGAATAAAGGCAGATTGATTAGGAGAAATGAGATTCGGGAGGATACATTTTAGCCGAGCAGCAATAATCTTAGAGATGCATTTATAAGTTGTATTGCAACAAGCAATGGGCCTATAATCATTCATTGAAGTGGGGTTAGGAATTTTCAGCACAAGAACAATCGTTGTAGAATTAGTACCACGAAGCAAATAGCCCTGCCGGAAGAAAGATTGAACAGTAGTGGTAAAAAACATTTCCAACATTGTCCCAGGTATGGATAAAGAAATTCACATTAAACCCATCCGGGCCAGGGCTTTTGTTCTGCTTCATGTGCTTTAAAGTGCTCAGAATTTCATCATCAGAGACAACCCTTTCAAGTAACAAAGCTTGTTGAGCAGTTATGCACTGTAGACTCCCAATCATATAAAAATTGGCCATCCACCGGAGAGGGAGATCCTAAGAGAGAATTGAAGTAATCAACCACAATACTTTGAACATCTAGATGCCCATAACACATTTCACCTTCTGAGTTCTCAATAGCCAAAATTTTATTCTGATTCCATCGGTTTTTAACTTGGTTATGAAAATAACCAGAATTCTTATCCCCTTCCTTAAGCCATTGGATTCTGGATTTTTGTTTTAACAATTTCTCTTCTCAAATGAGAGTAGCCCACAAGCTTGAAGATTGGGTCTGCTGAAGATCAAGGAGACTAGAATCAGCAGGGTTAGAATAAGAGCTAGCTGAAAGTGGTCCTAAAAGAAATCCAATCCATCTTATCTCGATTTCTTTGGAAAGGGGCAACATTTGGGAAATATGGTGCCAAAGTTGCTTGGGCCAATATTTCTCTTCCTCTTCATGAAGGTGGTCTTGGCATTAAAAACTTAACGGAATGGAACAAAGCTCTCATTCTTCAGCATCTCATTGGCATTATTCAACCTAAACCATCTTCTCTTTGGGCTAACTGGATCAAAGCCACAACTTTAAAAAATAAATCTTTCTGGCAGATTGGGATCAATGATGCAAGTTCATGGATATGGAAGCAAGTTCTAAAACTGAGGCCACTGGCTCTACAGCACCTGCACTACCGAATTGGAAATGGTCGTGACACGAACCTTTGGTTCGACCCTTGGCTTAACGATACTGCCATCAACCCTTCCAGTTATCTTTTGTCAACTACTGGGATCCCTCTCTTGGCTACTGTAAGTCAAATCATCAGAGGTAGCACTTGGTTTCTTCCTCCGGGCAATCATCATGACACAATCGTGTTACGCAGGAAACTGGAAAATCTCCCTCCCCCTTCGCTGCATAGAGATAGGATTTTCTGGGGAACTTGTGATACTAATCAAATCAAAGCTAATCAAATCTGGGAGGCAATCCGATCAAGACAGCAGGCTATCCCTTGGTGCTCAATAGTGTGGAACAAATTTCATGTACCTCGATTCTCTTTTATCCTTTGGCTTGGCATTCTAAAGAGGCTACCCACCAACGACAGGACTTCGTGTTATTCGGGGCTAACATGGAATTGCCCTCTTTGCAATCTACATCCGGAGACGTTTGACCATTTATTTTTTAAATGTACTTACTCTGAAAATATTCTTCTTTCGGCGACAAACCTTGGTAATTGGACTTCTTTCCCAAATTCCTTGGATGCCATTTTGAGTTTCCTAACAAATTTCCAAGGCTCCAAACTTTCAAGGAATATACTTAGCCTAACAGTGGCTGTTTGTTTCTACAAAGTATGGGAGGCTAGAAATAAAAAGCTACACTCTGACTCTCTTCCTCCTATGACTAGTCTTGCAAAGGATGTCATTAATATCATTAAGTCTAGGCTTTCTACATGTACCTCCTTCATCAAAGCTACAAATAGTCAATTTTACTGTAATTGGTTGGTAACTCCAATGGGGGGCATGTGAGGACCTGTGGGCGAGCATGTGAGGACTAGTCATGTGGTTTGTAAAGAGCACCTGTGGGCGAGCAAGAGGCTTCGGAAAGTATATGAGCGACCATGAGGTGAGAGCACATGAGGTGGGCGAGCATGACTTCGGGCGAGGTAGGGGCCTTCGGGCGAGTTTGACTTCGGGCGAGGGGGGTGGTCTTCGGGCGAGCATGGCTTCGGGCTGTGAGCATGAGGCCTCGGGAGAGAGAGACCATGAGCATGGCTTCGGCCTGTGAACTGTGAGCATGGCTTCGGCTTTCGGGAGAGCATGGTTTCGGCCTGTGAGCTGTGAGCATGGCTTCGGGCTACGAGCATGATTTCGGGCGAGCATAATTTTCGGCCGAGGTGGTGGCCTTCGGGCGAGCATGGCTTTGGGCTGTGAGCATGAGGTGTGCTGTCAACTGTATTTTTCATCAAGGCCACATTCTGTAATCACTACTGTATTTGGTTGTTGTTTAACTTGTTATGTTGGGTTCTCTTCTATGTATCGTATCATCATCTATATAACTTAGATGATGCTACTATATTCTGGGGTATGCCCCTTAGCCATTGTATTTGGTCCTTTTATATACAAACAAACTTAGCAAAAAAAAAAAAAGAGCTAGCTGAGTAGAGTAAAGACTCGCCCTTAATAACTCAACATTTGAAGTCAGTTTTCCATTCCATTCCCCCTCTCTCTTTTTTTGATAATGTGGAGTTTCCCAACCGCAGTCGGACTAAGTCTCCCCACCCCGGACCAGGCTTTACGCACAGGCTCGGCCTAAGACATGGAATTTGAGGAATTAAGTTAGTAAAAGTTATTGTTAAATTGTTCTATGTTGATGAATATTAGAAGGAAACATGTTTGTAATAGTTCTATATCAATTGTATGTGTTAATTTCATTATTTTGTGGATGAAATTCATGTTTGTTGGGCTAAAGTCGGCTACTGTTCATAGCCGTCTCTGTCTCTGTCTGTACACCAGCGCAGCTGCGCTGGTGTCAAGCCTAAAAACTACGTAGCTGTGCAGGAGCAGCTGCGCTGTGTATGGCGCAGCTGCGCCATACACTGATCTGAGGCAGTGGCCTCTACTGCTGCTGCAGACTTGGGATATCGATGTAACTTGGTCTATTGATGTGCTTATGTAATAAACATGGAACATGGAGGTTAAAATAGAACTGTGTCATGTCATTGATAATTTCAAAGTTGTTAAGGATTAGTAAGTTACGAACGCATTATGACTTAATGTATACAATGAATAGTGAATAAGTCTTGTGATGTTAACACTTGTGATTTCTGAAATGAGCACTAAGATATGGAAGGTGATTAATATAAAACCATTGAGTCCTAGGAAGACTTAAATACTTGGTTGAACTTCAAGTTCGATTAAGGAAAAGTGTAGTATTGATTAATAAGAGTTGAAAATGTGATTTTGATGTTAAAAGTCTTATGTAGGTATTGGTGAGTTTTCAGATTCGTGTTATGTGGTTTAGTATTATGGATAGACTTAAACTAAAGGTTATAACTTAACTAAGATGAGAAATAAATCTATGAGGTTAATGTAAGTAGCTAATTGATGTGATATTCCTAATGGTATGTGTAGGACATTGGAGTACGTGAGTTGTAATTGTATAACTTACGCATGAGGCAAGTTCCCTAACCTTTGCTACTTTATTATTCAGCAAGGTTACTTTTCACTGTTATGTTATACTTATGCAAATTCTCTATTTCTATTCTCTTGTTTAGCGGTTTATTGTTATGCAAATTCTTTAACCCTCATTTACTATTGAGCAAGTTAATTAATCTTTATTTATTTATTCCAAACGAGATTACTTTGGTTATTCAAAGTTTGTAATGTTGTTGTAAGAAATGTGTTTATTCAGCTACTAATAACTGTTATTTGATCTTCGTTCTCCAATGTCATTGTACTATCTTACATTATTGTACCGAACTCTAAGTTGCCTAGCGATTCTTTACGAATTCAACTAATCCTTAGTTGATGAATATTCTAAACTCTAAATTTCCTTGAATTCAACCCAAATCAAACTTCCTTTTGTTTGCTTATTTACTCACATAATTTTGAAAGTATATTGTCGATGATAACATTTGTTCAATTTAGAAACTGTTAATACTCTAGCTCTTATTGATTCATACCTTGTTCATGAAAATATTATAATTAAACTCTTGAATAGTTATTGGTCTCTATCTAATTCAACCAGTACTTGGTTGATGAGCATTCTAATGATCTAGAATTTCCTTTGAAGCTAATTACCAACCAAACTTCATTTGGTTCGAAACCTGATAATCTAAGTTGAGGTGACCAACCCTATATTAGGGGATTATTTTATAACTACGCAATAGCGTTAAAATGATTGCACAATACATAGTATAAAGGGCTGATCACCTGGGGTATACGGAATGATGGTCCATATAGTCGTTTAGACTGTTAAAGGTTACAGTAGAAACACATGTTAACCTAGGACATAGATGATGATTATAGTCTTTTAGACGGTTAAAGGTTAAAGTAGAAATACTTGAAACCTAGAGTATAGTTCGTGGTCTTGTGACCCTCAGTGTATTATTTGATGTTGATATCTATTGTTAACTTAAACGTTCATTATTCCTTTGAACTCATAGTTGTTGAATTAAAGTTTATTGTTCCGGTAAGAATACTTTACCATTGAAAGCTCAGTTAATTGTCATTCATAAAACGTTATTGTATATTATCCTTCTTGTGGGCAATTGTTTGCTCACTCTTGCACAAAACAATGCAGATGAAGTTAAGAAGTTTGAAGAGTTTTCTACAAACAAAGGCAAGGACAAAGTGCTTGATTAGACGACAACGTTTAATTTATCTTTTATTTATGAAGTTTATGTAATAGATTTAATTATGATCATGTTTTAATTTTCTGCTGATGATTGTAATAAAGGTTAGATGACCTGGGATTAATTTTAGATTATGTAACCCTTTAATGGGAGATTGATTGTTTAATTTTTTGAGTTTAATTTTATCCTTTGGTATGGGTAGTTAGTTATGATTTAATTGGACCATGAACACCAAATCGGTGGGATTGAAGTGCCCGGATTTAGGGGTGTTACATTTCCTGCCTTGTACCGACGTTGAAACCACTTCTTTTGTTGTCTTGACCCTTGGTTTCACCCTTGGCTCCCTACCTACAAAGTTTTTAGGTGTGCCTCTCATCTCCTCAAAGCTCTCATACCATGATTGACTGCCTCTGTTGCCTAGGATTACATGCTGAGTCACCTCTTGGACCACTAAAGTTTTAGCTTACTCGGGTTGGCTCCAACTTATAAAGTCGGTCCTTTTTGCCATCCAACACTACTGGAGCTCTCACTTTATCTTTCCAAAGGCAGTCATCCGGTCCATACAATCTACTTTATGTCGGTTCCTGCGGAAGGGGGCTTCGCTTTCCCATTATGGAGCTAAAGTTTCTTGGAACAAGGTTACTCTCCATACTGAAGAGGGTGGTTTAGGCTTAAAATGCCTCTTGGATTGGAACAAGTCTCTCACCCTTCTTCACCTTACCCGCCTCTTGCATGCTCAACCGAGTTCTCTGTGGGCTCAATGGGTTCAGTCCACTGTTCTAAAAGGAAAATCTCTTTGGCAGATTGATACACCAACGAATTGTTCATGGATTTGGAGGCAAATCCTTTAACTTCGTCCTCTTGCTCTCATGCACCTACATTATAAGGTTGGTTCTGGTAATAATTTTAGCCTATGGTATAACCCTTGGCTCAATGGCTCTGCCATCAACCCGTCTAGCTCCTTGCTAGAAAATTCTCGGTTTCATGCTACAGCACGAGTTTTGGATATCATAAACACTTCAAACTGGAACCTCCCTAGCTCAAATTTTTTTTGTGTGTTAATGTGGAGTTTTCCAACCGCAATCAGACTAAGTCTCCCCACCCCGGACCAGGTTTTACGCACAGGCTCGACCTAAGACATGGCTCTGCCCAGAAATGTGAGATCCGTGGCCTTTTTCTAGGGGGAGCCGTGTCTTAGGTCGAGCTTGTGCGTAAAACCTGGTCCGGGTGGGGAGACTTAGTCCGACTACGGTTGGGAAACTCCACATTAACAAAAAAAAAATTAAGCTAGGGAGGAGCCATTTCGCAACTCTATCTTGTCCACTGCTGTTCCATCTGGCCACCATGACACTATCATCTGGTCCTCTACCAATATTCTTCACATCAGGACTCGACACATTTAGGACGACATCCGAATTAGGCATACTACTGTGGATTGGCACCAAACCATGTGGAACAAAATCCATGTTCCAAGGTTTTCTTTCATACTTTGGCTGGGCTTTCAATTACCCCTTGTGCAACACTTGCCTCGAAACTTTTTCCCATCTTTTTTTCACATGCAGGTACTCTAGCAAAATCTTCAAAGAAGCTTTTTCTTTGGGACATTGGAATTCTTTTCCATTGGACTGGATCAGCCCGGTTACCAAGATCATTTCTTACAAAGGCCCGAAATTGTCAAAGAATATCATGGGGTTCTCACTTGCCGTTGTCTTCTACAAAGTCTGGGAAGCTAGAAACAAGAAGCTACACTCTGGCACCCTCATCCCACCAAATTGCCTTGCAGCGGATGTTGTCAATATCATTAAGTCTAGATTATCTACATGTATCTCCTTTAACAAACCCACAACTTTTTGTCAATATTACTGTAACTGGCTTGCTTAACTTAAATTGTCTTTGTATGATGTCCTTGTATGCTCTCTATCCTGAGACTTACCATGTAGAGTGTGTTTCACTATAGTCAGCTCCTCTGTGGGATGCCTTTAGATGATCTTGTTATAGCCTGGGGTATGCCCCTTAGCCATTATACCTTTTGAGTTCTTTTATACACAAACCAAATTAGCAAAAAAAATTATTCTATATTATCTGAAAAGTCGTTGATTGCTAGGGGAGGCTTATCCCTATTATAGAATAAATATTATTTATTTAAATAAATTAATAGTTTAATTTATTTATTTAAATGAGATTAGAATTGTTCTAATTGATTTATTTACAACCGGTTTAATCTGGAGAACCTAAAGGGTCACACCATAAAAAGAATAATAATTATTTAAGAAGTTAATGGCATAATTTAATCTATGGTGATAGAGTAAATTAAATAGCTTAATATTTATAATTTAATATTTTGGAAATATTAAATATAAATTAATAAGAGGAGTCTTATTAATATTATTACAATTATTATTATTATTTTAATTTAAATGATATCTTTATAAGAGGAGTCTTATATTAGATATCAATGTGTGTGAGATAGGTGATTCCAATTTGTTGGAGAGTACGCCCCTTTTTCTACAGAGATAGAAAAACTAAGGTTTGAGCCAATACACCATTTCTTCTTGATTCTTGTTCTTCTTTGGCGGATCACTTCTACAGGCCAAACACTTGGGTGGCTAACGTTTTTTTTTTTGCTAAATTTGTTTGTTTATAAAAAAAGACCAAAATACAATGGCTAAGGGGCATACCCCAGAATATAGTAACATCATCTGAGGTTCAAAGATGAGGATACGATACAAGGAAGAGATCCCGACCATTCTAGGAAGTTATCAACCAATTACAATAGTGATTACAATTAGTAGCCTTAATAAAAGATTTACTAGAAGAGAGTCTTGACTTTATGAGATTTATAGTGTCTTTGGCTAGAGACCGAGGTGGTATAATGATACCCTTGTGCATCTTAGAGTTTCTGGCCTCCCAAACTTTGTAGAAGCATGTGGCTACCGTTAGGCTTAGAATGTTCTTTGTCAGATTTGTTCCTTGGTAGTTGGTTAGGTATCCAATGAGATCATTCCATGCTATTGGAATGGAAGTCCAATTTCCTAAGTCAAGAGTACTTTGTAATATTACCGAAGAGTAGATACATTCAAAGAACATGTGCTCAAAGGTTTCTGGGTGTTGGCTGCACAGAAGACAATTCCATGATCTTCCAGAGTAGAGGATGGTTCGGTCATTTGTAGAAAGCTTCCTTAGCAGCCCAAGCCACATTATAAAGGAGTACCTTGGCACATGGAGATTATGCCAAAGGATAGAGCTCCAATACACCTGAGGTTCTCTAGCCCGGATAGAATCCCAAATTTGGTTAGCCTCAACGGTATTGATAGCATGTATGTCCCACAAAATTTGGTCAGCCTGAAGAGGAGGGATAGGAAATTGCAGAACTTGTTGCCGAAAGAGAATTACTTCATGATGGTTGCTAGCTGGGAGATTCCAGTGGGAGTCTGTGATCATATGACTGACCTTGGCAGAGGCAGGAAGCCCGGAGTTGGTCAAAAGAGTGGCAGAGGGGTTGATAGGTACATCATTCAACCAAGGATCATACCAAAGGGAAGTATGATTTTCATCACCAATAATGTATTTCAGATGTTGTAAAGCAATGGGACGTAGTTTGAGGATTTGTTTCCAAGTCCAAGAGCAGTCTTGGCGTACCGGTACCTGCCAGATTGACTTATCTTTCAATACAGTGGCTTTAGTCCAATGGGCCCAAAGAGACTTTGTATCACGATTGATAATTTGAATGAAGTGTTGCAGCATCAGGGCAGTATTCCATTCAAGCATGTTCTTGATACCTAAACCCCCTTCAATGGTAGGTAATGAGATCCGGGACCATGCCACTCTAGCTCCAAATTTGCATAGAGATGGACCTTTCCACAGGAATCTGCCAAAGAGGGAATGCAATTCCCGGAGTATAGCCTTAGGAAGCATGAAGTGTTGACACCAATATGTTTGAAAAGAGCAGAGAATGGATTTTATCAACTGAAGCTGACCAGAATAGGCGAGAACCTTGGAAGTCCAAGAAGAGATTCTTGATGTAATCCTTTGTACAAGAGGAACACAGTCCGCAAAAGATAACTTTCGAGATAATAATGGAACTCCAAGAAATTTGGAGGGTAGAGTTCCTATCTGAAAACCCAGCAGCGATAGAATGCTGTTCACAGTGGCTAACGTTGATCAAAGGAATGAACCAAACCCGCGTATTCAAGGAGAACACTAAGGAATAGGAGTTGAACTTTTACCTGAGAAAGCTCGAATCTTCAAGGGTATGATTCTGATTCTCCTACTCTTTTTTAGACTGATAATCAAAGCACAAGAATGATCTTGGTTTATGGTTTGTAAGAAAAATTTTAAAATCCATTTTTTACGTCGCTTCCGCTTTATTTATGTGATTAGATTGCATGTTCTTGTTTCTAGCAAACCTAACAATCCCTCCTTTATGGTAATAGTGTTACACGAATTTCACGTAAGTCAAATTAGTTATTACTGCCAAAAAGTTGATACTAGTTATTTACAATCAGAATTAAATTTTTACTGATACATACGTTATGAATTTTGGTAGACATAATATAGATATGAGGATGGCAACTTTGAGGCAGCCGGCAATGATGTTATTATTGCGCATATAACAAAGAATTATGTCGGCTGGCTGTATGAGATGCGACAGAGGGCAGCCTATGCAGCTGAGGAGCAGCCCGAGACTACTATACGAGATCATAAGCCACAGATAGTCTCAGATACAACATGAGTTGCTATGTGCATGTACTGGGATGCTGCTGCCTTCAAGACAAAAATTGAGCAAATGAAGAAGAATTGAGGCCAACTCCGGATTGTACATACTTTTGGCTCGCAGTCGTTTCAGGAGGTTAAGTCGGTATGTATTTATATTTAGTTTAGTCTAATATTAAACTGCATTTATAGTAAAGTAATGTGATATTAATTAATGTATGATTTAGGCCATGCGGAGCAGCTTGGGCCGACCTCCTACTATGATCAAGTTTTGGGATTAGAGTCCATACGTTGAAGGCGACGACTTCGTCGTTGACGATGTCTCCCGTAGCATTAGCTATACGAGTAATACATTTATTATAATTATAATAATAATAATTTAGGATCATATTACGTAATTAATATGATGATGTCGAGTTAACTTACATGTGCATATATTAAATTAAAGGACCGATTTGAGAAGCTCTGGACCATGCGTGTAGCTAAGTTGCAGGCTGCTGGGGCGATCACGAGACGTTAGATTCCACTATCCCTCCGCCGGAGATTAGTTTATCTCAGAAAGAGGAGATGGCTCTTTGGGTTGCGTCTCAGGATTTTCCAAGTAGCACTATCGATCGGTATTGAGTGATGGGGTTGCCGAGGATACCAACTTATACACTACATGGATGTATAATATTTTAGTATAGATTTTTCATACATGAATAAAGTGATTTTGATTATTATTCATGTTATATTTATTTTTTGGCAGGCACTAGCCAGCGTCTATGTCCGAGAGCCCCCGTGGGACCATCACATGCGGGCACTGGCTTAGACGATGCTATGTTCCAGAGGGTTATGGCGGTGGTGTCGAAGAGGTTTGGTACGGATCCTTTATTCTGTCATCAGGACCAGCCCAGCCGTGCTCGATTCCACCGGCTTACTCAGAGGACATCGCATCTAGTGCCACCGACGAGAGTACGGGTGCAGCGATAAATGATTTTTGTATGTAATTTAAAATATTTATTGAATTAAATAAATATTTTAGTTGATGTGGTTATTGTTAAATAAATTTTTGATTGATTTGATTATTTATTAGTTAAATAAATAATTCATGAGTTGTGGGGAATTAACTTAATTAAGTGTAATATATTAATTAAGTTAGTATTTGGTAATTTTGTATTTTGAAGTTAATTAAATTAAAAGAGTGATGAGTTAATTATTATGTGGTAATATTCTTATTTAATTTAATAGAGCATAATCAAGGATTAAGGTAGAATTCTTAGTTTTAAAATTTTGCTTTTATTTTTTAAAAAGTTCTTTGTAATTTTTGTTTGTGGATAATTAATGAAAATATGAGTTTGTATGTGTTAATGGATGTTATAACATGTTTTATATCATTCATTCATGAGTTAGAGTAATCAATTTCATGGAAATATGTTTAGTATTGAAGAATTTGAATTACAGTGGTTTATATATATATATATATATATATATATATATATATATAACTTATTTTAGAATTAAAATTGATGTTCAATTCATGTAATAAAATAGCAATTGTTTGTTGATTGTGAAAATACATGAAGTAACGATAACAATATGATTTAAACGGACTATTTTGGTTGTAAAACGAATTCACAGTGATTACTTTCGCTAAGATTGTCAAAAAGTGAAGAAATAGTAAAAATAGTGAATTTAGATGTTGTAATTTTGATGTTTATGTTGTTTATATGGTTAGAAACAAAGAAACATTTGTTTATGTTTCTGTAAAAATATTACAACTTGGGTAAGTTGGAATGGTTGTTAGAAAGGAGCTTTTAGGCCTAATTTGACTTCCTACTGTCTTCGTTTGCGAACTGCAAAAGTTGATATTTGGTACCCCCGCCCCGACGGGTGTTACCAGTGTTTTTTAGTCCCACCTCAGCGGGTACCCGCCCCCGCAGGCTTTTATATTTCAAAACCCCCGCCAGGCGGTAGGGGGGGGGGATAGGCAGACTTACAAATGTTAAGAAAATTTGGCCTGACATGTTTTACTAAAATGGGCATAACCTTTTCATACGAACTCTGATTGATGCGGTTCAAGATGCTCCGAAACGAGAAAGAGTAGACCTACTCCTTTTGTTCTTTAAGTTGTTCAATTTGATGTCATTAGTAGGGGTAAAACTGGCCATCGTTAGGACTGTTGTGCACTAAGAGGCAATCAGAGGGTGTCTAGCATGCACGTATGCAAGTGTAGTGCTTTTGACGATAACAGATGTTGTTAAAAGTTGTAATACATGAATATTAGTAAATATAATGATGCTTAACATTAATAAATGATATATTAGATAAGTTGTGTAAGCATACTAAGCATACACAAGTGAGACGATTCGGTCAAGTGATGAATGAATGTCGAAATATCGTGATAAGTGTTAATGAACTTAAAAAGTGTTTCAATTCTATTGAAGTGAACTCCAAATCTGGGGGGAAAGAATACTTTGAGATCAGGATGGGTTAGACTCTCTCACTAGGATGTTTCTCTCCCTTCTCTCTAAATCTTCCGTTTACCCCTCCATCTAGTTACCGTCAACTCCCTCTTTCTTTTTCTGGTCTCCCGCCCAATCTCACTTAACTTCTCTGTTTTCCTCTTTTAGCTCCATCCCCTCCCTCCTCCGTACTCCCCCATCTCACTCCTCCCTCTCCTTCGTTCTCTTCAGAGCTCCTCCCCCTACCTCCGCCCTCTTGCTGCCTCACTATGGTTGATTTCTCTCACCTCTCGGCTGGTAACTCTAAGAGTAGCCTTTTCCATGACCTTTTCGTCGATTTCGATGTATCAAACCCCAACTCCCTTGCTGCTGTTGACATGGCTATGGCAAAATCTGACCCCATGCCTGTTACGACTAATCTTGCATCTGTTGAGTCTTCTGACTCAGAAGCTAACAACATTTCCTTGAAAAATGTAGGTCCTATGCTTGGCCCCTCTATGTTCGAGATATTCAAAGCAGTGCAACACCTATCGTAACAGGGTCGCCTTGATGCAGCTGATGAACGTAGGAAGTGTCTTACCTTAATGGACTTCATAAAAGCCCAAGGTTTTTTGCTTCAGAATGTCAATGATTTCGCTAACAAAGGAAAATCTGTTAGAAGTGTTAACGACCACAACATGCTAGATCTTTGCTCCCTGAGACCCTCTGGCGAACTTCATACAGTGCTCGCACCTGTGTCGGGTCTGTAATCTGCTACGGACGCGTCCCCCTCTCTCACTGCCAGTGTGGAGGAAAAATGTGATGATAACCCTCCTGAAGCTTTTAAGCTGTCTAAACAATCTTGGAGTGATGTGGTAACCAATAGTGACCCAAAACACTGATCTCCGCTTGAATATTTCCCCCCGATCCTCCGGCTTCGGAGAATGGAGTAATTCGCATTAGACCTTCGGCTGAGGTTCTCCTAAAAGGAAATACTCTCTGGAATACTTGCCTCGTGGGGAGCTTTATCAACTCTAGACTCCCCTTTAAACTTGTTGAAGAAACTGTTCATAAGCTTTGGGACAAACATAGACTGCAGAAGGTTTTCTTGCATGATAAGGGGGTTTTTGTCTTTAAGTTTTCAAACTCTCTGGAAAGAGAAAATGTCCTTGCTCTTGGCCCTTGGTACATCTCGAACAAACATCTATGCCTCATGCTTTGGAAGGAAGGCATGGATTTCAAGTTTGAAGCTCCAGTTTGGGTTAAATTTCATAATGTCCCAATGTCCTACCTTTCTCCTACAGGGCTTAGTTACCTAGCTAGTGGCATTGTTAATCCACTCTTCGTTGATAGTGTTACTGGTAAATTCGAGCCGATGACATTTGCCAAAGTATGTGTAGAGCTTTCTTCTTCATCTTCATTCCCTAGCTGTCTAGAAGTGGACATTATTGATGAGGAAACCCAAACTGAAAAAATTGTTCGGGTAAAAGTGGAATACCAAAATCGACCTATCTTCTGCTCTCATTGCAAGTCTTTTGGCCACTCCCTTGCTCGCTGCCCTAGTGCCAACTTCAAATGGGTCCCAAAGATACAGGTTGGACAGAAAGCCCTTGCTTCCCCTGTCCCCCCTGTCCAAGGATCTTCTTCTGACCCCCTCCCTACTGATGGTTGGACAGTAGTTGTTAAAGGTCTTATGCAACAATCTAACCCGAATGATACTATGCTTCCTCCAGACTCAAATTTGTTCAACCTTCTCTCCCCTGTGGCTGCTGGTCCTCAGGACTGTTTCTCTGACACTGATGTCACTCCTTCTCCCAACCCCCTTGTGGGTAAGCTTAAACTGATTGACGAGAAGGAAGTTAGGGATCTCAAACACAAAGCTGTAGGCTCTCTTGATTTTGTTCAAACATCAAAGAAAAAGATCAAAGGATGGGGGGGGGGGGTAAGAAGTCCCCAGCTTAACTTCAACCCCTGTTTATGATAAATTTTTGCTCTATGAATATTAGAGGTGTAAATATGTCTCCAAAGCATACTAGCGTCCATGATCTCATTCGTAAGCATAGAATCTCTTTTGTTGGCGTGGTTGAAACAAGGGTCAAGTCTCCTAAGGCTAATTCTGTCTCTAAAGCTATTTGTAGGAATTGGCAGTGGAACTTTAACTATGAGTATCATGCAAATGGAAGAATTTGGGTTGGTTGGGACCCAAATATCTGGAATGTCAATGTTATTACAAAGTCTGCACAATTTATCCATTGTTCTATTTCTTCTGTCAATTTTAGTTTTAATGGGTTTCTTACTGTTGTTTATGGGCTCAATACCCCTAGTGAAAGGAAATTTCTTTGGAATGATTTGAGAGCTATTGCTAGCTCGATTGATAAACTGTGGACTCTTCTTGGGGACTTCAATGTAGTTAAATACTTGACTGAAATTGATGGAGGTGCTTGTTCTTGGGATTATGGTATGCAAGACTTCAAGGATTGGCTTGACGACCTTCTCTTGATGGACCTCCGCACCCTCTTCTCACCTGGTGGCATTCTCAAATAGCAAACCCAACTTACAAGAAGCTTGATCTTGCTTTGGTTAATAACCTATGGTTGGATTCCTATCCCAATTCCCATGCTCTTTTCTTCCCTCGTGACCTCTCTATTCATTACCTTGTGGTGGTTCAGTCTCGTATATCCTTTTTTTTGCTAAATTTGGTTTGTATATATAAAAAAACACAAGAGAAACAGTGGCAAAGGGGCATACCCCAGATTAGGGAAAATTCATCTATTGACAGAAATAGATGAAAATACTATAATAGCTCAGAAAGACTAAATACAAGATAAGCAACAAAAAACAGCTACAATAGCCAAGTACAAAAAAAATGGACTGAAGTTTGTAGCCTTCAAAAAAGAGTTGCATGTTGACAGTCTAGACTTGATAATATTGATAACATCTTTCGCCAAAGCGTGTGGGGGCATGATGGAGTTTCTGTGAAGCTTAGCATTCCGAGCCTCCCAAATTTTGTAGAAGGATACTGCAAGAGTAAGGCACAAAATGTTTCTAGACATTTTTGTTCCACGGAAGGAGGTTATGTAATCCAAGGTGTCAGCCCAGGAAGTAGAGGGACTATTCCATTGGCCTAGATCCATAGCACTTCGGAGAATTACTTTAGAGCACTCACAGAGAAAGAACATGTGTTCAAAGGATTTAGTGTGGTGTTGACAAAGCTGACATGCCATCCTGTTGCCCGAGGATAAGATTGTTCTGTCATTAGTGGGAAGTCGCTTTAAGATAGCTAGCCAGAGAATAAAAGAATAACTAGGAACAAAAAATTTATTCCAAGGAATGAAGTCCCATGAAATCTGTTGTTTCCTTGCATCGATGGAGTTCCAGATATGCTTTGCTTTTATGCTAGTGATGTCAAAAGAGTCCCAGAGGAGACTGTGCCAAGAAGAAGAAGGAGTTTGAAGGGCTTCAATCATTCGTCTGAAAATAATAACCTCATGGTGCAACTACGGGGAAGGTTCCAAGAGTTTGCTTGAACGATGTAGCTTACAGTGGCAGTGAGAGGTAAGCCAATATTCTGAAGGAGAATGGAACTAGTGTTGATGGTTGTGCCTTGTATCCATGGATCATACCAGAGGTTTATCTTATCACCCCTGCCAACACGGTAGATGATGTGTTCAAGAGCCAAAGGCCGAAGTTTAAGAACCTGTCTCCAAATCCAAGAGCAGTCCGGTGGTATTGGAATTTTGCCATAGCGATCTATCTCGAATGATGGTCACTTTGGTCCATTGTGCCCAGAGAGAGGATGGTTGGAATTGAACTAGTTTCACCAGGTGGAGCAAGATTTGAGACCTATTCAAATCAAGAATGCTTTTAATGCCTAGTCCTCCTTCCGAAGTAGGCAGGGAGATGTCGGACCAAGAGACTTTGGCACCATGTTTAGCAAGTGAAGAGCCCTTCCAAAGGAATCTGCAGAGGGTGGATTGTATAGCTCTAATGACAGCTTTAGGGAGAATGAAATGGGAACTCCAAAAGGATTGGATAGAGAACAAGACTGATTTAATGAGTTGCAGTCTTCTAGAATAAGCTAGGATTTTTGAAGTCCAAGAAGAGACTCGTTGGGTGACCCTATGGATTAAGGGAATGCAATCATTGAAAGAGAGTTTAGAGGATATCAAGGGTATTCCCAAAAACTTTGTAGGTAAGAGGCCGGATTGGAATCCTAAAATGGAGAGAATGCTAGAAGAAGTAGCAGGGTCTGTATTTGCCAGGAAGCATAACTTTTTTGAATGTTAGGGATCAACCCGGAGAAGAGTGAGAAGGATTGAATGCAAGAGGATATGATCGTGATGGAAGGAATGCAAGCATGAGAGAAAATCAGGATGTCATCAACGAAGAGGAGGTGAGTGAGCATAAACTCCTTTGCTTTCCAATGGAATTTGAAATTGGGTTCCATGGAACTCATCGATAGTTTAAGGGACAACATTTCCATAATGAGAACAAAGAGGTAAGGGGAGAGGGGATTTCCTTGTCTGAGTCCCCGGGAACTGGAAAAGTAACCAGCTAGAGACCCATTAATTTTGACAAAAAACATTGGTGTGGAAACACATGCTTTTATCCAAGACAAAAAAGTAGGAGGGAAATTGAAGATGGATAAGGTATCAAAAAGAGAGTCCCAATATTCCTAAGCCTTTCCAATTCTTTAATTTCATGATGGGTCTGGAAAATTATCATGATGTGGTTCAGACTGCTTGACTCGTTCCTTGTTTGGGGGACCCTCTTCAGATCCTGGCAGGGAAGCTCTCTGCTGTTAAGTTTGATTTAAAGGATCTTAATAAGCGCAATGGTAATCTGATCTCAAATGTGAAGCAGGCTAGGGATTGCTTTCACGCTACTCAACAAGCCATCTCTCTTAATCCAGGTGATCCCTCTCTCCTTCTTATCCAGAGATCTCAAACTGCTGCTCTCCTCCTTAAAGAGAAACTTGTTAAGCAAAAATCTAGAATTCAATGGCTGAAGGAGGGTGATCAGAATACGGGTTACTTCCACAACCAAGTTAACCAAAGGTTGAACACTAATAATATTCTATCAATTGAGAATTCAGAGGGTGAATTGTGTTTTGGGCACATGGATGTTCAACGTGTTGCAGTTAACCACTTCTACGATCTTTTGGTATGCCTTCCCATGCTAATTGCTCCACTATCCCTCTTCCTGACTCTCTTGGGGCCAAGCTTGTGTCCTCTCAACAAGCTCTTTTGCTTGTCAGAGATGTGTCGGATGAGGAGATTTTGTCCACCCTTAAGCACATGAAGAAGAACAAGAGTCCTGGTCTTGGGTTCACTGTTAATTTCTTCCTCCATGCTTGGGACATTGTTGGGGAGGTCTTCACTGCTGCTATTCGTTCGTTTTTTAGTCAGGGATGTCTGCTTAGGGGGTCCAATGCCACGGCCATTGATCTTATGCCGAAAGTTCAGAACCCCTCTTCTATGAATGATTACAGACCCATCTCTCGCTACAATACTGCTTATAAGTGTATTTCGAAGCTCATTGCGTCTAGGCTTAAGGATATTCTCCCTTCTATCATCTGTCCTTTCTAATATGCTTTTGTTCCGGGACAGAGAATTGGTGATAACATTCTTCTTGCTCAAGAACTTTTCAGAAATTACCACAGACCCCTTGGGCCGGGCAGGTGTGCTATGAAGATTGATCTCAAGAAAACTTTTGACTTTGTTTCTTGGGATTTTTTGTGGGTTGCTTTACAACTTTTCAAGTTCCCTCCCAAATTTAATTTTTGGATCAAGGCATGCATCTCCACTTCCAGTTTCTCTGTTAAGTTTAATGGGCCTTTATATGGTTACTTCAAAGGGGCTAAAGGCCTTAGACAAGGTGACCCATTATCCCCCCTACCTTTTTGTCATCATTATGGAAGTCTTTTCCCTTATGCTTTCCCAGACTTCAAAGAAGGCTTCTTTCAAGTTTCATTGGCGATCTGCGCCTCTTTTTTTTTTGCTAATTTTTAAACTATATAACAAAATAAACGTGTTACAAGGGACATTGGAGGACACCAATAGGATATAGCATAGACATCATAGGACATGCCCTATAATGTCATGATTATAAAAAGCAGGCCAGAAAACAAAGCCCACAAGAAGGAACAACCACAAGGGAGCAACAACCCTAGAACTCAGTAACACTAAGACCGAACGGAAACAGATCAAAACAAACAAGTCGACCCCGAAGCAAAGCAACTGACCAGAGCCAAAGACCGAACCCTATCTTTAGGTGATCCAATCTGAGAAGTGAACCCAACCAATCGAGAAGCCGAAACAAAAATAGCCCAAAGCTGAAGCCGAACCAAGTTATCCAACATCCATCCTACCCGAAGCCGTCCTACCCGAAGCAGCTAACACTGCTTACCGAAAAATAGAATAGTCGAAAGCCGAAGCCATCCTACCTGCAAAAGTGGGACGGCATAGCACCCGAAGTGAAAAGGAACGAAAGCTGAAGTCCGGAACCATCCAAAGTGAAAAGGAGCGATCTGCGCCTCTTTCCATCACCCATCTTTGCTTTACGGATGACATTCTTATCTTCTGTCATGGTGATATTGACTATGTCAAGAATATTAAGACGTGTCTTGACCAGTTCTCCTTGGGCTCGGGTCTCCACATCAATGCCTCAAAGAGTATATGTTTTCTCTCCTATGTTCCTCCTGCCCAATCGGATCTTATCCTTAGCCTTTTGGATTTTCGGTTGGGAGTGTTCCCTACAAAATTCTTGGGGGTTCCCTTGATCAGCTCGAAACTTATCCTTGCGGACTGTCGCCCCCTCCTTGAAAGGGTCAAAGCCAAAATTAGCTCCTGGACCAATAAGTTTCTTTCGTAAGCCGACCGTATGCAACTTATCAAGTCAGTTGTCCATGCCTCTCATGCCTATTGGTTGGCTCACTTCATCCTTCCTACAGCAGTTTTGAAAGATCTTTAGTCTTCCATGTCTAGATTCTTAAGGAAGGGTCCATCCATGGACAAACATGACTCTAAAGTTGCTTGGACAAAGATTTGTCTTCCCTTTGCAGAGGGTGGTCTAGCAATAAAAAACCTTGCGGAATGGAATAAATATTTTATCTTGATGCATCTTTGGCACGTCATTACTCCCCTGTCTCCATCTCTTTGGGCCAAATGGGTTCATATTACACTGCTCAAGTCTAAATCCTTCTGGGCTATAGCCCTACTGACTGCTCTTGGATCTGGAGGAAAGTATTACAATGCAGGGATATTGCCCGTAGGCACATATCTTATGACATAATAAAGGGAGCTAATACTAGCCTATGGTTTGACCCATGGATTGGTCAATCTCCTTTGACAAATTCTATTCACTCGTCTCTGATTGTCAACTCTGGGCTTGGTCCTTATGCCTGTGTGAATAACATTTTACATAACTCTAGGTGGGTCTTTCCTGCTTCGAACCACCAAGATGTCATTGCTTTTGGGAATTCTTTTGACTACTCTAGACCTTGCAACTCTGCAAACCGTGATGGTCTTTTCTGGGATGGTACAAAGGATGTAAAGGCTACTACTATATGGAATTCTATTCGGCTGACTGGGGCTACCGTGTCTTGGCATAGCTTGGTTTGGCACAAGATTGTGCCCCCCGACAATCTTGTATAGGGCTTGCTTTTCATAAGGGGCTTCGGACCCTTGACAGATTAACTCAATTTGGCCTTGATATCAACCCTATGTCTGTGCTTTGCTCGAATGATAGGGAAACCTTTAACCATTTATACTTTGAATGCTCCTTTTCTTTTCAGATTCTGATAGATGTCCTTAGGCAGTGCGGTTGGAGAGGGTTTAGTAGGAGTTGGGCTTCTATTACTGGCTTTATCTCTAGTCGCTCCTGTATAAACTTTCACTCTAGTCTTCTCCATTTTGGGTTTGCTGCTGTGGTCTATAGAATCTGGACCGAAAGAAATGCCATGATTTTCTCTCATACTTCCACCCTTGCTCGGATTCTCATTCGTGATATTATTCATTTGATAAAGTGTAGGCTTCATTCTAATGCTAAATTTCAAAAAATCAAGTCTAGACTATGCTATAGATCCTTTGTACAGTAACTGCACTCGTAGAGTGAGATTGCTTGTGGTCTGCTAGTGCTAGTGCTGGTGTTGGGGACTTTTAGAGTGGGATTTCGTAGAGTGGAGTTTTGACCGAATGGAGCCTTCGTAGAGTGGGGTCTTGGCCTTGTGGGGTCTTTGTAGAGCGAGGCTTCGTAGAGTGGGGACTCATAGAGTGGAGCTTCGTAGAGTGGAGTTTGGCCAAGAGGGTTCTTCGTAGAGTGAGGTTTCGGAGAGTGGGTCTTCGTAGAGTGGATCTTTCGTAGAGTGGGGCTTCGGCCTTGGGTGGGTAGTCTTCGTAAAGTGGGGCTTCGACCAAGAGGGGCTCGAATGGCTTGGTCTTTGGTAATGAGGGGCTCGACCAAGAGGTTTCGGAGAGTGGGTCTTCATAGAGTGGATCTTTAGTAGAGCGGAGCTTTGGCCTTGAGTGGGTCATCTTCGTAGAGTGGGTCTCCAACCAAGAGGGGCTCGGATTGGTGTCGTTTTGGGTTCGACTAGTTCGGCCTTGTAGCGTGGGTCTCCGTAGAGTGGGGCTTCGGCCACGAGTGGGTCGTCGTGGTGGTAGCTGGTTTCGGTGGTTCCGTGTTCAAGCGTCGTGACGAATTTATTATTTATGCTTTGACATGTACTGTAACCTATTCTTATGGGGCTGACGCCTGTAACCTTTTATAGTCTTTACATCGTAGGGCATGTCCTATGATGTCTTTTCTATTTCTGTTTGGGTTTCTCCCATGTGGTTTTGTAATCCCCCATTTTATTTATTTCAGTCTAAATTTAGCAAAAAAAAATATAAATCTGTGGGATTGAAGTACCCGAATTTTGGGGTGTCATAAGTTGGTATCAAAGCTTTAGGTTATGAACTTTAGGTGGGGAAATCTTTGGCTATAACCTTCTAGGAGATTGAAAACATAGAGGTGATAAACTCTCATCGAGTTCTAAGGAATGAATTAAGGAAATTCATTGAAGATAAAATGATAAAAGACTTTAAGTGCTTGTGTTATCAACCTATGTGCTCACGTGCATTATGCGTAATGAGTGGTATGGGTAGTAAATAAAACTTTGTTGTCAGAATGACTGATTAAGGAGGATAGGGATTAGGAGCCCTGAGAAGTTCGTTTAGTCTGAGTATGGTTGGTATTGGGAAAGTCATACCCGTTGATTTCTATTGTAGAACTTGGGTATGAGCTTGAGTTTGATCGTGAAGATGAATTTGAGAAGGCAAAGATTAAGTATGAGTAAGAGGAGTTAGGAAAGCCATAGAGCGCCAAGCCACGCTAGCACAAAAAGATGTCGCAACTCAAGACTTTACCGCACGACTTGCAGATATAGAGTAGAGATTATCTTAGTTAAAGTATTAAAGAGGATAGTTATTAACGAGATTGCGCAAGAATGACTTGGGAAAGGAGTCAGCAAAGCGGGCGAGAGCTGAAGATGCGTGGGTGAAGGCTTTTAAACGCATAGATCGTGTTGAAGACATGTCGAAGAGGGCCAAGTTAAAGAACACTTATGTGTTCTTTGTTCCAACGATAGGGAAACTTTCATCACCTTTTTTTCCACTGTAGTTATTCATTTCATATTCTGGTTGCGGTACTTAGGCATTGTGGTTGGAGAGGGTTGAGTCATAGTTGGACTACTATCACTAATTTTATTACTAGCAGCTCTTGCCCCAAATTTCATAATAGTATTTTGCATTTTGGATTTGCAGTTGTGGTCTATAGGATGAGCAAGAACGAAATGCTAGGATTTTTACTAAAGTTGTTATCCCTACCCGAATCATTATCCAAGATATTATCCATTTGCTTAAGTATGGTCTCCATACTAATGCTAGGTTTCAAATACTTAAATCCAAGTTATGCTATCAACATCTTGTATTGTAATCGTTATCTTTTGCCTTATGGTTCAGTGGCTGATAAGCTTAGTTCAGATGGTATACTTATATGTGTAATCTGCTATGTTATGATATGAATCTGTAGGTTTGTGATACATCTGCTGCTCGTGTGGGGTGGTTCACACTACACCTACAACAGTTGGTATTACTACGAATTTGGGATGCTTGGGATGCTTGGTCTTGCCAAGATTTCTTGCTAAGGATGGGCTTTCTATCTGGTCTATTTGGTCGCTCTTAAACTACTACTCTGTTAGCGTTACATCTATGTTATGCCTGTTGTTTGTAGTTGTTGTGGTTTCTTCTATGGGTTATCTTTCTGTTAGGCAACTGCAGATGTCTTTCTTCTATGGGCTATCTTTGTCTTATTGCAGATGTTGGGGACTCCACTGCAGGTTTGTTGTATTTCTGTTAGGCAACTGCTGGGGTTTGCTGTTGATTCATGGTATTTACTAGTGTTGGTTCACTGCTGTTGGTTCTGGTGCTGTTGACTTGTTCAGCTGCAGCTGCTTGCTGTGATGCAGCTACTATGTTGTTGCTGTGATTCGGTGCTACTAGTGATGAGGTTGTGTTTGGTCTTTCTGGCTGAGTGATGTGCTTGGTTCTGCTGACTGATATCAAATGCTGTTGTGGACTTGGTTCTGCTGACTGCTACCTACTGTTGCTGACTGCTACCTATTGTCTAGTGTGGTGTGGTTCTGCTGCTGGCTGCTACCTATCTAGTGTGGTTCTACTGGTTGCTACCTACTGTGGTTATGGTCTTGAGCAGCTGTAGTTAAAACTCTTGGCTGCGTGTGGAGCTTCTACTGCACCTGGTGTTGTGCTACTGTGCTTGGTTGCGTGTAGTTGAAATAACTGGTGTTGTGTTGGGTTTGCAGTTACTGTTGCGCTGTTATTTCATGGCAGTTTATTTCTGTAATGTGTTCGATTGTTCTTCTGCATACATCCTTTATGGGTTGGTTTGCTATGGTTTATAATATTGCTACAGGTTTGGTTTGATGCAGTTTGTATTGATTGATATCAAGCCAGTTTGTTGGTTGTTATTGTTGTTGTTTGTTCCATGTTGAATCCTAGTTTGCTAGTGACTAGCTTGGGTTTACTACTGCCATCATAGGGCCTAGTTTGTTCCATTGTTCCATAATGAAACTGACGCTAACTCGGAGCCGCAGTTAGGGAATTTGTTGGTCGGAGCACTTGCAAATCAACTGAATTCCTGGCTGTATAGTCAAATCTTGATGTTTCAACCGAATTCGTTCACAACATGACACTGGAGAGGACGGTTGTCGTAGACGGGGAAGGTAATATGATGTTATACAATCAAGAGCATAGGGGAAAGAAGAGTGAAGATGATAAGGCGGGTGATAGTCATATCGGTAACGCTCAGAAAAGAAAGTGGAACAATAGTATTACCGCTGAAAATCAACAAGGGAATGAGGAGAAGAAAGTGGGTACGTGTAGCAACTGCAAAAATAGACACGTGGGTGTTTGCTTGAAGGGAAAGAGGGTGTGCTTTAATTGTGTCTTGAAGGGCCACATTGCACCAAAATGTTCAAGACCGAGGAAGGGAGCATGCTTCACGTGTGGATCGAAGCTCGAGATTGTCTAAAGAAAGTGGCTAGAAAAGCAAGCGGAAGCAAGGAGGCACCAGTAATGGCAAGCTGGTTATTATAAAATTAGCTCCGTCGAGTCGATTAACCGAACATTCATCCAACATAACGATGCAGGACGCAATGCAAGGTATGGTTTCGATCAGTTATCTAAACGACTGCGTGTTATTTAATTCAAGTGCCACTTGTTATTTTATGTCCAACCAATTTGCTAGAAAATTAGACATGCTTCGGGAAGAGTTAGGTTGTGTTTGATTACCTCTTATTAGGTATTAATAGATTTGGCTCTGATTCGGTCAGAGGCAAATCTTGTTTGTTAAAAAAATTTTTGCCTCTTAATAGCTCTTAATTGGTTAGACATAAAAATAAATCTATAGTATTCAGAAGAGCCTCTGAGCGAGAATTTTTTTTTGGGACAATAATAACCTCTTCCGTCTGTCTTTTATCCCAAATCAAACCTAGATCGTCATTTCTCTCCTCCAAATCGCTGCTGCTGCTTTTCTCTAGCGAATCCTCTGCTGCTCTTTTGTCTTCTTTCGCCGGTAATCTTCTCTCCCTTCTTCATCTACTGTTTACACCGGTAATCGCTGAATCTCTACTTTTTAGTTTACCGGCTTCTATTTATGAAGTTACCCTTCTCCTTATTTTTTTAAACCCAGTTCTCTGTAAAATCTTCTCTTTTTCTGCAATAAAACTTACTTTGAAGATTACTCAGAGTTTTATCCCTCTCTATTTTACAAACGGTTCTTTGTTTTTTCTTTTTGTAATGGAAAAGATTGTTCTTGGTAGACTTTAGTGGCAACAAAGTTGGATTATATGTTTTAGATCTCAATTCCCAATTTGTTTTGTCTTGAATTTACTTGTTTATATGATTTTTAAGTAGTGGGTTGTGTTTTGAATCATGTAATACTAGTATTTGTGGGTGAAGGATTAGTTGTTACTGCAGAGTGGAGTCTCTAATAACAAGAACAAATCCTAATTTTAAAATCGGTCTTTTATCATTCCTCAATCTTTCATCATTTTCCTTTTTTTCTACCACTTTTGTATCACACCATATAAATAATTAATTCACTTTTTGTAAAGTCATTGATACTTGCCAACACATATAATGGACAGCCATGAGTTATTTATTTATAATTTGTCAACCAAATAGCATACATAAACAATATAAGTTTACATGTTTCTATGTGATTATGAAGACAAACTTGGGTATTTGGAGACACATTTTCTGGACGATGCATTTATTATTTTGAGCCTTTGTTCTGATAGTTCTGAAATAAATATGCAGCTTATGTCTAGCATATCTTATTGTTGTGCTACCTTGCAAGTTATGGTATTGTTTCTGTAAAAGGGTGTACTTTTTTATAATTGTACTGGCTGCAATAATTAACTTATTGACTGTCATACTCAATGATATGCTAGAATACATGGTGACAAAATATAACTTATATCTTCCAAAATTTGTATTTGTAATGTTTACAATGAAATTCTGCTTTATAGTTAAGTGTTATGAGAATGACTATGTAGCATATGCTTGATGGTTGATAGAATTAGAAATTTATAAACTGTGAAGACAAAAGCATTACTGAAATAGTGACCTTGCTGATTCAATATACCACTCCTAAAGAAAACAAACAGGGGTAAAGATTACTACAATGGGGAAAAGTCATTTTGTAATCCTTTTACCTCCATCTAGTAGCAACATCCTATTTGGCCAAGTTATTTTCTGGCTATGACATTTGATAAGTAAATTGTATTCCAGATATCCTTTGTATGAAGTATGTCCAGTGGGGGACCATATTAATAGTAGATTCTTGCCTACAACTGTTTATTAGGCATTGTTCCTAAATGCATCTATCGACATTAAATTTGATACGGTACTTGAACACGTTAGTTATTTTGTTTAGTCTGTCTTGTTGCTGGCGGATAATTTATTGCACAACTTTGCATCTTGCATTATGATCTTTTTTTTCGCTAAATTTGTTTGTATATTGAGAAGAAAAAGAGATAAAACAATCGCAAAGGGCATACCTCAGAAGATTTAGGATTGAACCACCTAGGACAACCCCCAGAATGGACAACTAAAGACTAACAACCAAGCCAAAGCAACAATGAACATTACAAAACAGAGCTGCAAGCATAAAGAAACAAGCCGAAGCCTAAACAACCAATCAGCTGAAACTAAGCATCCAAATGAAACAATCTGGTGACGAAATGAAGTTGCAGAACTGCCATTTGCAAAGCAGAACTACTGAAGACAACAGAATCAACCGAACTGCAGCCCAGATCCCCCAGCTTTTTTTTTCTCGCTAAATTTGTTTGTATATTGAAAGAAAAAGAGATAAAACAATCGCAAAGGGCATACCCCAGAAGTTTTAGGATTGAACCACATGGGACAACTCCCAGAATGGACAACTAAAGACTAACAACCAAGCCAAAGCAACAATGAACATTACAAAACAGAGCTGCAAGCATAAAGAAGCAAGCCGAAGCCTAAACAACCAATCAGCTGAAACTAAGCATCCAAATGAAAACAATCTGGTGACGAAAGGAAGCTACAAAACTGCCATTTGCAAAGCAGAACTGCCGAAGACAACAGAATCAACCGAACTGCAGCCCAGACCCCCCAGCTTCCCAAGACTAAACCAAGGAGCCGAACCCAAGCTACAAAGCTAGCCCTTCACTGACCCGATAAGACGAACCGATAACCAAACCGGAAAGAGGCAGCATCCGAACCAATCCGGACTGAAACAAATTGACGAACCAATCCGAACTGAAGCGGCAGCCAAAAACCCGAAGCAGCCGAAGTTGAGAATGTTGAACCCTAGAATTAACTGTGAGCGCCATGAAGCCGAAACCAATGAACACTCGCCCACCCAGCTCCAAATCCGGGAGCCCCGGACCCAAGCTACAAGGCTAGCCCATCACTGACCCGATAAGACGAACCGTTAGCCAATCCAGAAGGAGGCAGCATCCGAACCAATCCGCACTTAAACAATTGACGAACCAATCCGAACTGAAGCGGCAGCCGAAAACCCGAAGCAGCCGAAGTTGTGAATGTTGAACCCTTGAATGAATTGCGAGCGCCAAGAAGCCTAAACCAATGAACACTCGCCCACCCAGCTCCAAATCTGGAACCTTGAGGCCCAAACCTCTCAAGAATGGACTACCGTACCGAATCGAAGAAGGAGCACCGAAGCCCAAAACCGGAAGACAGCAACCAGAGCTCTACCAAACAAACTCCCCCCCCAAAGCCATTTAGGGGTCCCCAAGGCCCAAAACATAACTAGCGAACACCCCTAGCCGGGCCATGAGAGCTTGCCAAGAGACCGAACCAGCCCTTCATTGTCCCAAGAGCCGAACCCTGCTGCTGAAGAGACCGAACTGCCCGAGAAGCCGAACTGCCATCGCAGACATCAACGAGCTGAAGATGCTGCTAGAGCCAGCAAGCCAAACCCAGCAGAAGAACTGAAACCCTCTACCTCCAAACAACCCCAGAGGCCGAACTCCCAAATGCCTGTCCTGCCCAACCCCTAGGCAGACCCCGAAGCTTAGGCAGACCCCGAAGCTAAGATTGAACCAGTGGCCAGAAGGCGCGTAGGCCAACCCCTATAATGACCAAGCTGAATAAACATGAGCGAGTACCGGAGAGACACTGCCAACTCTGGACTTGCCCAAAAACCACAGTCGAAGCAATAGCTAACATGCGCTACGGAGACGAGCCCAGTCACCTGCTCTCCCGGCAGCGCCGAAGCAGCGGAACAGCCGACACCCCATGAACTGTACCCAACCCTACAACCACCCCCAGAGGTTGGGACTATTTTGGACTTTTTTAGAAAAAAACACAGGAGGAGGATAACCTAACCTTAATGGCATTGGTTATCTCCCTAGAGAGAGCCCCCATAGGCATCTTCGTTTTGTTATGGACAATGGAGTTCCTGACCAGATTTTGTATACTGTGGTGGAGAGAACCAGCTTTAGAATATCCGACCTGAGTTTGCTCCCTCGATATTGGATAATGTAGTCCACAAGGTTGTCCCATTTCATAGGAGCATTAGTCCAGGCACCCACTGCTAAAGTAGTGGAGAGAACATAGGAAAAATAGGGGCATTCGAAGAATAAGTGAGGGAATGTTTCCACATGGGAATCACAGAGGGGTAAGTCAGCTGGCGGAAGCTAGAATAGCTACAAAATCTGTCATTCATGGGTAATCTATGCCGAAGGGCAAGCCAAAGAGTAAAGGAAAATCTTGTAATGTGAAAAGAATGCCATAGCAGAGCAGCCCATGGAACTAACGGAGCACGTGGCCGAATAGATTCCCAAATGAGAGAGGCCTTGACATATTTCAGCTCACAGGATTCCCATAAGATCTTGTCATCGGCAGCAGTCGGAGCAGGAAGAGAAGTGATAAGGCCTCGGAGTTGTTGCAGTTCATGATGATTGCTTGCCGGTAATGCCCAAGCTCCCGATGATATGACAAAAGAGACAAGAGCGTTTACAGGGATTCGTGAGTTGGAAAGCAAATACGGAGAAGGGCTTAATGCCTGGCCATTCAACCATGGGTCATGCCAGAACCTAAAGGAATTGCCATTCCCAACTTTATAGATGAGAAAAGTTAAAGCTAAAGGTCTCAGTTTAAGAATCTTACGCCAAATCCAAGAGCAGTCCGAAGGAGTAGAACAGTGCCAGAAATTAATCTTTGAAAGAACTGAGGCTTTGACCCACTTTGCCCATAATGAAGTTGGGGAAGGGGAAATAACTCTGAGCAAATGGGATGAAATGAGGGCTGAGTTCCAATCGGCAAGGTTTTTTATGGCAAGGCCTCCCTCCGCATAGGGGGTAGACAAATCCTTCCAAGCGACTTTAGAACCATACCTTAGAGGAGAGAAGCCCTTCCAAAGGAATCTACACATTAAATTTGCATGAAGAATGAGAATGAGAATTTGGAAAGAATGATAATGTCCCCAGAACATCTTGTTTGCTCTTTTTTTTGTTGATGACATTGATTTCTTTTGTAGCTCTGGAGAAATCTGAGGGTAGCTGATGCTGCTTCTGGAGTTCCAAGAACTTAATTGCAGTTAGACTTTTAGGCTCTTCTCATGTTAGGAATTTAATTTCATGGTTTTTGTGTTTTGATTTGATGTAAACAACAATTACATGACTTCTTTAGAGCTATTGTACGATGAAAAATGTTGCTTAAGTTGACAAACTTATATATATATATATATATATATATATATATATATATATATATATATATATATATATATATATATATATATATTTGAATAAAGTTTTGTTTTATGGATCCGTTGCTAAAGGTGGTGAGCAGGTTAATTTGTACGTTTTCATTTTATTTTATCATATTGTGGTCAAAATATTATAAATATGTATTTAAAATACTATTCAGAACTTCTGATTATCAAACAGGTTTTGTTTAAACTGTTCAGAGGATTAAAATGGTAAAATACTGTTATTCATATATTTTGAAAAAATTAATTATCAAACAATATTTTTTTATTCAGACACAATTCTATTCAGATGCTCTATATTATTCAGACGTCTAAACTGTTCAAATCTTAACACTCAATTTTATCAAACACCACCTTAGACTATTCCCTAAATATAGAAAGTGTGAATAATGATTTATTTTAAGTTGTTGCGTAGAGTTGTCGTATGGCTATTAAAGGCCGTGATGTCAATGGATTTATTTCCAATTTGATATGGGAAACTCTAAGGTTGTTGAATCATGTGGCGATAAGCGATTGCCAAAGAAAGTGTGTAAACCTTATGACTCAGAGGAAGTCAAAGGTAGTATTTTATTTTTCTAGTTGTAGGTCGCATGTACGGTAGAGTTATCTATCGATGTCGTAAGTCGAGAAGTTGATAAAAAAAGTTAAGAATTTATTAAACGAATTTTCAAGAATTGAAGAAGAAGTTAAGAATGGCACTTATGTTGTTTTTACCAGATAATACAAGAAATTTTGTGATGTATTGTGACACTTCGCATAAAGGACTCAGCTGTGTACTTAATGCAAAACGGCAAAGTCATTGCGTATGCCTCACGACAATTGAAATATTACGAGAAGGGATATCCGACTCATGATTTAAAGTTGGCGGTAGTAATGGTTGCCCTGAGGATTTTGGAAGTAGTGTGAGATATAAACAGACATAAGTGTCAAAAGTATATCCTCGCACAGAGATATTGAAACATGCGTCAGAAGTGATAGTTGAAATTGATCAAGGATTATGACTACAAAATCCTAAATGAATATGGTTGCCGACGTCTTAAACAAAAATGTAGAAGTTTTTTTTTTTTTTTTTTTTTTTGTTAACTGCGCAAGATGGGTTCATAATAGATATGGTTAAGTTGTGGTGAAAGGTAAGATATTCGAAAAAGATAAAGGGGAAGTTGTTCAGATGGAAAACTGTACAACTTTGTTGGACATGGTAAAGGTAGAGTAACTCCAAGATGAAGGTGTCAACCTTGCTAACTGGGCGAAATGTTCTCTCTAAAATTTCCTCTCTGCCTTCTCTCTAAACCTTGCTTCCGGCCATCACCTTCCTAGCTTCTCGGCCACTCCCTTTCTCTCCTAACCATTGCTGCTTAATATTGTTGTTCTCTCGGTCACCCCTTGGCTCTTCAACCCACTTTGCTTTCCTCCTTTTCCCTCCTCTCCGTTATGGTTAGTCACAATCACCTCTCTGCAGGGAACTCAGAAAGCAGTCTTTCTAAAGATATTTTTGCTGAGTATGGTGTCTCTAATCCGAATTCACCAGTCCCTCTCCCCTCTCTTCTTGGTGTTGAGGATATGGTGGAGTCAGCTCCCATTTTGGGTGGCACGGGTAACATTAGTAGCTCGGAGGACTCCTCATCTAATGCTCCATCTCCTGTCTTGGATATTGGTCATGCTTTGGGGGCCAATGCTAGGGAAATCTTCTCGGCAGCCCATCATTTTTCTCAAAAAAACAGGGAGGAAGCACTGTTTGAAAGGAAGAAAAACTTGCATCTAATGTCCTTTTTATCAGCTCATGGGATTACCTCCAATGATGTTCAACAATTCTTGTCGGATGGTAAGAGGGTCTCCTTTCCTAGTCCTCTGGGCTCCTCCGGCTTTCTGGGGGGAACTCTTCAACAAGTCTCATGTGTGGGTGAAGGACCAGCCCCGGCGCCTGAGGTGGGTGGTAGCTCGTTTCCGGTGGTTAAGGCTCAGGTTCCCACAACCTCATGTTTTGCAAAAACTAGTCCCCAAAAAGTTGTCTTTTCAAAGCCACCTACTATTTCCCTCGAAGAAGGGGAACTGCCAGCTTCAGGCCTGAAACCTGCCAAAAGTTGGAGTGATGTGGTTGGTAAAACCAATGTTAGGCCTTCTAGGCAACTAATGTACCTCCCACCTACTTCTTCATCATCAGATGGGATAGTATCTGTCATACCTCCAGATGATATGCTTAAAAGAGGCAATCTGATCTGGGCAACCAGTATAGTTGGGTACTTCCTGCAATCCTCTCTTCCCTATAAAGTTGTTGAGCCTATAGCCAAGAGACTTTGGGGTCAGTTTGGTCTTACCGATGTATTCCTACACAATAAAGGCTACTACATATTCAAATTTGATTCAGCTTTGGCCTGTGTTAATGTGTTGGCTTCTGGTCCTTGGCATTTCACTTCCAAGATAATGGTCCTTCAAAGATGGAAAGAAGGAGTTGAGTTTGCAAAATCTGAATGTACCTCCTTTCCAATCTGGGTCAAACTCAGCAATATCCCTCTTTCTTATTGGTCTGATGAAGGCATTAGTTATATTGCTAGTTCTATTGGAAAACCTTTATTCACGGATGAGATGACTTCTAAGAATGACTTTTTGAATTTTGCTAGAGTATGTATTGAAGTCAAGGCCTCATTCTCCTTTCCTCCAACTATACGGGTAGCCTTAAAGCAAGATGAATCTTTGGAGTACTCATTTGCCTCGGTTGGGGTTGAATACCAAAGTAAACCCCCCTCTTGCCCCAAGTGTCTTGTGTTTGGACATTCTCCTCTCAAATGTCCTAAAGCTAATTACCAGTGGATTCCTAAAGAACATAAGTCTTGTCCTTTGCAAACTTCCCTTGAAGGCAGGAAAAAGCTGGATACTTTGGATAATTTGCAATCTATTGCTGGTTACTGCTCGCTAGCAGTACCAAAGTCTGGAAACGCAGTTAATATGATTGCTAATGAAGGGGCCTATTCGAATGACTGGGTAACAGTGGGAAGAGGAGCTAAATCTGGAACGGTTAATCCAACTCTCAACAATGCTATGCCTATCTCCAATACATTTGCCCCAATGATTCAGGCCGACCAGATATTTGAATCTGACACAGACTCTCCAGTTGCAATGAATCCTCTTCTTGTTAACAAACTCAAGGTGATTGATGAAAAAGAAGAGAAAGACCTCAAAAATAAGCTAATTTCTGGTATGGAAAATCCAAAGGCTGCTAAGAAAAGGAAGGGCAAAGGAAAATTAGGTAACTCCCCCCCTCCATCAGTTTACTAATGTTAGCCTCGTACAATATAAGAGGATTAAATAAAAAGCCTAAACAGGCTTATGTTAAGCAAATCATTGCAGACTACAACATTTCTATTTTTGGTTTAATGGAGACTAGAGTCAAATCTACGAACGCTCCCAAAATTTCCAGAAGACTGGGTAAGAACTGGGAATGGGCTTTTAATTATGACTTCCATGATAATGGGAGAATTTGGGTAGGATGGAATCCTCTCCTTTGGAAATTAGATATCCTTTTTGTCTCCTCTCAAATTATTCATTGCAAAGTGCAATCTATAGATTTTACTAGAAATAGCTTCATAGTTTCCTTTGTGTACGGTCTCAATACTTATTCTGAAAGGAGGATCCTCTGGACGGATCTGGTATCCATATCTTCAAATGAATGTTGGTGTTTATTGGGTGATTTCAATGTGATCAAAGACCTGAAGGAAACTAATCAACTTAATGCAACCTGGGACGTTGGCAAAGAAGAGTTCAAAGACTGCATTACGGATATTGGCATGGATGATATTCTAGCCACGGGTCCAGTTTTTACTTGGTGGAACAATCAACTTGCAAATCCTGTCCACAAGAAACTGGACCGAGCTTTGGGTAACTCAGAGTGGTTTTCTAAGTTTGATCTGGCACAGGTAACCTTTGCTCATCGAGGACTATCTGATCACTCCTTGGTATTACTTAATTCTGGTATTAAGTTTTCTAAACCTAGAAGAAACTTCCAATATTTCAATCACATGTCTCTTCTTGATGGTTTCCAAGATACTGTGAGGTTGGCTTGGGACACCCATGTGCATGGGAATCCTTTCTTTGTTTTCTCTGAAAAACTGAAATGCACAAAAAAGGCCTTAATATCTCTCAACTTATCTGTGGGAAATCTAGCCACGTTGGTAAGGAATGCAAAAGAGGATCTTCACTTGGTCCAATCTCTGCTCCATGACAACCCTTATAACACAGGCCTCTTAGCTAGGGAGGAGAGTTGCTCCAAACTACTTTGGCAGGCAATTGACAAAGAGGAAGTCCTTATGCAGCAGAAATCCAGAGCTACTTGGCTGGCTTTAGGGGACCGTAACTCCAGGTTCTTTGCTAATATGATGAAGCAAAGGTGGAATTCAAACAAAATTCTGTCACTTCTTAATGATGAAGGTAATATTGTTAATGACAAGGATCAGATTGAGTCAGCTGCAGTGGAGTACTACACTAAATTATTTTCAGATACAGGATCACAATATAGTGGGTTTTCCGAGTTTGGCATTCTTCCGTCCAAATTGGTTAACCCATTTCAAGCTTCTCTTCTTTGTTCTCCTGTTACGGATTCTGAGATCTTTAATGTGCTTAACTCCATGAAGCGTAATAAGAGCCCGGGTCCGGATGGGTTCAACGTGAATTTTTTCTTAAGCTGCTGGTCCATTGTTGGAGTTGTATTCACAAAGGCTGTTCAGTACTTCTTCACTTCCAGTCGGCTGACCAAAGGGATAAACTCAACGGCTCTAGCATTGATTCCCAAGTGCCCCAATCCTACTGCTATGGGTGATTTTCGTCCAATCTCATGCTGCAATACAATTTATAAATGTATTGCCAAAATTCTGGCAAATCGGTTGAAAGTGGTTTTACCTCTGCTAATTGACCAAGCACAATCTGCCTTTGTTAAAGGCAGGAGCATTAGTGACAACATCCTTATGGCACAGGAGCTGTTTAAAGGCTACTCAAGGAACTCTGGTCCCTCTCGGTGCGCTCTCAAGATTGACCTTAGAAAAGCATTTGATACAGTTAGATGGAACTTTCTTCTTGATACTCTTAAAGCATTCCAATTCCCACCAAATTTTGTTGGCTGGATTAAGGCCTGTATCTCATCAGCCATGTTCTCCATTAAGATAAATGGGACTCTTGCAGGTTTCTTCGGGAGTTCACGTGGGCTACGTCAAGGTGATCCCCTATCACCGTTCCTTTTTGTTCTGGTGATGGAGATGCTTTCTCTAAAACTCAATAAGGAGACCTCTGCACAAGAATTCAATTTTCATTGGAGGACCAAAGAGTGTCAACTTACCCACCTTCTGTTTGCAGATGACATCCTCATATTCTGTCATGCGAGCCTACCCTCGATCAACATTATCAATTCCTGCATTCAATCCTTCTCTCTCTACTCAGGCTTGATCCCTAATGCTCATAAAAGTCAGTGCTATCTCTCTAATACCGCCCCTTCTACTATGAACAGCATTCTATCGTTGCTGGGTTTTCAGATAGGAACTCTTCCCTCCAAATTTCTTGGAGTTCCATTATTATCTCGAAAGTTAGCTTCGGCGGACTGTGTTCCTCTTGTACAAAGGATTACATCAAGAATCTCTTCCTGGACTTCCAAGGTACTAGCCTATTCTGGTCGGCTTCAGTTGATAAAATCTATCCTCTGCTCCTTTCAAACATATTGGTGTCAACACTTCATGCTTCCAAAGGCTATACTCCGGGAATTGCATTCCCTCCTCGGCAGATTCCTGTGGAAGGGTCCATCTCTATGCAAATATGGAGCTAAAGTGGCATGGTCCCGGATCTCAGTACCTACCATCGAAGGGGGTTTAGGTATCAAGAACATTCTTGAATGGAATACTGCCCTGATGCTGCAACACTTCATTCAAGTTATCAATCGTGACACAAAGTCTCTTTGGGCTCATTGGATTAAAGCCACTATATTGAAAGATAAGTCAATCTGGCAGGTACAGGTTCGCCAAGACTGCTCTTGGACTTGGAAACAAATCCTCAAACTTCGCCCCGTTGCTTTACAACATCTGAAATATATTATTGGTGATGGACATCATACATCCCTTTGGTATGATCCTTGGTTGAATGTTGTACCTATTAACCCCTCTGCCTCTCTTTTGGCCAACTCCGGACTTCCTGTCTCTGCCAAGGTCAGTCATATCATCACAGACTCACACTGGATCCTCCCAGTTAGCAACCATCATGAAGTAATTCTTTTCCGGCAACAAGTTCTGCAATTTCCTATTCCTCCTTTTCAGGCTGACCAGATTTTGTGGGACATACATGCTATAAATACCATTAAGGCTAACCAAATTTGGGAATCTATCCGGGCTAGAGAACCTCAGGTGTTTTGGAGCTCTATCCTTTGGCATAAACTCCATGTGCCAAGATACTCCTTTATGATGTGGCTGGGGCTGCTACGGAAGCTTTCTACAAATGACCGAACCATTCGCTACTCTGGTAGAACATGGAATTGTCTTCTGTGCAACCAACACCCAGAAACCTTTGAGCATATGTTCTTCGAATGTAACTACTCTTCGGTTATTTTACAGAGTGCACTTGACTTAGGGAATTGGACTGCCATTCCAATAGCATGGAATGATCTCATTGGATTCCTAACCAACTACCAAGGCACAAATATGACCAAGAACATTCTAAGTCTAACGGTAGCCACATGCTTCTATAAAGTTTGGGAGGCCAGAAACTCTAAGATGCACAAGGGTATCATTATACCACCTCGGTCTCTAGCCAAAGACACTATAAATCTCATAAAGTCCAGACTCTCTTCTAGTAAATCTTTTATTAAAGCTACTACTTGTAATCACTATTGTAATTGGTTGATAACTTCCTAGAATGGTCGGGTTCTCTTCCATGTATCGTATCCTCATCTTTGATCCTTAGATGATGGTACTATATTCTGGGGTATGCCCCTTAGCCATTGTTTTTTGTTCTTTTAATACAAACAAATTTAGCAAAAAAAAAGATGAAGGTGTCAATTCAAGATCGATTTTGAAGGGTGGCTGAATGTTGAAGGAAGAAACTAGGTTTTGCCAGTATCAGGAATTGAAGATGAAGTATTGCGAGAAAAAAAATTATATGTTGAATCAACTAGGGAGCACGGAAATATATTGCACCTTTGACAATACTTTTGGTGGCAAGATATGGTGATAGATTTCATGGTATGTCAAAGTTAGTATATTTCTTAACGATCAGTGAGCGAAGTTATATGTCAAAGAAATTATTTCAAGGCACGATGTAACGATATCAATCGTGTATGACAGAGATCCATGATTAACATCGAATATCCAGAAAAGTTATAAGAACGCATGGGGATGCAGTTGTGAATGAGCGCATTGTACCATTTGCAAACTGATGGCCAAACTGAAAAGACAAGCCAGACATTGGAAGGCATTTGTTTTAGTTGTTGTTTTTTTGCTAAATTTTTTAAAAATATATTCAAAAATAAACGTGTTACAAGGGACATTGGAGGACACCAATAGGATATAGCATAGACATCATAAGACATGCCCTATGATGTCATGACTATAAAAAGTAGGCCCGAAAAAACAAAGCCAACACGAAGGAATAAACCCACAAGGGAACAACAACCCTATAACACAGTAACACTAAGTCCGAACAACAAAAAGCAAAGATCAAAACAAACAAACCGACCCCGAAGCAAAGCAGCCGACCAAAGCCAAAGACCGAACCCTATCCTTAGGTGATCAAGTCTGAGATTAAGCATAAGTTGACCCAACCATGAGAGCCCAACCAATCGAGAAGCTGAAACAGAAAAATAGCCCTAAGACGGACACAGCTTGCCGAAAAGATAAAACAGCCTGAAGCCTAAGCCATCCTACCTGGAGAGTTGGAACGACATACCACCCGAAGCGAAAAGGAGCTAAAAAACTTAAGACTGGAGCCACCAGTCCAACAGTCATCCTACTTGAAGTTGGGAAGCCGAAGCCATCTTACATCTCCCAGTTGCATAGATACAGCCAAGACAAGCACCAACCCACCCAACCAGCAGCACCTGCAACAGTAAGACTCAGCAGCTCGCTCGAGACCTATAGAACCCCAGCCCAGCCAATAGCTGGCCGCCCAGGACCGAAATACCTAGCATATTCGCTTGCCCTTTATGACCCATCACATCGATGCTTCCTCCCGACCGAGCACTATTGTAGGAAGCACATCACAGCAAGGAGTCTCATCAGAAGAACCCAACTTAGCTAACCAACGACTGTACCAAACATAGATATCAAAGAATAGCATCCCAATAAAGTAGACCCCAATGGCATGACCATTTCCTCACTGCTGTCCCACCTCACTCTGAAAGCTGCCCCACCTCGCCCAAATTACCTTAACCAAACACCAGTACCTGCTCAGCAGTACCAGCTCGGCAGGACCAGCACCAGCACACCAGGACCAGTACCAGCTCTCCAGGACCAACACCTCGCCATACCAGCTCAGCAAACTGTAGCTGCATCAGTAAAAGACCAGAGGTCCAGAAGACCAGCACCCGAAACCAATAAGCAGCGGCCTTGCGCACCAGCAGAAATCGCCCACACCATTACAAGATCCAATTACAGTAAAAAGTATTATGATGGGATGCATTAATAAAGGAAGCGGAAAAGGACAGTCTAGATTTAATGATGAAAACGACATCTTTTGCAATACAAGACGGGGGAACAAGTTTGTCATTGTGGATTTTCATGTTCCTCGACTCCCAGATCTTGTAGAAAGTAACAGCAAAGGTAAGATATAGAATGTTTTTTGTGAGTCTTCGACCTTGGAAGGAGAGGATGAAATTAGTAACACCAATCCAGTCATATTGGCAATGGCCCAATCTCCCAAATCCAAGGTATGTTCTAGGATTGTAGTGGAGTAGGTGCATCGAAAAACAAGTGAGCAAAGCTTTCATCATAAAGATGGTAAAGAGGGCAAGGAGAGATTCTTTCCATGGAGTATTGTCTGATGATATCATTCGTTGGGAGCTTTTTAAGGAACGCCATCCATAAAATAAAGGAGTACCGGGGGACATGAAGTTTGTGCCAAACAACCTTATGCCAAAATGGCTTTGGTTGTTTAAATCTAATGCAATCCCTTATGTGCCTTTCTTTGGTAAAAGTTATATAAAGTCCATTCCACTCAATACGATCATCAGATAAAGGACGAATAGGTTGGGTTTCAACAAGTCTATGAAACACAATCAAATCATTGTGGTTGCTCTGAGGGAGGTTCTAGGAGGAATCCAAGATGATGTCAGCAACTAAGGCATTATGAGGAAGCCCCGAATTGGACAGCAGGGACTGGTTAGGATATGATTACGAGCAATGGGCCTGAGTTTGAGATTCTATTTCCATATCCAAGAACAATCCAAGGGGCATTACAGTACCAGAAATTTCTCCCTTTTAGAACAGTTTTGTTGACCCAATCAGCCCATAAAGAAGAGGAGTCAGAGCGTAAAATATTGAGCAAATGCTTCAAAATCAGAGATTTATTCCAATCTGTGATACTCTTTAACCCTAACCCCCCTTCTGAAGTTGGAAGACAAAGTTTATGCCAGGCTACACGAACACCAAATTTTTCCAAGGATGGGCCTTTCCAGAGGAGAGGAACCTACAAAGAATAGATTGGATTTCTCTAGAGGCAGCTTTAGGAAGGATGAAATGATTGCTCCAAAAGGATTGGATAGAGTAAAAGACATATTTAATGAGATGGAGTCGTCCTGACTAAACAAGGGCAACCGAAGTCCAGGAAGCGACTCGAGAGGTAATTCTGTGAATAAGGGGAAGGCTGTCAAGGAAGGAAAGCTGGGAAGAAATAAGAGGGACCCCAAGGAATTTAACAGGAAAGGTCCCAGCTTGAAACCCAAGGAGAAGAGAATGGTAATGGAGGTCCTCTGATCAGTGTTAGCCAGAAAGCATTGACTCTTATGAACAAAGGTTTCTGAATGGGTTAGACCCTCTCACTTGGATGTTTCTCACCCTTCTCTCTAAATCTTCCGTTTACCCCTCCATCTAGTTACTGTCAACTCCTTCTTCCTTTTTCTGGTCTCCCACCCAATCTCACCTAACTTCTCTGTTCTTACCAAACTTCTCTGTTTTCCTCTTTTAGTTTCATCCCCTCCCTCCTCCGTACTCCTCCGTCTTACTCCTCCCTCTCCTTCGTTCTCTTCAGAGCTCTTCCCCCTCCCTCCGCCTTCTTGCTGCCTTGCCATGGTTGATTTCTCTTACCTCTCGGCTGGTAACTCTGATAGTAGCCTTTCCCATGACCTTTTCGCTAATTTCGGTGTATCAAACCCCAACTCCCCTGCTGCTGTTGACACGGCTATGGCAGAACCTGACCCCATGCCTGTTACGACTAATCTTGCCTCTGTTGAGTCTTCTGACTCAGAAGCTAACAACATTACCGTGGAAAATTTGGTCCTATGCTTGGCCCCTCTATGTCCGAGATATTCAAAGCAGTGCAACACCTATCGCAACAGGGTCGCCTTAATGCAACTGATGAACGTAGGAAGTGCCTTACCTTAATGGACTTCATAAAAGCCTAAGGTTTTTTGCTTCAGAATGTCAATGATTTTGCTAAGAAAGGAAAATCTGTTAGGAGTGTTAACGACCACAACATGGTAGATCTTGGCTCCATGAGACCCTCTGGTGAACTTCCTACAATGCTCACACCTGTGTCGGGTCTGCAATCTGCTACGGACGCGTCCCCCTCTCTCGCTGCCTGTGTGGAGGAAAAATGTGATGATATCCCTCCTGAAGCTGTTAAGCCATCTAAACAATCTTGGAGTGATGTGGTAACCAATAGTGACCCAAAACACTGCTTTCCGCTTGAATATCCCCCCCCCCCCCCCCGATCCTCTGGCTTCGGAGAATGGAGTAATTCGCATTAAACCTTCGATTGAGGCTCTCCTAAAAGGAAATACTCTCTGGAATACCTGCCTCGTGGGGAGCTTTATCAACTCTAGACTCCCCTTTAAACTTGTTGAAAAAACTGTTCATAAGCTTTGAGACAGACATGGACTGCAGAAGGTTTTCGTGCATGATAAGGGGTTTTTTGTCTTTAAGTTTTCAAACTCTCTGGAAATAGAAAATGTCCTTGTTCTTGGCCCTTGGTACATCTCGAACAAACATCTATGCCTTATGCTTTGGAAGGAAGGAATGGATTTCAAGTTTGAAGCCTGCACTAAAGCTCCAATTTGGGTTAAATTTCATAACGTCCCAATGTCCTACCTTTCTCCTACATGGCTCAGTTACCTAGCTAGTGGCATTGGTAAGCCACTCTTCGTTGATAGTGTTACTGGTAAATTTGAGCCGATGACATTTGCCAAAGTATGTGTAGAGCTTTCTTCTTCATCTTCATTCCCTAGCTGTCTGGAAGTGGACGTTATTGATGAGGAAACCCAAACTGAAAAAGTTGTTCGGGTAAAAGTAGAATACCAAAATTGACCTATCTTCTGCTCTCATTGCAAGTCTTTTGGCCACTCCCTTGCTCGCTGCCCTAGTGCTAACTTCAAATGGGTCCCAAAGATACATGTTGTACAGAAAGCCCTTGCTCCCCCTGTCCCCCCTGTCCAAGGCTCTTCTTCTGACCCCCTCCCTACTGATGGTTGGACAGTAGTTGCTAAGGGTCTTAAGAAACAATCTAACCCGAAGGATACTATGCTTCCTCCAGACTCAAATTTGTTCAACCTTCTCTCCCCTGTGGCCGCTAGTCCTCAGGACTGTTTCTCTGACACTGATGCCACTCCTTCTCCCAACCCCCTTGTGGGTAAGCTTAAACTTATTGATGAGAAAGAAGTTAGGGATCTCAAACACAAAGCTGTAGGCTCTCTTGATTTTGGTCAAGCATCAAAGAAAAAGATCAAAGGAATGGGGAGTAAGAAGTCCCCAGAATTCTTATTATGTTAAATTTTTGCTCTATGAATATTAGAGGTGTTAATAAGATTGTGAAGCAGGATAGCGTACTTGCTCTTTTTCATAAGCATAATATCTCTTTTATTGGCCTAGTGGAAGCTAGAGTCAAAGCTTCAAAAGCCCATGCTGTGTCAAAAGCTATTTGTCCTAATTGGCATTGACATTTTAACTATGAGCATCATGAGAACCGGAGAGTTTGGTTTGGATGGGACCCGAATGTTCTACAGGTGAATATTTTAGCTAAATCCTCCCAGTTTATTCAGTGCTCTGTTCTGGATTTAGATGTTAATATTCAATTTATTATTATGGTTATTTATGGGTTTAACACCCCTTCGGAGCGGAAAGTTATGTGGTCTAATTTAAGATCTTTGGCCCCAGCCATCTCATGTCCTTGGTGCCTACTGGGGACTTTAATGAGGTTCTATCCATATCCGAGATCTTTGGTGGGGATATCTCATGGGATTATGGGAAGCAAGACTTTTTGGATTGTGCCACTGATATCCATGTGACTGATCTTAGAGCGTCTGGGGTCCCCTTACGTGGTGGAATTCTAGTGATACTAAACCTATTTACAAGAAATTATACCGGGCTTTGGTGAATGACTTATGGCTTCTGCATTTCCCCTTTGCTCAGACTTTTTTTACTCCTAGAGACATCTCTGATCATTGCCCTATTGTGATTAACTCTGGTTTGCTGGTTCCTCCCAATCCTAAACCTTTCCAATTTTTTAATTTCATGATTAACCTTCCTGAGTTCATGGCAGTGGTCCAAGCTGCTTGGAATGTTACTATTTATGGGGACCCTCTGCAGGTTCTGGCTGGTAAGCTAAAGGCTGTTAACTGTGCTCTTTGTTCTCTCAATCGAGATAGAGGAAGCTTACCTTCTATTATCGGAAAAGCCAGGGACTTGCTTCACATGACCCAAAATTCTATCTCTCTTAATCCTGGCGACCTCTCTCTTCTCAGTCTTCAGAGGGTTCAATCTCAAGATCTATGGAATGCTTTGGCTAATGCAAAGATCTTTTTCAAGCAAAAATCCAGAATACAATGGCTTAAAGAAGGGGATACAAATTCTGGATTCTTCTTTAGTCAGGTGAAGAATAGGTGGAACCAAAATAAAATTCTTGCTATATCAAAAGATGATGGTACTGTTCTAACCGGCCAAAAGGAAATCCAAGAAATTGTTGTCAATCATTTTAAAACTCCGTTTGGGTTAGCTATCCCGGAGGTTAGCCTTGATACTATATCCCTCGATCCCCCCAATTTTGTTTCTAACATTCAAGCTGTTTGCACTAGTAAGAGACATCTCAGACGAGGAAATCTTTTATACTCTTTACTTTTTGTTGCACTGCTGGAGTATTGTGGGTAGCACCTTCACCCTTGCTGTCCAGTCCTTTTTCACGAAAGGGTGTCTTCTCCGTGGAACCAATTCGACGGCCATTGTTCTAGTTCCGAAGGTTTCCCACCCTTCAACTATGTTCGATTATAGGCCAATATCCTGCTGCAACACTTCGTACAAATGTATTTCAAAGCTAATTGCCACTAGGCTCAAGGCTATCCTCCCTTCTATCATTTCTTTGTGCCAAGCTGCCTTTATTGCAGGAAAAATATTGGGGATAACGTCCTTCTTGCCCAATAGCTACTTAGAAATTACCACAGGCACTCTGGCCCTGCCCGCTGTGCTTTAAAAATTGATCTTTGTAAGGCTTTTGACTCTGTCTTCTGGGGGGGCTTTATGTTAGCTGCCCTTTGGCTTCTCAAATTCCCTCCAAAATTTGTGTATTGGATACAAGCTTGCATCATGTCTACGTTCTTCTCGATTAAAGTCAATGGGTCCTTGTGTGGGTACTTCAAAGGAGCGAAGGGGCTTAGGCAAGGGGATTCCTTATCCCCTTACTTTTTTGTGATTGCTATGGAGATTCTTTTTTTTCGCTAAGTTTGTTTGTATATTGAAAAAGAAAAAGAGATAAAACAATCGCTAAGGGCATACCCCAGAAGCTTTTGATAGAACCACATGGGACAACCCCCAAAATGGACAACAAAAGACTAACAACCAAGCCAAATGAAAGAACAAGGAGCATTACTACGTAGGACAATAGTAAATACAAGTATGAAAACTTAAACAACTTAAACAACCAATCAGTTGAAACCAAGCAGCCAAATGAATGGAGCCGAAGACTGAACTGAACTGCACTGCAGTAGCCGAAGAGGATGCTGAAGCATAGGAAGAACTACGAGTGCCAGTAGGAGAGGGCCGAACCATATAAACCAAACCCCGAAGCCGAAACCAAGATGCCAAGCCCAGATGTCAACCCAGTCCTTTACTGGCCAAAAAGCCGAACCCAGTATCGGACTGAAGATGCTACTGAACCCATAATGAACAGAAGCAATAGCTGAACCAAACCGCTGAAGAGGCCGAACTGCTATGGAGGCCGAACTGCCATAGAAGCCGAACTGCTGAACTGCCATGGAAGCTAAATTGCCAACACAGAAGAAGTCGAACTATAAATGTTGCGTGTGCTAAGAAGCCGAACAAAGTTAAACCAACCAGACCAGAACCCCCCAACTTTTAAACTGACCAAAGAGCCGAACCATGAGGCTGAACCCTTTAGCACCAGACCTGCCCTGCCCAGCCGAAACCAGTTGAATCCTAGATGCAGGCCTCACAACCAAACACTGAGGTTAGGCCTGTTCTGAGCAGCTTTGAGGAATTTGGGAGAAGAAGATAACCTAGACTTGATGACCGTTATAATCTCCCTAGTTAAAACTCCCAAAGGCATCTTGACCTTGGTATGAACAATGGAGTTCCTAGCTGCCCAAAGTTTGTATACAGATGTAGAAAAAGCAAGCTTTAAAATATCAGACCTAATAGAATTCCCTTTGAAGTGAATGATGAAATTCGCTAGACTATCCCAACTTAGTTGAGTAGGAGACCAGGCACCAAATGCAAGAACAGAGGAGAGGACTGAAGCAAAATACGAACATTCAAAGAACAAATGAGAGAAGGTCTCGGCCTGTGTTTCACAAAAAGGGCAACTCTTGATGCGGAAGCTAGAATAAGAAGAGAACCTATCATTTATGGGTAGCCTATGCCGAAGAGCCACCCACACAGCAACGAGATAGGATCCTTTGGGATGCTTGGGATTCGAAAAATATCAAAGTTAACCAAATTTGGGAGTCCATACGGTTAAGACAACCCCCTATTCCTTGGTACTCATTGGTGTGGAACAAATGTCACATCCCCAGATTCTCCTTCATTTTGTGGCTTGGCATTCTGAAGAGGCTGCCCACAAATGACCGAACTTCGAAATTTTCGGGGATAACTTGGAATTGTCCTCTGTGCAACCTTTGTCCGGAAACTTTTGAACATCTTTTCTTTGAATGTGCTTACTCAAAGCATGTTATCCTTACGGCTGCTAACCTTGGGAATTGGCCTTCTTTCCCAAACTCTTGGGAGGCTATTATGAGCTTTCAAGCAAATTTTAACGGATCCAAGATCTCTAGAAATATTCTTAGCCTAGGACAACCAGTTTTAAATCAATCTTCGCAGCGGAAATAATCATTCATTAGAAAAGTTAAGTAGAGAATGCAAACTACTATCTTCTATATATGAATTTAAAAGTTCATCGTCGATATTTTATCCCTGTAACATCAATCAATATATATTTGGAATCAAATATTCATCTTTGCAATACAGGCCAAAGATATTCGTCAGTTGGTCATGATCATCTAAATACCTGTTCATCTTTGCACTACGGGCCAAAGATATTAATCAGTCGGACATGTTCATCTCAACACCTGTTCATCTTTGCACTACGGGTCAAAGATATTAATCAAGAAATCATTCATCTTTGCACTACAGGCCAAAGATATTCAGTAATATCATCATTTAGGACTGAGGATGATGAAAAATATTTTAAAGAAAACGAATCCAGTGAAGCAAAAGAACAAATATTAAGGATTCGTACTTTAAACAATTCCTATTCAAAAATACTTCATAAATAACCAGAGTGGGGTAAAATTCAAGAATGATCAAAACATGGATACAATCAAAGCTAGTATCCATAATAGATATTTTGGACGAAAAGAATAAATTTCATTTTTCGGGGAATAGTGTCGTATTCGTGAATAGTGTCATATACGTGAATAGTTTCGTATACGTGAATAGTAACTCCGACACCAAAAGATAGAAATTTCACAAAAAACATCATCATGCTTCATGAATAGTAACTCATGAATAGTAACCATGACATGAAAAGGTTCCAAATTTGATAAAAATTCCAACCAATATTTCGGCATAATGATATTGAAGAAATAATATCATTTTTGAAGAAAATAACACCCCTTACCTCGAAAGACAGTACTTCTAGTTGAAACACCGGATATAGGCTATGACTTGAACTTGCACCGCATAGCAATACTCAAAGTATACTCAAAATACTCACAAGAATACGCTCGATAATATAGAGAGAGAAAACTTCAGTTTCTGGTGTGATTTTCAATTCTAACCTAAGCACCATATTTATAGGAAATTGCTTAGAACACCAAAGCAGAAAATTTAATTAATTAATATTTATATATATATATATATATATATATATATATATATATTCATACGCCCACTTTAGGATTCAGCTCCTAGCATTTCCCACATGCCAACCTTCTAGAAAAAGTAATAAAAAAACGTTTTTCATAAAATAAATAATTAAAACTTCCAAAAATCAATTATTTCGGAACTTCAGAACTTCAATAATTCACAATAAATAGCCCTTTTGTCAGAAAATTCGAAACTCGCGACTTTTTATAGGAAATTCAATTCTCTATAACTTTACAGATGAAAGTTTTTCCAAATTCCAAACAGAAATTGACCGAAATCCACAAACGGACGATTTTATAGGCTATAATCAAATTTCAGTCAAGAAATGGAGTCCACCGACACATAAAACATGCTTTAAATATTTTTGGTAACAAAAATACTCCTCCACATATACTCATATATCTCACATTCATCGTAAAAATATCATCATTATTATATTATTAAAATATAATAATATATTTAAATGAATTATTTTATCAGAAAAAGATAAAATATTAATTTTCAACAATTGTCACATTAAAAATTTTCTCCATCTATATCCACATAAAATCAATATTTTCCTCATCATATAAATCAATAATTAATTATTCACAAATAATATTACAGAATCACAGTACTGGCAACCAGGCCGTTCCTAGGAAAGAGGGGGCTTTCCAATAAGGATCTCTCCTTATTGGCGCGCAATTAGGTGACCAAACCTCTCTTTAGACAGAACTTTCTAGACATTGCCAATAATGTTATCTAATAATATTATTCAGATAATATGAATTATTGCTTCGATAATGGAAAATACTGTGTAATGACAATTTATTGAAACGACAGTAATATAAAATATCAATGCAGCAATTATTGAATCAATAAAATAAAATACTGAATAGTAATTACTGTAACCATTATTGAGTAGTGTCTTCTTACGTAAGAATCAATAATTGGTGCAATACCGTGTGCTACTGTGTTTTAACTACAGAGTATTTTACCAGTATTAACGGTAACAACTACGCCGTTATTTTTAAACAACTTATATTTGTCGTTTTCTTCATCCAATCGCTTTCCGTTATGGGGCCCACAAAAGACTGCGCCGTCGTACGAATATTCCCCGACAGCAAGAATATTCCACGACCAAACGAATATTCCCCAACAACAATGAATATTTTATAACCACTTGCTTATTTTGAAATATTTGCGTATTTTACCCATAACTGTCCACATTAATCAAATCAACCCTTACTATTTCAAAATAATAAATAGAGGAAAATAAATTTCATTAATAATAAGTTGGGGTCTTACATAGAGCCAAGCTCAGATACCAAATGAAATTTAAGTAGGCACACTTAGAAGGGGGAGTTGAATAAGTGTGGGAACAAACGGTGTCAAACTTTTGATTCAATAAAAATTCTTTTGGATATTCAATGCAGGAGGCTGGATTCTAAATCCTTATAGATTAAAATGTTAAGACAAGATGTTGAGTTGATGTGATACTTTCTAAAACACTTAATTTAGAGACATAGCCTTTTTCAGAATGTGATTATGTGAAAACAAATTTCTAAATTAGTTTTGTAAATTTATAGATATAGAATGCAGCCTGTTGGATAGTTAGCAGAATGATGAGATAATTTAGCACAATAAGCAATCACATGAACACAAGAAATTTTTACGTGATTCAGCCCCTATCCTTTATTCTAGTGGCCTAATCTACGTCCAATACCAACTAGTATTGGAGACTCTCTTTATTAATTAACTTTGTTTACAGTTAAACCCCTTTACAAGACAAGTTTCACAACCTTTGAGTACTTATACTCCCCGAGCACCTTTGTTCCCTAGCATCTTTGTTCCCCGTGCACCTATGCACCCTTAAGCACCTATGCTTCCTTGAACTTGCTTGCAAAACCCCTAATCCAACCCGGATTAGAAACCTTAGACTAACAACTTAGTCTACCACATGTTTAGAGAATTGATCAAAGATATGACAACAAAATAAATTATGATCAAAGCAATAATTATATCAACAATTCAAGGCTCAACTAATATGCAATGAGCAATGATCAATGGTGAAAGGATATTACTCGTAACACTTCAAGAACAAAAGCTGAAAATAGTCAGAAATTCTTTTGCACAATCAACTATGATTTCTTCATAATATATCTTGATCGTTTGAAGAACGTATGAAGAAAACTATTTTGAAAATCAATATTATAAAGTAGCAACTTCTATTTGTATGTAATATAGATTTTCTATAGTTCGGTGGTGAATATTTAACAATTCCAACCCCTTTTATAGATGATAGCCTTTTAGTATTTCTCTTGCCCATTGGAAATCAAGAGATTAGAATCAACCTTGATATTCTCGGTTGTTAAGGCCATGTAGCCGTTACCCGTATACTTAAGTAATTTCAAAACAGATTTTGTCAAATGATTTTATAAACAATCTGTTAAGTGATCATGCAGCCGTTGGGAATTGATGTCCAATGGGAAAACAAAATAATCACTTGATGGACTTAAGCATAAAATCAGTTTACCCATTAAGTATGATTGATTTTTTCTAGTAAATATGGAAATCAAAATGGATAAGGAATTTTTTCTAATTGAAATCCAAACAATTACTGGTATTTAGCCATCATGCTCAATTTCATCAAATTGATACGTTAATAAGAATTGCTGTTACTTAATTTTCTCATTCATTGATTTTTAGACAATTAAGGAATCAAGTAAAAAATCTTGTTGCTATCAATTCACAGTTTGGTATGGAAATAAGAGGTTCAATAAAGAATCAAAATTCACTTATTTATTACCGTTGAATATATTATGGATAACCACTAGATTTTAGCCAATTTAAGAAATCGATTGACTGCTCTATTAATATGTCCAACTAAGGTAATGCGAGGAAACATATATCCTGTTTGTATTGTTGTTACTAAAAATCAATTAAATACTTTATGGAAAGTTCAATCCCACTATTGATTTATGAAAAGCAAAAACCACTATTATGGAAATCACAAACCCACTATAAAACTTAATCCCACTTAATTTATAGAGAGATCAATCCTGTTTTAGAATTTAGCCTTTAAATCAATCAGGAAGAATTCTTGGGATAATGTTTTACCCGATAAAAATAATCATTACAAGCTTTTGGTCATCCTTTACTTTTTAGATAATCAAGGAATTCCGTTTAAGAAGGATTCAATCAAGCATACTAAAATATTCAACTTATTCCCAAATTGAATTTCTTCCACTTAAGGTAATAGGGATTAAAATAATTGATTGCTTTGGATTTTACTAATAGATCAAATCCTTGCCATACATAATCAATTGAACATCTTTTATTATTGAATAAAAATATCAATTATATTTACCTTTTACGAAATGGATGGCAACTTATTTAAAAAACTTTCCATATTTATTTTAATAGTCCAATTAAAATATTCCATAATTAATTAATCAATTACTTTCATGATCTTGGAAAACCTAATAATGGATAATCCATATCCTAATATTTATGGAAACAATCTTTGTTAGAGATATGAAAGATAATGATATTTTCAAAACTCATTTACTAACCAACTCCATCAATTATGGGAAGTATCAATATTTAAAAATAATTCCATTTTATTTTGAAATCCCAATTTATTTAGATTTACCCTCACTAATTAGCTTTCCAAAAAATTACTACAATTAATTGATCCATGCTAATTGATTCTAAAGATATGAATATTTATTTGCTAAATCAATTTTAAGGAAAGTTCAATCAATTCATGAATAACTCAAACCCAAGATTTATGGTATAGATTTATGTAAAGAATCAAAATCTATTTTAAATTAATTCCTTTAATTATGGAAATGTTTCAAAATTAGCTTTTCAAAAATTACTCCAATTTAATTAATATTTGATCCTTATTAATTTTGATTAAATATTTTCATAATTATTCTTTAATTAATTAATCATTTTAATTTATTCTACAATTAATTAATGATGCAACGCAATGCAAATCCTAGAGCTTTGATTGAGAAATAATTAAAGCTAGGATCTTACATTTATTTTCTAATGACTCAAGCAATTCTTCAAGCTTTCATGTCTTCAATCCTATTATAAATCAAAGCTTCAAGAATTCTTTTAATATCCTGTAAATGCATGAGTAGACATTTTAGTACAATAGGAAAGTCATCATCAAAACCTAAGGTTGGAATATGACCGACTCAACACAATAAAACAGGTTCAAGAATAAATTTTAAAGATTTATAAGTTACTTTATCCTGAACTCAATAACGTCCAAATTGTCAACATGATACTGCTTTGTGCAGTAAAATTCAAGAATGCTCAGAAGAATATTTCCATGAAAAGATACTGGATGAATCGCAAATATCAAGGATATTCCACTAATTTCATGGAGTATAAAAGCCAAAGCTTTAACCAACTGAGTATAATATAATATATGAAACTGCAAATGGATTTTCACCCACCATGCGATAATCCACGTATACAGATCATTTCCACAATTTAATAAGGAATGAATACACAGGATCATTCACCATGCATGTGGTAATCCACATAAACAGGTTATTCCAAAAGAATAATAAAGAATGGAATAACAGAAGGATTCACAATGTGTGCGATAGACTGCACCGACAGGTTATTCCCAACAGAATAATTAATAATGGAACCAGGTCCGGCGTAAACGCACAGACAGGATATTCTGACAGAATAATAAATAATGGAACTAGGTCCGGCGTAAACCTACAGATAAGATATTCCAACAAAATAATAAATAATGGAACCAGGTCTGGCATAAACGCATAGACAGGATATTCTTACATAATAATAAAGAATGGAATAACAGAAGAATTTCACCAAGTATAGGGTATCCCGCGTATACAGGTTATTCCAACAGAATAATAAAGAATGGAATAACAGAAGTTCTCTTCATGAATAAGAAAGAAAGAATACCCCTTATGAGTACAACAAATAATATTCCATACCTTAGAAAAACTGAATATTGAAGTAGTGAAGTAGCAGAATACTTTTCTTCTTTCTCTCTATAGTTTCTCTCTCTAGAGTTTCAGTGAATTCGTAAGAAATAATGAAGGAATGAGCTTATATTTATAGGAGAATGGACTGAATAGTAACTAATTCATGAACGGTCCAGATTGATTTACTTTTAAGCGGACGGTCCATATTGGTTTACTATTAAAACTTAAAGCAACAGTCCATACTGATTTATTATTAAAACTTTAAACCAGTGATCCATATTGATTTACTATTATATCTTCAACCAACGTTCTGAAAAATTAGCACATCTTCTCATGGAATAATATTGTACTCAAAAATGATTTGGACCGAACAAAAATATATCTTATGGGTGAATAATACCCCGTGAATAGTACTCCGACACGAAAAGTGTCCTGAATACCCAATTAAACAATATAACCTCCAGACATCAATTGTACTAACACAAATAAGTCCAACACAATGGAACTATAAAATTTATCTTTAATCAACACGAACTTATTCATCATTAATATTATAATTCACAATATTTAACAACCAGGTTGTTCCCAGAAAAGAGGGGGCTTTCCGATAAGGATTTCTCCTTATTGACGCGCAATTAGGTGACCAAACCTCTCCTTGACAGAACTTCTAGACATTGTCAATATTGCAAATAATAATATGAATAACTTTGTCGTCTCAATTATTGATTTAATAATATATCATATTATGTAGATGATACTGTAACAATAATTGAATCAATAATATGAGAGACATGATGCAGCAGTTACTGTAGCAATAATTGAGTATAACTGAGTGACTTATCACGTAAGCATCAATAATCAATACCGTGTGCTACTATGCAACCACGCGTATTACTGTACTTTTACTATCGAGTAGTTCAACAGTTTTAATGGTAACACCTCCGTCGTTATTTTTATAGAAAGATAATTTTGTCATTTTCTAACTACGGCAATACTTCCATTGTGGGGTCCACCAATGATTGTGCCGTCGTACGAATATTCCCTGTTAAAATGAATATTCCCCGACCAATCGAATATTATATAACCACTTGCTTACTTTTTTTTTTTGCTAATTTTAGACTGAAATAAATAAATGGGGGATTACAAAACTCATGGGAGAGACCCAATCAGAATATAGCCAAAACATCATAGGACAGGCCCTATGATGTAAGGACTATAAAGGATTACAGGCAGACGCCCAAAACATAAAACAGTACACCCAAAGAACAAATACGGACCGAGCCTCGGCCAGGAACAAAGGTTCCCGATGCCGGAGCACAATCTGTCATAAAACAGTACACCCAAATAACCACTTGCTTACTTTGCAAAATTTGTAAATAATACCCACAACTATAACATTATATCAAATCCACACCATAATATTCAAAAATATATTTCGAGAAAATTATTCTTTATTCATAAAAGTTGGGGTCTTACACTAATAATACCAAAATGGATATTTTATTTTCAGCAATGATTTGCTTAACATAGGCCTGCTTGGGCTTTTTATTTATACCTCTAACGTTATAGTAAGCTAACATAAGATTATTGAGGGGTGTGTCCAGCTTTCCCTTTTCCTTTCCTCTTCTTAGCAGCTTAAAGATTTTTATTGACAAAGTTCCATTTTTGCTTTAGATCCTTCCCTTCCTTCTCATCAATAACCTTCAGCTTAGAGAGAAGAGGATTATGGGCAGCAGGAGATTCAGAATCTATCTTTTCTTGAGGACCAGAATCAAAGGCTATAGGGGAAAAGGAATTTGTAGTTTCCATAGGAGTAGTAGACAATGGAGGGGACAAGATAGCAGAGGCAAAGATATAGGGACATGATGGAAGCTAGGGAAGGACCAGGGATGACACCTAGGCCAGCAGGAATGGTATTTCCAGCAGAAGGGATTTTGGGAACCCATTTGAAGTTTGCCTTAGGACATTTTAGATGATAATATCCAAAAACTTGACAGGAGGGACAAGAAGGGGGCGGCTTTGGTATTCCACATCAACATTGACAAACATCTTCTCATGATTCTCTGAGTTGATCACAATAGCTTTAATAGAGGAAGGGAAGGAGGATGAAACAGAAATTTCAATACAAACTCGAGCAAAGGTCATATACTCATTCTTGGAGGTCATCTTATCAGAAAACAAAGGTTTCCCAATAGTGCCAACAAGGTAGCTAATACCTTCATTAGACTAGTAGGACAATGGGATCTGGCTTAGCTTTACCCAAATAGGATAAGTGGCACAATCCGATTTAGAGAACTCTACCCCTCCTTCTTTTTCTGGAGCACAATAGATTTTGAGGCGAAATGCTACGGCCCAGAGGCAAAGATGTTATCATGCTCAGCAATAGAGTTGAACTTGAAGAAGTAGTAACCCTTACTGTGAAGGAAAATCTTTGATAAGCCAAGGTTAGCCCCAAAGTCTTCTGGCTATTGGTTCGACAACCTTGTAAGGAAGAGTTGAGTGAAGAAAGTATCCAACTAAGCTTGAGGACCAAAACTAGTTCCCACGTACAAGTAACTCATCAGGGGGTTGGACAAGGATGTCACAATTAGAAGTAATAGGAGGGTAAAACGAGAGATCTTGAGGACTTCCCAGCAGTTTGTGAGACCACATTACTCCAAGTTTTAGGCATACCAGAAGCCGGACCTGGTAAGATTTCACATTATTCAGCAATAGATGGGGCTTGCGCCTTAAAGTGCAGGGGAGTCCCAAGCTCCCCCCTTGTTTCATGGTTCAACATACCGGTTTTGGTAGTCTCTCCCCCAGTTAGGGCAGAATGAGGAGGATTTTGAACGAACACCTTTCGGCCATTTCCAAAATTAGATAATTTCCCTTCCTTTACAAAATCTTGAACAGTAGTAAGGGGACACCATGTGCAGCGAGGAATTCCATAAGACGGAGATTTTTCTTGCGCTCAAACAGTGCTTCATCACGATCCTTGAGAGAGAAATGCTGGGCAGAAAGAAAGATTTCTTTTGCATTATCGCCCAAAATGGACCAATATTTACCTCACGAACAATGTCCAAAGCAGTAGATTCCTCTGAACTCTGACTAAGAGCCAGAGGAATAGGGTTACAGTTTGACTCCGCCATGCCATCACTGCTGACAACCAAGTGAGAAGGAGTAGCCGGCGAGTTTGGGTTAGAGACCCCATATTCAGTAAATAAGTCACGAGACCGTCTGCTTTCAGTGTTACCAGCTGATAGGTGAGAGTGGCTAACCATAATGTAAGAGAGGAGGAGGGGAGCCTAATCAAGAAGGAGTTGAAGAATAAGAGGGGAGCAAGGAGGGAGTAGAAAGAGATGAGAGGGAGGTTGGAGGAGGAGAGAGAGAAAGAGAAGGAGCCGGGAAAGTTAGGTGAGAGAGGGTGTGACGAACGAGATTTTTATAATTTAATTTTAATATTTATTGAAGTAAATAAATATTTTCGATGATTTATTTATTAGATTACATAATTAATTGATAAAATTGTGGTAGATTAATTTAATTATATGTGTTACATTTATTAAATTGATGTGGAGAATTTTATTATTCGATGTATGTAATTATGTGAGCTTATTATATTAAATGAAATATTTTATAAGCATAATTTTATTTTAATAATTAATTAGAGATTTAATAATTTAATATAATTAATTAATTAGAAAATTAATTATATGATTATGTGAATTTATGAGAAATTATTATATTTTATTTAAGTTAAAATTAAATAAGATATTTGAAATGGATGTGACATTATTTTAACCATATGATAAAAGGTTTTATTAAAATAAAGAGTTTTGAACCTAGTTTGCTAGCCAAATGAGGCCTTAGGAGGAGTTGAGGGCAGTTAAACCATGAATGGAATAACTGACCTCAACTCCTGCGCATAAAGGCTCAGTTGAGTTTAACTTACGTATTCTTCATTTGAGTTAATTGAGAGCTAGAGAGATTTCAGAGAGAGTTTGAGAAATCTTTGAGAAAGATTAGAGGGTAATTGTCATCCTTTTTATTTACGCTTGGGTAATTCTCTTCAACCCAAATGTTTATTTTACGTCTTTTAAAGTTTTTACGAATATGGCTTTCATTCTTTCTGTGAATCTCTATAAAATGAGAAAATGGTATGATTATGAGTTATGTATATGTTAAAATATATCATATCGTATTTTATTATATATATTGTATAAACCATATCATATGTTTCATGAAAATGCATCGTATATGATTGCTTCAAAATTACAGAGTATGGGTTATGGCAATATGGCCCTTATACGTAACTTTAATATGTCAACCATAATTTTTTCTACAAAATTTCCACTTATATGTGATTATGCATGATAAAACAAAAAAAAACGAAATTTGAATGGTTGGATTTGATTTTATAACGAATCCGTGGAGTTGAATTTTAGGAATTTATGTTCAACACTTCAAGAACATCAAGAACAGTACAATTTATATAATTTAATTATGTGATTAGGTGTTTTAATGGGTTAAAATCACTCTATAAATGTTGGGTATCGATTATATATGAATTCTAAATGTGGGTATGTTTAATTTGGAGAATTAATGATCATGTAGTGTTTAATTCGTTGAACTCTGTGTTCTTCGCGAACTGGGAATCAAATTTTGGAGTGTCGTGACGCGGCGCCAACTCCAGAATTGATGTCCCGCGCCGCAGCGCCAAGTACCAGGCCGCAGCGCCAAGACCCAGTACAAAAGTGGCGTTGTAGCGCCACTTAGCAGAATGTCCAGAAAATATTTTTTTTTAAGTATTCAAGTATAGAAATGTGATAGTAACTTAGTCTAATGAATATAAAAACTTGTTAGACATATAATGAGGTGTTAAAATAAATTCTTAACACGCCCATAACACAATTACATTTGAATTGAATGATCGAATGCATAGTTAGCTTATTGTTCGTGAAATCTATATTTTGACGATAAGTGTAGTAATTGACTAAGTATAGTCATGAATTCGAGTTAGACAAAAGAATAAACTTATGATGTTTAATACGTTGTAATTGACTGGTATTGTGAATGTAAATGATATGTAGGACTTAAATGAAGGAACGAGTTTAATTAAAGTGTAATCTACGCATGAGGCAAGTTTCCTAACCCTACTTGTTATCGTTATATAAGGTTGATTAATTCACCTTTCTACATTGAGCAAGTTCTCATTATTATTTATCAAGTCTGTCTTGTATATTAAAGTTATTAATCTTTCAAGCATTATGCTGTTATACAATACTTATTCTATTATATACCTTTTGAGATTCTATTCAAGTTAAGTTATCAATTATTGTTAAACCTTGTTAGACTAGCGAACCCTTTATGATTCGACTAATCCATAGTTGATGAGCGTTCTAAATTTTAGAACCCTTGATGAATTATCCAAACCAAACTTCCTTTGGTGCGGACTCGAATGTCAAACTGAGATGAACAACCCTGTATAGGGGAATTACTTATGCGTTATCGTTAAGATACTGTGCACAATATGGTACTAAGGGTTGATCCCCCTAAGTACAAGAAGAAGAGTCCATAGTCTTATGACTGTTAATGGTTTCAAGTATAACCCTTAATAACCTAGGACATAGTTCAAGGTCTTATGACCCTCAGAAATATTTTGATTCTTGTTATTCATTCTTGATTCAAAAGTTGAGCTTTTATTTCAGAAGTCTTTGATTTATTCGCATGTTATTATTTCATTATTATATTGTTATACTTGTGGGTAATCGTGCTCACTCTTGCGTAATAATAACATTGCAGTTAAGAACGAAAGAGCAGACGAACCTTCCACTAGTAAAGGCAAGGGTAAGCTTAGAAAGTAATGAAGATTGATTATTTATGTGGTTATGTAATGATATTTAGAATTGATGTTACTTAAGACTTATTTGTTTATGTTTCCACACAGATGATTTAAGGTTAGAGTAACCTGGGATTTATTTATTATGTAGTTGATGTAACCCCATAAGGGGAGATTTATTATTATTTCTATCTATTGCATGGTTTGCATTTATTTATGGGTAGATAGATGGATGATGTTTGTACTGTGAACACCAAATCCTGTGGAAAGTATCGGATTTGGGGGTGTCACAGAGAGAAGGGGCCGGGAAAGTTAGGTAAGTCCTAGGGGCGGGAGAAAATTTGAAAAGTCTAGAGAGAGGGCAGATCAAAAATCTAGAGAGAGAAACATCTTGACACCTTCACCTTTAATTGTGTGTAGTCTTTATGTAATCGTCTCACATATAGCACATGATCATACTTGAGTTCAATACCACAAGTTTAACTTACAAGTTATATGTCATTAAAACATAAAAAGGTCATGTAATCATTTGTGCCTTACAACTTGATCATTCAATACTCAGTAGTCATGCTTGTATATAGACAACACATGTATACTTTACTCACATAATTCATATTTTAGAAATTTCCCTTTCATGAACCATATATTAACCAAATGATGTTCATGCTAATATATCTGTAGGCAGAGTGAGTCCTAATATACATGCTTGAATGGTCATAACGTACTTTACTCATTTCTTGATGACATTAACTTTCTCATTCTAATTTTTTTTGAATTTTACACTAAGTCAACTTAACATATACAAGGCATATTAGCATATAACTCTCATGCATTTACAACATATATTAAAGTCACATATGCATGCTCAAATGGTCAGAACTTACAAGATAAAGGTCTTGGTCAAGTTCACTTTGAAACTACAATTTCATTTCAAGACAACAAGTATTGTGTCAATCATTGCTATACTTGTTCATCCTATATGCATGTGTTTCCATGTGCATTTTAAAACAGTTTACAAGCTTGTTCTACCATGTACTAACAAGTTAGCATGAACAAAGACTGAACAAAAATTATCAGGGCTGGTGCAGGCCTGGTGCAGCTGCGCTGCACCCTAGTACAAATAGGGCGCAGCTGCGCCATGCCAGAAACAAAAACTGACTTTGGGTTACGGCACAGCTGCGCTGCACCCTAGTACAACTAGGGCACAGCTGCACCATGCCTGCATCAGATAGTAACTTGCTCTGTTGGGCAGTTCAACAACCCACTATACAAAATCCTTATAAAATTGTTTCTAACATAACCCAACACATTTATAAGTATGTATAACTCTAAGAGACATAACCCAAACCAACTATCAACCAATATATGCATGCTTAATTCAAGAAATCTTAACAAAACTCAACTAAGAACATAAATTGGGATTTTCATACCTTTTGAGGTAATTGAGTTGCAATACTCTCACTCCTTACAAGCTCCTTAGCAAATAAATCTCAGCAATTGCAATAAGGAAGATAAAGGTCTTATTTATTGAAGAATGGTTAACTAGATAATGCGATTACCTCACAAATCAAACCATTGAATTTCAAGAATGTATAATGGGTAGGAGAGAGTTGGTGATTCACTCATGAATCCCACTCCCCATCCATTTATTGCTCTAGATTGATGAATTTGAGATGAAGAATAGAGTAAGCTTGCTAGCTTTCTTTTATTTTCACGTCGAAGAAAAGAATGGGCTCCTTGTTATGGGATAAAAGAACAATTCTCAACATTTGCAAACAATGTAATACAACACTTGGTTAAAACCATATATACATATAATATAAACTTTGGTCATAAAATATGTATACATAATTCATTTCACATAACATATGTTATAATGATTTGAAGGGCATACAATGTATTTGTAAGAACATGAATTTTCAGAAAATATTAAAATAAGAATTTAGTAAATAAAATTCTTAAAGCATGAGATGGGTTCGAACAAGAATATTTAATTGTGTTACGAGGTATGTAATATTGTATTACATAGATTTAGCAAAAAAAAATATTGTATTACATAGGGTAATATGAGCTATGTAATAAGTGAGGATGTGTTTAATATATATATATATATCGTTATTATATATTTGTTATAAATTATAGAGATGAATTAGTAAAGAAGATGGATAGAAATTTATCTAATAATTTATGTGAAATTATTTTATTATAGTAAGCCGGTGACATTAAAATATCATTGATAATCACCAATTTCTTGAGTATTTGTATGAGTATGTATCAAGTCTAAGGCAGTGTAACCATACTCTTTAATGGTGGATGTATAGGAGCTGGGCTAAACGATTCCTTCAGAGAGCGGAGGTATATACGAATTAGTAACCGATCTAACTCACTATGAAAACAGTGTAGACGAGACAGAAACTAACTTGTTAGTTGTTTGTGCGAAACCACTTAGTGTACTATATTGAGTACTATTAAAGACTCGAGGTGTGCTAGATTTAGACTTATATGCATGTACGTTGTTGACGAAAGTAGAAAATCGATATACCTTTAAAGTGGTTAGAGAATTATTACGTAATTCGTTATGCGGCAAGAAGTGAAGGCGAAAGGAATGTGTGTATGTGTTTTATATTCGAGTTTTGTGTTATTGGTGGTAAGAAACCGTAAAGGAGATGTTATAGTTGGTAGAGCTTTAAAAACTCGAAGTATGATCCTTAAGGAAAATAGTAACCGATGATGTGGAGTCAAAGAGGGTATTGATGTTAGATGAGTTAACACTTAAGGAGGATATGTAAAGTATTTAGAAGTGTAGATTTTAGTTCTGCTGATGCAGAACTGGTCTGTCACTAATTTTGGTATGGCGCAGCTGCGCCATTTCCAAGTCTGTGACCAGCGTAGCTGCGCCAGTCTGTAAAAAATCCTGAGTCAGTTTATGAAATGTGATTGCAAGCCATACATACTAATAACTCTTATAAGGTCATGAATGGTGACTAAGTGTTCATTTGGTTAGGAAAACATGACTTGAATAAAGATTTAATTAATTAACCCAGATTAGATATGGTTAATTAAGTGGTATTATAGAATATTATATTCTATTAGAAGAATGCATACTAATTATATATTTCTAATAAAGGATATTAAAATAATTTCTAATATAAGTTATTTTAATAAAAGGAAGAAATGTTATTTTTGAATAATAATATTACCTTATATATTTTTGTATAGGGTATGATTAATAATATAGTAAATGTATTAAAACGTATTTGCTATATGTAAATAAATTGATGGAAACAATTTATTATAATAAAAAATAAACTTATTATCTATTTTCTATATATAATATATGTACATGTAGTTAATTGATATTATATTAAAAGAATAATAAGTGTGGAGAATGAGAGAAGCTCTTATCGAGCTTGTAAAATATGCATTGTGTGGCACAGTGATGCGATATATTGTTTTATAATATTAATTATTGTTATGGACAATATACTAGTATCTAGTAATTATTTGATGGTATATTGAATTATTATTATTGCGAGTGATAGCATGATAATAAGTATATTGGTTATAAATATTATAAGATTTATATTTATTGTGATAATTAACCATATAAACGTTAATCAATTGTTATAGAGATTAATAATTGATTTACGAGAAATGGATTAATTAATACTATTAATTAATTGATAAGATAAGTAATTTATTAATTTCCATGTGCATGTATGCGATATTAAAAGTATAACGTATGGTAGTTAACTATATATTATACGAAGTGTAAAGTGTGGTATGACTATATTATTATAGAAACCATATATTAAGAGTTATTGAAACTATATGATATGAATACATCATGAAATGTGTATGTGACAATATGTATATGGGCATATATTAAAATAATATACCATAAACATATTGTAAACTATTATTTTAATAAAATATACCGGTGTGATAAAATGTACATGGATTATATGTATATTATATTTCCATATCACATCTACTACCTTAAAATATTAATTATAAAAATCGAATTGTGACATTATGTTATAACCCATGTATGGATGTTATATGTATACAATATAACCTAAGAATAGGGTTGTGTATATATGTGTATAGCCTATGTTTTGCAAGATTGCTGAGATTTCCTCTCTTGTCCCAAATTAAGTGTCACAAAGGACATAAATAGTGACTTAGAAGCTAAGTTACGTATTTCTCCAAGTGGCTATGGAATAAGTGATCATGGCTAGCAAGATGGCTGGTATTGAGTTGTTGAACAACTCCTTAAAAACCTTTGTTTCCTCCCTTTACACCATGGACTCCAATCTTGTGTAATGCCATTGTCTAGTCCAAATTTCCTTTATAAATAGAAGCATGATTTTCAGTTTTTGTTGTTGGTAACTGTCTAAGTTTGAAAGCTTTAAGTGGCTGAGCAACTGTAGAAGCATATTCAGTGGGTGAGGAGTCAAATTCAAGCTTAAGAAGGTATAAGTTCTAGTTAAGTTCTTGAAATGGGTCTTGTTTGATTCTTGGAATTTCTTGAATTCATATGTCAAGTATGATGAATTAACATGTTATTATATGTTTAAGAAGTTCACTTACATGTATGAACTCTTTTATGATGGTTGGAACAAGTTTTAAATCGTTAGTAATCAAGTTGGTTGTTACTCTGCAAACAGAGTCTGCTTACTGCCTCTGATCCTGACATAGTGCAGCTACGCCTTATTTATACTGGGGTGCAACGCAGCTGCGCCGTACCTTAGATTCAGTTACTAAATTCTGCTGGACTAAGTCGGGGCAAACTTGGTTCTATAACTTCTATATACATATAAAGGTGGTATAACATGTTTTATAAAGCTTTATTATGTGTTGTAAAGTGATCAACATGATTAGTGAAAGATGTAAAACAAAAACTTAATGTTTTGAAAATAAACTTTGATGAGACTTATGTTCTAAGAGTTTTGATCTTAGTAGGCTATACACATAACTGAATTCTAAACTAAAATGAGCATGAGTTATGAAATATAGTTATTGTATTCATGGCCAACTTATTAGGCTTTGTGTTAGAAAATATTTTAAACAAAAAGCTTGATATATCAAAGAAAGTATGCATGAATATTACATGATGTTCATTCTGATCTTATGAAGATGTTAACATGCCTTTGTTAGGTTTGTAATATTCATGAGCGCAATCAAATTGCAAAAATAAGCGGAAACGTGTAAAATCAGAGTTTTAAAATTTTACAAACCATATACTCGGATCATCTTTTATGAATAATTATTAATTAAACGAAAAAGAAAGAACAAGAATCATACCCTTGAATATTCGAGCTTCCTCAGGTACAAGTTCACCTCCAATCTTTTTCGCGTTCAACTTGAATCCACCGGGTTTGGTTCCTTCCTTTGATCAATGTTAGCCACCCAAGTGTTTGGCCTCTAGAGGTGATCCACCAAGAAAGAAGAAAGATTCAAGAATATGAGTGTTTGGCAAAACACTAGTTTTTCTATCTCTCATAGAAAAAGAGCGTACACTCCCAACTATTGGAATTACATGTTGTCAAAAAGCCAACAACAACTCTAACCACTTCACCCATAATAAGACTCCTCTTATTTATAGATGTAGGAAACCCTCCTTAACAATTAAGGAATTGGATTTTATTTTAATTAATTAAATTTCTTTAATTAATTAAGCTCCATAATCTTATTAGAGATAATTAATTAAACTCATTTTAATTAATTAGTCTCCTAATCTAATTAGGATATATGAGAGTACTTTTATTAATTAATTCTCAAACACCTTTAAGAATTAAATAATAATAATAGTAATAGTAATAATAAGACTCCTCTTACTAATTTATATTTATTATTTCTAAAATATTAAATAATAAATATTAAGCTATTTAATTTATTCTATCACCATAGATTAAATTAAATATACTTAACTTATTATTATGATTATGCCATTATCTTCTTAAATAATTATTCTTCCTTTTATGGTGTGACCCTTTAGGTTCTCCATATTAAACCGATTGTGGACAAATCAATTAGAACAATTCTAATCTTATTTAAATAAATAAATCAAAATATTAATTTATTTAAATAAATAATATTTATTCTACAACAGGGATAAGCCTCCCTAGCGATCAACGACTTTTCAGATAATATAGATTTCAACATTAATCATAAAAGAACCTTTGAATAAATAGTTACCATATAATTCAATCCTTCCACCATACAATGTCCCAATTAAATATAAGACGTAGAATTACTGTCAAGTCTTATTTTATTTAATTATACGTATTTCGACTCTTAAATGCATAACTTCAAATAATGCAAATTAGATACTCCATTCTAATTTCATTATGCCTTAGCCAAGGACTACTGGGTTGTCATTTATCGAATCACATAGGACATTTCTCTTCTTTTACTATAAGCGGTAGATTCTTTATTGATCATACATTATCTCTATGTACAACTTATTATACCCAAGCATACCCCAAACCCAAAGGGTCTTAAGGAATAAGTCAAAGTATAACTCATCATACACAAGATACTATGATGATCTCAAGTCCAAGGATCACTTGTACTACTATCACTACAGGAATTCATATTGACAGACAAGTAAAACTCCATTAGGTATTTCTTAGCGAGCCACGTCCAGTGAACTTATTCTCTAATAAGCACATACATATATACTTACTTTAGTGTCTCCACACAAATGATCATGAGATCAATCATCCTCATCCAATGAGCAAGCAACGTATGTACCAATCTATCCTGATTCACTAATCCTCAATTTAGTAATCCAACGATTGGGAACTATTTTAGTTTTAAGCTTTCTACGAATTTATATCTCAGTAGAATGATCATCATCATTATTCTAAAAGCATTGCTTAAAACTATGTGTTTATCACATATTATAAAACAGCATCATGTAGATAATTAAAAGTCTTTAATAAATTAATACTTTTATTAATAAATGAATAAGATTGTTTCAAAGTATATGCTTTATCATCAAACATGATTGGCTTGTGTGCATACTACTTTCAATCTCCCACTTGTACTAAAGTCAATCACCATGGTATCTCATACCCTTCTTCTCTAAGTGACGATTATCCTGCTGTTGGATGAGCTTTAGTTAATGGATATGTAATGTTGTTCATGAGAGTCCACTATCTCTATAGTGATTTCCCATATTTCAATGATTCTTATAATCAAATGAAAGTGCCACAACACATGTTTAGATTCAAGATGAGACTTAGGAACTATTCCTAGTTCTTTAATGAACTTTTCATCCAAACAATCAACTTGTAGCTTCATTTATAGTTATATACTTTGTCTTTATCACTAAACCATCAACTCTTTGCTGTTTGAAACCTTTCTAATTCACTGTATAGTGATCTTCTCCAGAATATGACTGATCATCATCAAGTCTCGTATATTTCATTGCATACATGATTGTCACTCATGCGATCTCTCTTTTCAGGAGTCTATGGGGACTATTAAGAGAGATACACTCCATGGCCATCAACATGAGACATTTCTTGGAGTTTGCCATGCTAAACAACTTTACCATCAAATGAATATACGTTTCTTGGGTTAAGTCGAGCATCCTTTTTAATCTATATATATAGATTTGTATCTCCAATTAAGATACTCTTCCCAAATCATTCATGGAGGAATGTTTAGACAATTTTATCTTTACTGATTGCAGCATTGGCATGTCATTCCTTATCCGTAGTATATCAATATATAATACTAGGAATGTCATGACGCTCCCACTGACCCTTTTGTACATAGGTTCATTCTTGTTTTTGATAAAATTAAACTCTTTTGATTGTCTCATCAAAACGAATGTTCCATATTTGAGAAGCTTTATTCTATCCATTTATCTGAGTGTCTACAACTCTTACCTCATCGTATGTAACTGGATCATCATCTTCTATGATATGTACCTCATCATCATCATTTATGATGAATCCATACCTCCCAGGTATCTTCGGTACTATTCCAGATTTACGATTCGATTGTTATACAATAGGTCTATCTACAGGTTCCTCTTATTTGACTTATAGTGTTTTGTGGTTCTTGAACTCTTCAAGATCTATTATCCTCCCACTAGCCCTTCAATGATAAACACCTTTATCTTAGAAGGCAGCTTGTTTCGCAACAAACGCCTTTTTGTTAAGTAGGATTATAGAACATATAGCCTAAACTTACTTTAGGATGTCCCACAAATCCTTGTCAAATCTTATCACAAACTTACCATTTGAAACATTTTCACATAAGCTGGACAACCCTTAGGAATCCTCCTTGTCCATAACTTTTATGGAGTCTTGTGGCCGGATTTTGAGGTTACCTTTTTGTAGATATGCAGTCATTTCTAAGACATGACCCTAGAAGGATACTGGAATGTCGGTAAAATCATTATGGACCGCACCATGTCCAACAACGTACGATTTTTCCTTTCAGATACATCAATCAATTATTGCGTATCAGGAGGAGTCCATTGTGAGAAAACCATTTGAGATGATCTAGAAACTTATTGCACAAGTATTTATTCATTGATCTAATCAAAGAATCTTAATACTTTGCCAATTTATTTCACTTCTGAATTCTTTGAACCTTTCAAATAATTCATACTTGTATTTCAATAAATACACACATTCAACTCTTTAAATGATCACCCCCTTTTCTTATACTAGTTTGTTCAATTTGCAAAATATATTTACACGTAAGTCAAGTACAAAAAATCCATTAAGTAATATTTCAGTTCTATACGAAACATTATTATTATAAATAGAACAACAATTGTTCTTAAATATAATACCAAATATTTTATTGTCCAACAATAAAATGGAAATAATGTTTCTAACGAGAACTGGAATACAATAACAACTTATTGACTTAATAGATTTGCCCGTAGGCAATGCTAAACTATAAGTTTCTATGGCTAATGCAGCAACCTTTGCTTCATTTCCCACACATAAGATTACTTATCTTTGTTTAGCTTTCTACTTCTGCTTGGTCCCTTCATAAATCTATACTTATGATAACCAAAGTAGGTATCCAATACCCAAGTAGAACCTTGACTTAAAGAAAATTTATTTTAAATCATGAACAAGTTTGTATTTGTAACAGAAACTTCACTAAGCGTCTTTTGGTTAGCCTCTGCAAGATGCTTCTTCCAGATTCTTTCCAGTATCCAGGCTTATTGCAGTGGAAGTAAACTCCTTCGCTATCCGTATCAGTTTTGTTCTTATTATCCTTTGTTTTTGCCTTTCTATTTACCTTCTTTGAATCGTTCTTCTTTTCAGAAGATCATTTGGCCCTACCAGTAAGACTTGATCTTTCTTGGTTGGAAAGTGACTCTCAACATTTTTCAACATGTTAGGCAAATCAGCGAGGCTGATATCTAGCTTGTTTATATGAAAAATTCACAACAATTGTGAAAGGAGTCCGGGAGTGAGTGCAAGATCAAATCTTGGCTCAACTCTCCATCCATGACAAAACTCGTTGTCCTAATTGATCAATCAAATTGATAATGTTAAGGACTTTTATATATACTGTAGTGTCATCGGTCATTCTAGATCGGAAGAGCTCCTTAGATATCTGATATCTATCAGTCCTACTTTCCTCACCACCAACTACTTGATGGCAGAAATATAGCAGGAGCATCCATAGTTTCATGTTGACGCTGAAGCTCGTTACTCAAGGATGCGAGCATGATGCATTGAGCCAACTGTGCATCATCTTGCCACTTTCTAAAAATAGCAATCTCTTCCTCAGAGGCATTATCTGCAACCATTGCAGGGATAGGCGTATTAAGGATATAAGATAGCTTTTCAGCCATGAGGACTATTCACAATTTCCTTAACCAATCCGTTTAATTCGGTCCGGTTAATTTAGCATCTAATATGCTTCCCAGTGATAGTAATTTAGACATTAAAAAATTCTGTAAATGAATTTATAATTAACAACATTTTAGCATACATTATTTTATTAATCACCAAAATAAATTAGGTCTTATTTTAAATTTGTGTCTCCCACTATTTTCTTCAAACTATATTACCCTCAATAATATAGTTCGGCATAATCTAATTAAAGATATGCTAGTGAGAATAAGGATCTCATTTCAAATGTATATAGCCTTATGGTGACACAACAAACTATATATAAATAAATAGGTAGACAACTCTTGTCAATTACATCAACTATGTAACTCTTTGTATCTTGCCTCTTAAATCATAATGGTCAAGTGTGTGCACATCCAAATTAAAATGATTTAAGTTAAGTCCAACCTAGCACTCCATATATTCAAAAAAGAAAAATATTGTCCTTGTGGTGACACAACAAAATAATATTGTTCAATTTTCTTTATAAGCATCAAATGTGATAAAATTAACATCTCAAAAAATTAAGATAAGCCTTGCAGTGACACAACAAACTTATAATAATTAATTGATACTCTATTATTTTTATCATGCTAGAAGGCGACGTTTGATATTCCAAATATCTTTGAACGCTTAGGACTTAATATAAAATATTTGAGGGGTTTGTTATTAATTTGTCTCATCTTGTTTAGCTCGCATGCACATATATATATAAAATATGCGTCGTATTAATAAACATGCGAAGCATGTTTGCATAATATATAATATATATAGTATAAGCATACATATATAGAATACTATATTCTACCCGAATTGATTATGGACTTTTATTCTAGTTTGGTTCACTAGAGCCACCAAGTGAACCAAAAGGTCAAACCCTAGGGGTGCAAGAATTAATATTTAAATATAACTATTTCATTTAAACCCGGGCTCCATTACAAACGGGTCTTCAAACGCTCCTTGCTCCTTGATCTCCAATTCTTCAAAATTAATTCTAACTATTCCTATTACAAAACTATTTAAAATAAATGGAAACTTGATCAGCAGTCAAGGGGAAGTACATAGGAGGGAGATTGAATTTATATTAAGAAAAATTAGAGAAGACGAGGTACGCAGACCTCATTTAATAAAACACATACATTCATGCATCCAACTAAAATAGATTTCAATCATATTGGTCAATAGTCCATAATCAATCCCATTTATTATCATACACATCACCATATGCATCATCAATAAATAACATTCATCTCATGAATAATAAACATTCAATATATATTGATATCATTTAATGGGCAAATTTAGTTAGTATAAAATCTAATTTTGAATTAAAATAAACTCCTTTATTTTTAATCCAAATTTAAATCAAAATAAACCCTTTTATTTTAATTTATCCAATTTTGAATAAAATAAACTATTTTATTTTAATCAAATTATTTAATCAAAATAAACTCCTTTATTTTAATTAATTATGGAATCCAATTCCAAGTAAAAAAAACTCTTTTAATTAAAGGAGACACGGATTCTCTTTCCTATTTACAAATAAACTCTTTTATTTTGAATAATATGAAATCTTATTTCATATCTAAATAAACTCCTTTATTTAAGGAAATACGGATTCTCTTTCCTATTCATAAATAAACTCCTTTGTTTTGAATAATATGAAATCTTATTTCATATCTAAATAAACTCATTTATTTAAGGAAACATGGAATCGAATGTCAACTCCAAATAGTTATCATGGAATCCAATTCTAACTCTAATTAGTTACCTATTCTAATTAGTTACCATACATATGTTTACGTTATATATATATATATATATATACACGGTCAGGATCAAGAGCACTCTCCTTAAATAGCACTCTACAATCAAAACGACGTAGTTTTTGGAGGACGCGGTGGCATTTTTGTAAATACGCGGTGGCATTGTATTTACAAAAATACCACCGCGTCCTCCAAAAACTACGTCGTTTTGATTGTAGAGTGCTATTTAAGGCGGAGTGCTATTTAAGGAGAGTGCTCTTGATCCTCTCTGTATATATATATATATATATATATATATATTAAGCTTAAGGAATACTTTGGATGAAGCAAGCAACAGAAAATCAACACATTGATTTTCGCGAAAAGATTAAGCTTGTATTATATTTTATATTTATTAATATATACAACGCGAGACAAGAATCGTAACATAGTACCGTTTTTTTTTATAAATTTTATACAACAAAATTATGTCCAATTAAATTGTTCTAAACACATATTAATATTGTAATAACCCATATTTTAAAAAAAAAATATTAATTAATTTTATTTTATAAAATTATATTTAAATTGGAAAAGGTAAATAATTTTGTTTCCCTCTTTTCTTCCTTGTTTTGTTTGGAAAATTAAATTATTTTAGTAGATAATTAAATAACTGATTAAATGGGAATTGAGGAAGATAATTCATTTTGTTAAAGTCTTGTGGTAAAATCATTCGGAGCGGGAAGCTACTTGGGAGATGAAGGAGTCTATTCGAGCGGAGTATTCGCATCTTTTGATAATTTGGTACGTTCATTCTTTTGATTCCGGGGACGGAATCCTTTTTAAGGGGTAGGTGATGTAATACCCGGTAAAAAAAATATAAAAAAATTTAAATCCATGTTTTAATTGGGTTTTCTTATATTTGGGCCAAATTGTATTTAATTTGTGTGGACAATAATAAGTAAGGGATTCCATTAATTTGGGCCTTTAAAACTAATTGGGTCTAATTTATATTTGTGTAATTTTAAAATTCTATTAAAATTTGGAGAGTTAATAATATATATTAATTAATAAATAAAAAGTAAAACCCTAATCTATCTCACGTATCTCTAATAACTGACTGAGAAAAGAAAAAGAAGAAGCGCAGCCGCATTACAGAGAAGGGAGAAAAAGAAAGGAAACGAACTCAGTTAAGTTAAGGTATGTAAATTTATTTTCTGTATATTAGTGTAATCAATTATTTTGGGCAAAGAAGATCGCATATGTGAAGGAAGTCGACTGAGACGGGCACAATATAATAGATCAGTTCATATCATTATAGTTGGTCTAGGAGATGACAGTATTTAAGATGACTTCTTATATTTTAATAATTACCATAGTTGATATTGTCATTATAATTCACATGAATGTTGAATAAGAAAAAAGAAGAAGAAAAAAAATTCGAATCATGTCAAGCATTGAGTTATGATATACATATATATATATATATATATATATATATATATATATATATATATATAACAGTATAGCAGTTTTTTTTTAGATTAATATAATTATTGCCTTGGGTTGTTTAAAAAAATATATATATATAATAAAATCGTGGGCATGTGAAGAAAAGCTAGTTGCTGAACTATTTATTGAACGAATGATGTAAATAATATATATAGTATATTAAGATGACTGATTTGTTAAAATATAATAATAAAAAAAAATGCTAATGTGCTCAAACTTTACAGATAATAAGATGTCCTACTGAATAAAAAGATGGTTGCAAAATATGATTTTTATTCCTTCTTATATTAAATCTTTGTCATGTGTGAAACATAAACGTTTTACGAATTAGAGATAATTTTAAATATTTTGGGTATTCGAATCGTTTTTAGATGAAGAATTTTTTTTGTGATTTTGAATTATTTTTCGAAGAATACGTTTACAAGAATTAAACTCAAAGATATTAGCGACGGCCCGCACCAATGGTGGAGCATGTGATTTAATTTGATGCAACACGAAGAACCTTGCCAAGGCTTGACACGGTAGCTGACGAATCGGTTACAAGTACAGTGATGATTACGTGGACCGATGACTTATCCGCGTTGATCGTTACAAATGGCGGCGCTACGTCGTAACTAAATTATTTTTTTTTGTAGCTTATTTGAATTCTGAGGACGGAATTATTTTTAAGGGGTGAAAAATGTAATAACCCATATTTTAAAAAAAATAAATATTAATTAATTTTATTTTATAAAATTGTATTTAAATTGGAAAAGGTAAATAATTTTGTTTCCCTCTTTTCTTCCTTGTTTTGTTTGGAAAATTAAATTCTTTTAGTAGATAATTAAATAACTGATTAAATGGGAATTGAGGAAGATAATTCATTTTGTTAAAGTCTTGTGGTAAAATCATTCGGAGCGGGAAGCTACTTGGGAGATGAAGGAGTCTATTCAAGCGGAGTATTCGCATCTTTTGATAATTTGGTACGTTCATTCTTTTGATTCCGGGGACGGAATCCTTTTTAAGGGGTAGGTGATGTAATACCCGGTAAAAAAAAATATAAAAAAATTTAAATCCATGTTTTAATTGGGTTTTCTTATATTTGGGCCAAATTGTATTTAATTTGTGTGGACAATAATAAGTAAGGGATTCCATTAATTTGGGCCTTTAAAACTAATTGGGTCTAATTTATATTTGTGTAATTTTAAAATCTTATTAAAATTTGGAGAGTTAATAATATATATTAATTAATAAATAATAAGTAAAACCCTAATCTATCTCACGTATCTCTAATAACTGACTGAGAAAAGAAAAAGAAGAAGCGCAGCCGCATTACAGAGAAGGGAGAAAAAGAAAGGAAACGAACTCAGTTAAGTTAAGGTATGTAAATTTATTTTCTGTATATTAGTGTAATCAATTATTTTGGGCAAAGGAGATCGCATATGTGAAGGAAGTCGACTGAGATGGGCACAATATAATAGTTCAGTTCATATCATTATGGTTGGTCTAGGAGATGACAGTATATAAGATGACTTCTTATATTTTAATAATTACCATAGTTGATATTGTCATTATAATTCACATGAATGTTGAATAAGAAAAAAGAAGAAGAAAAAAATTCGAATCATGTTAAGCATTGAGTTATGATATACATACATATATATATATATATATATATATATATATATATATATATATATATATATATATATATATATATAACAGTATAGCAGTTTTTTTTAGATTAATATAATGATTGCCTTGGGTTGTTTAAAAAAATATATATAATAAAATCGTGGGCATGTGAAGAAAAGCTAGTTGCTGAACTATTTATTGAATGAATGATGTAAATAATATATATAGTATATTAAGATGACTGATTTGTTAAAATATAATAATAAAAAAATGATTAGCTTATTATAATTTAATTTGGATTGTCTTGTAAAATTGATGTAATTGGAGGAATTAATTTCATAGTAGTATGAATTATAATTATTAGGTAAATCCCACTTGATGGAGAAGCGTCACTACCAGCATCAATATTTTCCGCATAAACTGGGAAGCTATCATTTGATAATGGACTATTCCATAATTTCTGATATTACTTATAAGAAGGAATAAAAATCATATTTTGCAACCACCTTTTTATTCAGTAGGACATCTTATTATCTGTAAAGTTTGAGCACATTAGCATTTTTTTTTTGCATTCTACCATTAAACGTGTTGGACAATTAATGAACTTTTGCATGCTAAAGTTCTAATTATAAATAAGCCATTCGATCGGACGGAGAGAATTTAGTACGAGTTAAAGATGGAAGCATATTTTGCAAATATATTTAAATTAATTATTATTATTTTGTTCGGACGAAAAGAATTTAAAGAGTTGTGCTTAGTATATAAATTTTGGAGTATTAATAATTGATTTAAGGCGATGATTAAATGTACCTTGAATGAATTATGAATTACCTTGGAATTTTTAGTTGGATTGTTTTTAATTTAAGGTGAATATGTTTAGGTTGCGAATAACGTTTCGTATTGGATATCATTGGCATGTGAGGGTAAGATTTTGTGGAGTGTGCTATAAATGGGTTGGAAGTATGAGGTACAGATTCCGTACTCTTTCAGCGATACTTTTGTTACATTTGATTTATTCATTTTATTTCTCGTTTCAAATTCTATTATTATTTCACATAATTGTTTCTTGTGAAATTCATATAATTGTTTCATTTTGGAGTTGACACATTGGACTCGTAATTGTACTGATCTTTGAATTAGGATATCATGTTCAGTATTTATTTTTGATAATTGTAGAGCGGTACATGTTACCTTCTTTTGAGACCTTGTGACCATAATTTGATTTGGTTCAACATGTACATATAGAACCCCTTTAGTTGGTATTATGTCGTATGTGTTGTGACATGGTATTTTTGTTAGAATATACTGTAGGGTATACCCGAGCTATAACCACCTGTGGGGGTACCACATGCATGTCGTCTTGGCACGAGAGGCATGACACTTTCCGTGGCAGTGTGATTAGTCCACGACGTCTCCGTTTTGGGTTCAGGAGGAAGTGGGCCGTTTGGTGTTTTATTGTGGGAGGCGTATGGGTTAACCCTAATTTTCTGTTCTGCGGATTGGTGATGTTGTGCCAAACACACCTATCCGATTTGCATACATTTGGATTCACGGTCCAATGTGTGATTTGCCTGTGTGGCATTATTTTGACTTGCCTGTGTGGCATCATTTTGAGTTGCCTGTGTGGCATGGTTTTGACTTGCCTGTGTGGCATCATTTTGACTTCCCTGTGTGGCATGGTTTTGACTTGCCTGTGTGGCATTGTTTTGACTTGCCTATGTGACAAGGTATATTTCTGAGCTCAATCGGTATGAAATAACCCCAACCATTTGTTTCAGCCTATTATTTTATTGTATTAGTTGTTGGCTTCTGTTCAGTTTAATTCATCGTATTAGTTACTTCAGTTCGTTATTTCTTTAATATTCTGTCTGTTTCATTAATTCTGTTGGTTCAAATATATTCTATTCAAATCTTCCGAGATTTTATTTTTGTTAGAGGCAATATTTTGTCTCAGTTGATTTTGTATTTTAGTTGTATATCTTTTGTATCATTATATCCGTACTGGGCAATTGGCTCATGATGTGTTTTTTTTTCCGGCAGGTTTGCAGGGGTGATTCAGGGCTAGGGTGATGAGAGAGTTTCCTTTGACCATCTAGGTTGTTTCGAATTTTAAGTTTTGATTATTGTGACTCTATTTGGAGAATTGTATTTAGTATGCTATTAATGGATCACCACAATTAATGTTTTGAGGTTGTTAGTGCTCTGTTTTCTTATTTTGAGGTTTGTTGTGCTTTGCACGTGACCTCCCTTTCCTTTTCGGGAAGGGGGTGTTACAAATATACATATCAAATTAAAACAATTAATAATCCGCATAAAGGTTTGGCTCTGATACCACTGTTAAGTTTGTAATATTCATGAGCACAATTAAGTTGCAAAACTAAGAAAAAACGTGTAAAATCAGAGTTTTAAAATTTTACAAACCATATACCCGGATCATCCTTTATGCACAATTATTAATTAAACGAAAAAGAAAGAACAAGAATCATACCCTTGAATATTTGAGATTCACCAGGTACAAGTTCACCTCCAATCTTTTTCGCGTTTAAGTTGAATCCACCGGGTTTGGTTCCTTCATTTGATCAACGTTAGCCACCCAAGTGTTTGGCCTCTAGAGGTGATCCACCAAGGAAGAAGAAAGATTCAAGAATATGGGTGTTTGGGAAAACCCTAGTTTTTCTATCTCTCATAGAAAAAGAGAGTACTCTCCCAACTATTGGAATTACATATGTTATCAAAAAGCCAACAACAACTCTAATCACTTCACCCATAATAAGACTCCTCTTATTTATAGATGTAGGAAACCCTCCTTAACAATTAAGAAATTGAGTTTTATTTTAATTAATTAAACTCCTTTAATTAATTAAGCTCCATAATCTTATTAGCGATAATTAATTAAACTCTTTTAATTAATTAGCCTCCTAATCTAATTAGGATATATGAGAGTACTTTTATTAATTAATTCCCAAATTCCTTTATGAATTAAATAATAATAATAGTAATAATAATAATAAGACTCCTCTTATTAATTTATATTTAATATTTTCAAAATATTAAATAATAAATATTAAGCTATTTAGTTTATTCTATCACCATAGATTATATTAAATATACTTAATTTATTATTATGATTATGTCATTAACTTCTTAAATAATTATTCTTCCTTTTATGGTGTGACCCTTTATGTTCTCCATATTAAACTGATTGTGAATAAATCAATTAGAACAATTCTAATCTTATTTAAATAAATAAATCAAAATATTAATTTATTTAAATAAATAATATTTATTCTACAATAGGGATAAACCTCCCTAGCGATCAACGACTTTCCAGATAATATAGATTTCAATATTAATCATAAAAGAACCTTTGAATAAATAGTTATCGTACAATTCAATCCTTCCACCATACAATGTCCCAATTAAATATAAGCCATGGAATTACCGTCAAGTCTTATTTTATTTAATTATATGTATTTCGACTCTTAAATGCACAACTTCAAATAATGCAAATTAGAAACCCCTTTCTAATTTCATTCTGCCTTGGCCAAGGACTAATGGATTGTCATTTATCGAATCACATAGGACATTTCTCTTCTTTTACTGGAAGTGGTAGATTCTTTATGGATCATACATTACTCCAGGTACAACTTATTATACCCAAGCATACCCTTTGATATACCCTAAGGGTCTTAAGGAATAAGTCAAAGTATAACTCATCATACACAAGATACTATGATGATCTCAAGTCCAAAGATCACTTATACTACTATCATTACAGGAATTCCTATTGACAGACAAGTAAAACTCCATTAGGTATTCCTTAGCGAGCCACGTCCAGTGAACTTATTCTCTAATAAGCACCTTTATACTTGCTTTAGCACACACAAATGATCATGAGATCAATCATCCTCATCCAATGAGCAAGCAACGTATGTACCAATGTATCCGGATTCACTAATCCCAAATTTAGTAATCCAACGATTGGAAACTATTTTAGTTTTAAGCTTTCTAAGGATTTAGATCTCATTAGAATGATCATCATCATTATTCTAAAAGCATTGCTTAAAACTATGGGTTTATCACATATTATAAAACAACATCATATAGATAATTAAAAACCTTTAATAAATTAATACTTTTATTAATAAATGAATAAGATTGTTTCAAAGTATATAATTTATCATCAAACATGATTGGCTTGCGTGCATACTACTTTCAGCCTTAACTACATATGATAAGAGCTTTAAAGTTGTCTTGTGTGTTGAATTGCATCGTTCAAGTTTAAAATGATTTCAAAGGTGAACTTGAAAAGGTTTTCAAATCAAGTTGTATTAAGTATGAATAACTAGATTTTAAAGATTTAAGATGTCATGTTTGTGTTTATTACGTCTCTAAATATGATTCGTATGTGTTGGGTATATTGATAACTAACCAAGCATGAGTTTAAGCATGTTTTAAAGGGATAAAAGATGCTAGCTATGAATAAATACTATGAACACCATGATCATATGTATGAACATATTGTGAGACCTCTGTATGTAGAAATATGGTTAATGTTACACGCATGATGAATACATAACCTTTAACTTCATGGAAAGTCATGAACTAAAACTTATAAAAATGGACTTAATAGTGGTCATATACTTATATAAAGACCCTAACATGTATGCATGAGAAGTGTATAAGTCTAAGTGTGTTAAAGTTTGGACAGAAACAGAAAGTGCAAAGCTCAACCTTGGTCTGGCCAAGGGACAACACAGTTGTGCCGTCCCTAAGCCTAGACAGGGCGCAGCTGCGCCATTCTGCAGTCTAGAATATAGTCTGTTTTTGATCTAATGTTGGAGCATGCTTATATTATTTCTTTAACATGTAATATATGATTAATATGCTATGTAATGTGTCAAGAAGCATGCTATGTGGTAAAGATGAATGTTAAAATCCCTACATACAAGGGTGAACTTGAAATGGTCATACACGTATATAAAGACCTCTATGCATGTTAAGTATTAGTGTGTATGTGTGTTGAAGTTGGGACTGAAACCAGAAAATAAATATTCAACTTTGGTCTGGCCAAGGGACGGCGCAGCTGCGCCAGTCCCAAGCCTAACCTCTGCGCAGCTGCGCTGCAGGACAGTTCAATCTGGACATTTTATTTACTTTCTGATTTTGGCAACTTACTTATAGTACCGTCCTAAGATATATTAATTGTCATGGATGATGTTTTAAGCCTAAAAGCATGTAATGGTTATATAAAACCCAAATTGGTTAAAGTTTATTAAAGTTTGCAAAATGCAAGAACTATATGAACCATTCATCTATGAGTTTGAAATATGTAACGAACACATAGCGAATCATGTATGTGAAAGTTATATAGGAATGTTGATGTTAAGTGCGAGTGGTTAAGGTGTACTATACCTACCTAGCTATTCTAAGTGTATGATGAGAAAGTGAAGTGTAGGTTTTACGAACCTTTCTAGAAAACAATGTAACATTGTTATTACATTGAGAATGCATGAAATATGTTACCAATGGATATGAATCCATGATTATATAACTGTGTAGGAATACACGAAGTGCAGTTAAGCATTAAGCAGTTAAGTCGTAGTTCATAAACTACGAATCAGGCAAGTCTTTCAGTTTCTATTTGATATATGAATTCTATAACTGTTAGTGAGTTATATTATGCTATGATAATGTTGATGTATATATATGAAATGCATATGAGATATGCATGAATGTTGAAAGTTGATCTTTGATGATATGCTTGCGGAATAAATCTTTATGCCTATTATGTGAGAAGTAATATGCGTAGTAAATATTAATTTATTATGAATGCATGAACTTAATATGCTATTATATGCTATGTGCTGCATGAAAACTTTTAGAATTGTTGGGCTTTCGAGCTCACCCTTGCAAATAACCACTTTTGCAGGTTAAGGACTCACGATAAAAATTATGTGCTACTTGATTGATAGAGTTCAATAGTATCGATGGAGATTGATTTATTTATTTAAATATATTCTCTTGAACCATGTTTAGATTTTAGGAAATGTATATGATAGTATTTTATGATGTGTAAAACATATTAAGTTTTAAAGTTGTATTATGGGGTATATAGAGGAATTCAAATCGAGATGTAAAAGTTTATACAATAATTCGTATAGAATGAATCATAACATAATTTGATTCAAGGATATGTAATTGATTCAAGTTAAGATATCAATAAAAGATTTATTTTCAAAGGAGATTGAAAAAGTTTAAATTATTCCGCATATTTATATAATATCGAATGTGTTGTAAAACGGGAATAGTAAATAACCAATTTGTGAAACTTATAAAAGTTTGGGGTCATTGTGCAGATCCTGGTAATGGAAGGAATTTATATTCTAAACTATGTAATAAGTAAAGTTATATTCATTAAGTTATTAATAATTAAGAGATATAAATAGTTGACGATAGTAGTATCGTGGCGGACCGAGTCCGAGGTTCGCAGGGACCCAGATTTGGGGGCGTCACAGGTTGGTATCAAAGTTGTAGGTTATAAACTTTAGGTAAGTGAACCTTAGGCTATAACTTGAGAGAGAAAAAGATAAGGATTAAAATATATAAGTGAAGATTCAAAGAATAATCTTGTAGTATCTAAGAAAATGAGAATTTAGGAGTTTCTTAACTCCGTTAATAAAAGTGTTAAGATGGTGTCTACAAAGATAATAAGAATGAACTCGAGTGGAGTTTAGTTGATAATGGGAAAGAACCCTAAGTTAACCGATGATCATGACTAGGATAAGTTCTTAAACTCATATAATTGTGGTAAGTTCCTGAATTTCCAAAGTGTGGTAAGTTTGATGAACTGTATCGAGTATATATATGTTATGAAGTTGGAAATTTTGGTATAGTAAATATTGAAGTTGATGAAGAAACGTGGATTTTCTAAATCTTCTAGCTCTGCTAGATTTTCAAAATTTATTGACTTCGTGCTGATGGTTGCACTTCTGTTTTCTTGAAAAACATTGGATCTTGTGATTGAACCAATGATGTTTAAAAACAATACATTTATTCTTATGTCTATGCTAATTGTTTCGGCTAAGACAAAAATGGTTTGAAAATTTTCAAAATGTATTTCTAACCATGTGCATCATTTGATATGATGTATGGTAAACGATGGAGTCATCCATGCAGTTGAACCTAGTGTTGGTTGTGATCGAAAGATCGTCAGCCAATTTTGGTATGATGTAGTATGACAAAGTCACATAATGACAGAATCCTCAACGTACTACTAATCTAGTACGGTATCATGATGTCATAAAAGAATTTTTGGTTTTCTTTTAAATTATGAAGAAGGTCAATTAAGTTGGCTAAATTATTTTGATTGATGTTCGAGTTGTTGATAAAAGTCTAAGTTATTTAATTTGGCTAGACGACTGTTGAAAAATATTTGTGAAATTCAAGCATTCTTGAATATTTGTGCCAAACTAGATTGCTCTGGTGCGGATCCAGTTGTTGAAAAGCTGAGGTGGATAACCCTATAAGGGGACATGTTTTTGGGAACAATGGTTCCGAGCGTAATGCATGTAGTCGCTACAAAACACTACGTTGTGGCCCAACGTAGTGGGACACTAGGTTGGCCACCTAGTATACGTGTGGAGGATGTTTTCAGTCTTTGTAATAGATAAACACTCTGGTTTTTAGTGTGGATGATTGTGTTGAAGCACTAGTTCATCGTCTTGTGACCCCTCAGCATAAATTTGGAATCCGAGTTATTCATACTACTTCCCGATTATTGAAAAATCGTGGAAGATTCTTATTCTTCTGTGTGATGAATGTAGTGAGTAGAATGTTCCTTAGAAAGGAGAATGTGGTAGAATGCAAGTGAGCAAGTTATAATAAAACTTCCGAAAAGAGAATGAATAAAGTTATTCAAAAGAATATGTAATATTCAGAATAGCCCCGAGTAGAGGAGGTTTCGGTGATTCCGAGGACAGAATCCTTATAAGGGGGAGAGGATGTAAGAACCCGAATTTTTAGAAAATATTAAAATAATAATTTAGTAAATAAAATTCTTAAAGCATAAGATGGGTTCGAACAAGAATATTTAATTGTGTTACGAGGTATGCAATATTGTATTACATAGGGTAATATGAGCTATATAATAAGCGAGGTTGTGTTTAATAAATATATATATCGTTATTATATATTTGTTATAAATTATAGAGATGAATTAGTAAAGAAGATGGATAAAAATTTATCTAATAATTTATGTAAAATTATTTTATTATAGTAAGTTGGTGACATTAAAATATCCTTGATAATCACCAATTTCTTGAGTATTTGTACGAGTACGTATCAAGTCTAAGGCAGTGCAACCATACTCTTTAATGGTGGATGTAATAACCTATTTTTTTTATTAAATATTAATTGATTTTATCTTATACAATTGTGTTTAAATTGAAAAAGGTAAATGATTTTGTTTCCCTCTTTTCTTCCTTGTTTTGTTTGGAAAATTAAATTCGTTCAGTAGATAATTAAATAACTGATTAAATTAAAATTGAGGAAGATAATCTCTTTTGTTAAAGTCTTGTGGTAAAATCATTCGGAGCGGGAAGCTACTTGGGAGATAGAGGAGTCTATTCGAGCGGAGTATCAGCATCTCTTTGAAAATTAAATACGTTCTATTCTTTTGAATTCCGAGGACGGAATTCTTTTTAAGGGGTATGTGATGTAATACCCGGTAAAAAAATAAAATAAAATAAAATAATTATATAATATTTAAATCCATATTTTAATTGGGCTTTTCTTATGTCTGAGTCAAATTATATTTAATTTGTGTGAACAATAATAGGTATGTGATTACATTAATTTGGGCTTTTATACTAATTGGGTCTATTTTATATTTGGGTAATATTAAAATCCTATTAAAATTAGGAGACACAATAAGATATATAATAAATAAGCAAAACCTAATAACTACGTCATTCTATCTTATACGAGCTAATTGAAAGGGAAGAAGGGAGGCGGCAGCTTGAGCACATAAGGAAGAAATTGTGTGCTATATTTGTTAAGGTACTTCAGTATGGCTAATATGTATCTTTTTTTTTCTCTCTCTCTCTTGATGTGAGACGTTAGGAAGAAATTAATGATGATATAATAGATTCTTGTATGGATGAATTATTCATTATTGGGCGGAAGTACTGATACTTTTTTGGTACTAATATTTATATGAATTGATGAGTGACTTTTTCCTAAAAAAAACGTTAGTGGTATAAATGCTAATGAACTGTAGTATTATAGTAAGAATTATATATACATCAAGTTGATTAATTCCTGGCATGATTCGGTTATTTCACTTATATATATAAAAATGTTTTGAGGGTGCAGACGCTGCAGGTGTTGATTATTTTTAGTATATATATATATATATATATATATATATATATATATATATATTATGTTTTAATAATATTTGGCCATGAATTGTATACAGAGTTAATAAATCAATTGAAGTTATATTATTAATTTGAATTAAATAAATTTTGTGGACATAGTTATAAAAGTTTTAATAATAAAATTAATAGTATTATGTTATTAATGATTGGAGTGTAATAAAATCTTATTAAATTATTTAAATTGAACGGAGAGAATTTAAAGAGTTTTTTTTTGGAATATAAATTTTAGAGTATTAATAATTGATAAAAGGCGATGAGTAAAGGCACATTAAACAGATTATGAATTATTTTGGAATTATTAGTTCGGATTATTTTTAATTTGAGGTGAATATGTTTAGGTTATGAATAACGTGTCGTATTTGATATCGTTGGCATTTGAAGGAGTCTAACGGGTGATATTTGGCTTCAGTGAATTATTTTGGTACTATATTAAGGTACGGATTCCGTACTCTTTCAGCAATACCTTTATTAAATTTGATTTGTTCGTTTTGTTCCTCGTTTCGAATTTCTGTTATTATTTCACATAATTATTTCTTGTGAAATTGATATATTTATTTCATTTTGGAATTGACACACTGGACTCGTACTTGTACTCTTTGAATGAGGTTATCATGTTTAATATTTATTTTGATAATTATAGAGCGGTACATGTTGCTATCTTCTTTTTGAAACCTTGTGACTATAATTTGATTTGGTTCAACATGTACATAGAACTCTTTTGTTGGTATTATGTCGCATGTGTTGTGACATGATATTTTTATTCGAATATACCGTAGGGTATACCTGAGCTATAACCACCTGTGGGGGTACCACAGGCATGTCGTCTTGGCACGAGAGGCATGACACTTTCCGTGGCGGTGTGATTAGTCCACGACGTCTCCATTTTGGGCTCCGGAGGAAGTGGGCCATTTGGTGTTTTGTTGTGGGAGGCGTATGGGTTAACCCTAGTTTTCTGTTCTGCGGATTGGTGATGTTGTGCCAAACACACCTATCCGATTTACAAACATTGGATTCGCGGTCCAATATGTGATTTGCCTGTGTGGCATTATTTTGACTTGCCTGTGTGGCATCATTTGACTTGCCTGTGTTGCATTATTTTGACTTGCCTGTGTGGCATTGTTTTGACTTGTCTGTGTGACAAGATATATTTCTGAGCTCAATCGGTATGAAATAACCCCAGCCATTTGTTTCAGCCTATTATTTTATTGTGTTAGTTTTGTTCGTTTCGTTTCAGTTTGTTTCGTCTCCTTTCAATTAATTAGGTTAGTTATTTCAGTTCATTATTTTCTTTACTCCTCTGTTTGTTTCGTTATTCCTGTTGGTTTAGATATATTCTATTCATATCTTTGGAGTTTTATTTTTGTCAGAGGCAATATTTTGTCTATGTTGATTTCGTATTTCGGTTGTATATCTTTTGTACCTTTATATCCGTACTGGGCAATTGGCTCATGCTGTATTTTTCTTCCGGCAGGTTTGCAGGGGTGATTCAGGGCTAGTGTGATGAGAGTTTTGCCTTTGACCAGTTAGGTTGATTCAAATTTTAAGTTTTGATTATTTTGACTCAGTTTAGAGAATTGTACTTATTACTTTATTGATGGATCACCACTATTAATATTTTGAGGCTGTTAGTGCTTTGTTTATTTATTTTGAGGTTTGTTGTGATTTGCACGTGACCTCCCTTTCCTTTTCGGGAAGGGGGTGTTACAGTGGATGTATAGGAGCTGGGCTAAACGATTCCTTCAGAGAGCTGAGGTATATACGAATTAGTAACCGATCTAACTCACTATGAAAACAATGTAGACGAGACATAAACTAACTTGTTGATTGTTTGTGAGAAGCCACTCAGTGTACTATATTGAGTACTATTAAAGACTCGAGGTGTGCTAGGTTTAGACTTATATGCGTGTACGTTGTTGACGAAAGTAGAAAATCGATATACCTTTAAAGTGGTTAGAGAATTATTACGTAATTCGTTATGCGGCAAGAAATGAAGGTGAAAGGAATGTGTGTATGTGTTTTATATTCAAGTTTTGTGTTATTGGTGGTAAGAAACCGTAAAGAAGATGTTATAGTTGGTAGAGCTTTAAAACTCAAAGTATGATCCTTAAGGAAAATAATAATCGATGATGTGGAGTAAAAGAGGGCATTGATATTAGATGAGTTAACACTTAAGGAGGATATGTAAAGTATTTAGAAGCGTAGGTTTTAGTTCAGCTGATGCAGAACTGGTCTGCCACTGATTTTGGTATGGCGCAGCTGCGCCATTTCCAAGTCTGTGACCAGCGCAGCTGCGCCGGTCTGTAGAAAATCCTGAGTTAGTTTATGAAATGTGATTACAAGCTATACATACTAATAACTCTTATAAGGTCATGAATGGTGACTAATTGTTCATTTGGTTAGCAAAACATAACTTGAATAAAGATTTAATTAATTAACCCGGATTAAATATGGTTAATTAAGTGGTACTATAGAATATTATATTCTATTAGAAGAATGCATAATAATTATATATTTCTAATAAAAGATATTAAAATAATTTCTAATATGAGTTATTTTAATAAAAGGAGGAAATGTTATTTTTGAATAATAATATTACCTTATATATTTTTGTATAGATGATTAATAATATAGTAAATGTATTAAAACATATTTGCTATATGTAAATAAATTGATGGAAACGATTTATTATAATAGAAAATAAACATATTATCTATTTTCTATATATAATATATGTACATGTGTCGTACATGTAGTTAATTGATATTATATTAAAAGAATAATGTGTGGAGAATGAGAGAAGCTTAAGATTGAGCTTGTAAAATATGCCTTGTGTGGCACAGTGATGTGATATATTGTCTTATAATATTAATTATTTTTATGGACAATATACTAGCATCTAGTAATTATTTGATGGTATATTGAATTATTATTATTGTGAGTGATAGCATGATAATAAGTATATTGGTTATAAATATTACAAGATTTATATTTATTGTGTTAATTAACCATATAAACGCTAATCAATTGTTATAGAGATTAATAATTGATTTACGAGGAATGGATTAATTAATACTATTAATTAATTGATAAGATAAGTAATTTATTAATTTCCATGTGCATGTATGCGATATTAAAAGTATAACGTATGGTAGTTAACTATATAGTATACGAAGTGTAAAGTGTGGTGTGACTATATTATATAGAAACCATATATTAAGAGTTATTGAAACTATATGATATGAATACATCATGAAATGTGTATGTGACAATATGTATGTGGGCATATATTAAAATAATATACCATGAACATATTGTAAACTATTATTTTAATAAAATATACCGGTGTGATAAAATGTATATGGATTATATGTATATTACATTTCCATATCACATCTACTACCTTAAAATATTAATTATGAAAATCATATTGTGACATTATGTTATAACCCATGTATAGATGTTATGTGTATACAATATAACCTAAGAATAGGGTTTTGTATATGTGTATAGCCTATGTTTTGCAAGATTGTTGAGATTTCCTCTCTTGTCCCAAATTAAGTGTCACAAAGGACATGAATAGTGACTTAGAAGCTAAGTTACGTATTTCTCCAAGTGGCTATGGAATAGGTGATCATGGCTAGCAAGATGGTCGGTATTGAGTTGTTGAACAACTCCTTAAAACCTTTGTTTCCTCCCTTTACACCATGGACTCCAATCTTGTGTAATGCCATTGTCTAGTCCAAATTTCCTTTATAAATAGAAGCTTGATTTTCAGGTTTTGTTGTTGGTAACTGTCTGAGTTTGAAAGCTTTAAGTGGCTGAGCAATTGTAGAAGCATATTCAGTGGGTGAAGAGTCAAATTCAAGCTTAAGAAGGTATAAGTTCTAGTTAAGTTCTTGAAATGGGTCTTGTTTGATTCTTGGAATTTCTTGAATTCATATGTCAAGCATGATGAATTAACCTGTTATTATATGTTTAAGAAGTTCACTTACATGTATGAACTCTTTTATGATGGTTGGAACAAGTTTTAAATCGTTAGTAATCAAGTTGGTTGTTACTCTGCAAACAGAGTCTGCTTACTGCCTCGGATCCTGACATGGGGCAGTTGCGCCCTATTTATACTGGGGTGCAGCGCAGCTGCGCCGTACCTCAGATTCAGTTACAAAATTTTGTTGGACTAAGTTGTAGCAAACTTGGATCTATGACTTCTATATACATATAAAGGAGGTATAACATGTTTTATAAGGCTTTATTATGTGTTGTGAAGTGATCAACATGATTAGTGAAATATGTAAAACAAAAACTTAATGTTTTGAAAACGAACTTTGATGAGACCTATGTTCTATGAGTTCTGATCTTAGTAGGCTATACAAATAACTGAATTCTAAACGTAAATACAAATAACTGAATTCTAAACGTAAATGAGCATGAGTTATGAAATATAGTTATTGTATTCATGACCAACTTGTTAGGCTTAGTGTTAGAAAATATTTTAAACAAAAAACTTGATATATCAAAGAAAGTATGCATGAATATTACATGATGTAGATTCTGATCTTATGAAGATGTTAACATGCCTTAACTACATATGATAAGAGCTTTAAAGTTGTCTTCTATGTGTTGAATTGCATCGTTCAAGTTTAAAATGATTTCAAAGGTGAGCTTGAAAAGGTTTTCAAATCAAGTTGCATTAAGTATGAATAGCTAGATTTTAAAGATTTAAGATGTCATATTTGTCTTTATTACGTCTCTAAATATGATTCGTATGTGTTGGGTATATTGATAACTAACCAAACATGAGTTTAAGCATGTTTTAAAGGGATAAAAGATGCTAGCTATGAATAAATACTATGAGCACCATGATCATATGTATGAACATATTGTGAGACCTCTATATATAGAAATATGGCCAATGTTACAAGCATGATGAATACATAACCTTTATGCTTTAACTTCATGGAAAGTCATGAACTAAAACTTGTAAAAATGAACTTAAGAGTGGTCATATACTTATATAAAGACCCTAACATGTATGCATGAGGAACTTCCTTGTACGATAAGTCTTTCTCGACTTAGTTTGGTTCATAGGAGATAATGTGCTTGTAGTCCTGTTTATACGGCCGCAATACTGACACATGAAACACGTTGTGAATGTGCTCAACTTCAGGAGGTAACGCTACCTCGTACACCACTTCACCGACTCACCTCAGAATCTTGAATGGTCCTATGAACCTAGGGCTCAACTTTCCCTTCTTCCCAAAATGAATCTTCCCTTTCCAGGGAGATACTTTCAGAAATGCATAGCTTCTTAATTCAAAATCTCTCTTCTTGCGATGTAGGTCCGCATACTTCTTTTGGTGATCTTGAACTGTTACTAGCCGGACTCTTATCACCTTGTTGATTTCTACCGTCTGTTGTACCAATTCTGGTCCCAACAGTCGACCTTCTCCAACTTTTTCCCAGCATAAGGGCATTCTACATTTCCTCCCGTACAGTGCTTCGTACGGTGGCATTCCAATACTGGCGTGATAGCTATTGTTATACTCAAACTCAACTAATGGAAGGTGATCCTCCCAACTACCCTTGAAGTCCATCACACAAGCTCGCAACATGTCTTTAAGTGTTTGAATTGTTCTTTCGCTCTGCCCATCGGTCTGCGGATGATACGCAATACTCTTTCGTAGTTGTGTCCCCATTCTTTCTTGAAGACACTTCCAAAAGTTTGACGTGAATCGCGGATCTCTATTTGATATAATAGATACCGGCACACCATGTCTCGAGATAATTTCCTTGACATACAATTTGGCTAACTGGTCCAAACTATACTTAATCTTAATTGGCAAAAAGTGAGCTGACTTAGTAAGACGATCTAGAATCACCCATATGGCGTCGTTCCCTTTCTTCGTTACCGGAAGTCCCACCACAAAGTCCATTGTGATGTGCTCCTATTTCCATTCTAGAATCTCTAATGGTTGTAATAACCTGCTTGGTCGTTGGTGCTCTGCCTTGACTCTCTGACAAGTTAGACATCTACTTACGCATTCTGCAACCTCTCTCTTCATGTTTGGCCACCAGAAGTGGTGACGCAAATCTTGGTACATCTTCGTGCATCCTGGGTGTATCGAGTATCTCGTACTGTGCGCTTATTACAAAAATCTCCTCTCCCAGTTCTAGTACTAACGGTACCCAAATTCTTCCTTCAAATCTTAGCAGTCCAGTGCTATCAACCTTAAATTTCAATTCATCGCCTTCAGTCAATCGTTTCTTGATGTTATTGCAATCTTCGTTCTTTTCTTGTGCCTCTTTAACCTTATCCAATAAAGTCGGGCTCGCTTTCACTGTAAATAATTTCTCATCGGTCTCCATCGGATACCTAATTTCCAAGTCCATTCGTTCGAAATCTTTCACCAATTCTTCTTGAATGGTCAACTTCAATAACTTCACTCTGCCTTTTCTGCTCAAGGCATTTGCCACTACATTTGCTTTGCCTGGATGGTACAGAATTTCACAATCATAATTTTTGATCAATTATAGTCATCGGCGCTGCCTCATGTTTAACTCTCTTTGTGTGAAGATATACTTCAGACTTTTTGTGATCCATATATATCTCATACTTCTCGCCATACAAATAATGCCTCCAGATCTTCAAGGCGAAAACTACTGCTGCTAACTCCAGATCATGAGTTGGATATCCCTTCTCATAATCTTTCAACTAACGTGAAGTGTACGGAATGACCCTGCCATGTTGCATTAGTACACAACCAAGACCCTTGTGTGACACATCACTATACACTATAAACCCTCCCATTTTTTCCGTTAAGGCCAACACAAGTGCTTAACTAAGCCTCTTCTTCAATTCTAAGAAACTTTTTTCACACTTCTCCATCCAAACGAACTCAACTGTCTTTCTAGTAAGATTGGTCAATGGCGATGCTAATTTGGAAAAATCCTGAATAAATCTTCGGTAGTATCCTCCCAATCCTATGAAACTCCAGATTTCTGTCAGCGTCTTCGGCTGCTCCCAATTGATAACCGCTTCTACCTTCGCTGGATCCACCGAAACACCATTCTTGTCAATAACGTGCCCTAAAAATTGCACTCTTTGCAACCAAAACTCACACTTGGAGAATTTTGCATACAACTTCTCCCTTCTTAATGTCTCTAACACTATCCGAAGATACTCGACGTGTTCTTCCTCCGTCTCTGAATACACTAGGATGTCATCTATGAATACGACAATAAACTTATCCAAATACTGTTTGAATACTCTGTTCATCAAATCCATAAATGCTGCTGGTGCATTAGTCAATCCAAATGACATTACCAGAAACTCAAAGTGTCCATACCAAGTTCTGAATGCCGTCTTTGGAATGTCTTCCGGCCTCACTTTCAGTTGGTGATAACCGGTTCTCAAGTTAATCTTTGAAAAGTACTTAGCCCCCTTCAACTGATCAAACAAATCGTCTATCCTGGGCAATGGGTACTTATTCTTAATGGTGACCTTGTTCAACTCTCGGTAGTCGATACAAAGTCTTAACAACCCATCTTTCTTCTTCACGAATAAGACTGGTGCTCCCCATGGTGATAAGATCGGTCAAATGTATCCCTTATCTAATAACTCTTGTAATTGAGCCATCAGTTCTTTCATCTCTACTTGTGCCATACGATACGGCGCTTGGTATACCGGTGCTGTCCCCGGTGCCAAATCAACAACAAATTCAATCTCTCTATCAGGTGGCAATCCCGGAATCTCGTCTGGGAAGACATCAACGAAATCCCTTATAATAGGTATCTGACTCAGTTCACCCTCGACTCGTCGAGTATTAACCACGTGAGCCAAATAACCTATACAACCCTTCCTAAGCAATCTCTATGCTTTCACCATCATCAGACAATGAGATCGTCTCGGCGATTTACTACCATAAAATACCACCTTCGACTTAGTCGGAGTTCTAAGGTGTACACACTTCTTCTTACAGTCTATAACTGCTTCGTGAACTGATAAACAATCCATTCCAAGGATTACATCAAACTCCCCCAAATGAATCGGTATCAAATCCACTATGAGCCTAAATCCTCGTAATTCGGCATACCAATTCCTATGAATGTATTCTACGGGAATAATTTCCTTGTTCGCTACTTCTACGTTCATAGGTTGTTCTAATCTCTCACGGGGTAAGTCTAACTGTTTAGTAAATTCTTCGGAAACAAAAGAGCAGGTAGCACCCGAATCAAATAACACGTATGCATCTATATCATTGATCGAAATGATACCTGACACCACGTCCTTAGATTCCACTGCATCCTGTACAGTCATGTTGAATGTTCGTGCCGTTGGTTTGTTGGCTTGACTAGTTGGCCCTCCAATGTTTAGCCCATTGTTGTTGTTGCGGTTGCCACTAGCTACATCGCCCTTTTTCTTCGGGCAGTCCTTGATTTGATGGTCTGTGGCTCCACACGAGAAACATCCTCCCTTTTTCTTATTCGGACACTGAGGAGCCATGTGCCCCAGTTGTCCGCAATGATAACAAACACTCTTTCCCTTCATGCACTCCCCCGAGTGGTTCCTCCCACAGTTGTTGCACTTCATACTTTTCTTGGCCTCCCCCCGGACTTATTACCTCCCGAGGATTGGCTCTCCATCCATTTACACTTGTTGGGGTTGCTTCCTCCGCTACTTCCCCCTTTCTGTCCATCCTGACACGTCTTCTTCTCTTATTTGAATCTAGCGATGGCTTCATTTCCTCCTTCAGCAATGATAGTTGTGACGCCCCCAAAATTAGGTATACATCACCCATCTTGGGTCGCCATATACATGGTACAGAATTCAAAGACAACTTACTAATACCACTGTCACGTACAATACGACAAAACATAAACTATGAGTTTGAATACAAATATTATCTACTAGAGATTATACAAACTCAAAAGGAGTCCTCATTACAATTATTATCACACTATTTCACAGAATAGTGAGGACTACTAATGCTATCCTCTGGACAATCACTCCGTTCCCCGACTCGTCCCAGCTATATTCTCATTTCCTGAAGAGAACAATGAAGAAAGGGTGAGCTCAACTAGCCCAGTAAGAAATATTATGACTAAGATAATGCAGAATAAATTATCATTAGCCTTCAACAATGTTAAACTGATAAAATACAATAGACATAAAGTTTAACTACAACGGAACAAGCAATCCATTAAAAGAGTCAAGTAGAGAATAGAATCTACTATCTTTTATGATTTAAAAAGTTTTTCATCACTTTTATCGCTGAGACTCAACTCAATAAATAATCCACATCATTAAATCATCCCTGCACTACAGGCCAAGGATATTCTTTAGTATCACGACCACGAATTATCTATGCACTACATGCCAAAGATAATCGTGTTTTCATCAACGGTCCTGATCATGCCATAAAACAATTCATTTTTGCTCCATTGGCTGAAGAGAATCCATAGCCATAATCATACCAAAAACTGTCCATCAATGCACTATGGGCCAATGAGGACTTTTAATTTTCACATCATTTGTAACATTACGCTCATGATTATACCGAATAATCCCTGGACATAATCATACCAAGTCCATATATGCACTAAAGGCCACAGATGACTTTCAACATAACATAAACATGAGGATGATGACAATGATATAAGAATTCTATTAAATAAGTTCAAGAATTAATTTGTCCAAGAACCAATAACGTCCAAATTGTCAACATGATACTTCGTTGTAGAATAAAATTCAAGAATGCTCAGAAGAATATTTCCGTGAAAAATACTGGATGAAGCGCAAATATCAAGGATATTCCACTAATTTCATGGAGTATAGAAGTCAAAATTTTAATCAACTGAGTATAATACCGAATAGAATAACAAAAGATATCACCATGCATGCGGTACTTCGCAAAGACGGTTATTCCAACAGAATAATAATAACGGAACCAGGTCAGGTGAAATTCACACCGACAGGATGTTCCAACAGAATAATAAATGCGGAATAATAAATGATGGAACCAGGTCCGGCGTATAACACAGACAGGATATTCCGACAGAATAATAAAGACGAAATAATAAAAATGGAACTAGGTTCAGCGTATAGCACAGACATGATATTCCGACAGAATAATAAAGATAGGATAATAGAAGAATGTCACCAAGTATAGGGTAGCCCGCATATACAGGTTATTCCAACAGAACAATAAAGAAATGGAATAATAGAAGTTCTGTTCTTGAATACAAAAGAATAATATCCCTTACCGTAAAATAATACTTGATATAAGAGTAGTGAAGTAGCAGAAAACTTTTCTTCTATCTCTTTATAGTCTCTCTCTATAGTTTCTCTCTCTAGAGTTCAGTGAATTCGTAAGAAAATAATGAAGGAATGAGCTTCTATTTATAGGGAAATAGAATGCATAGTAACTAATCCATGAACGGTCCAGACTGAGTTACTTTAATTTGACAGTCCATAATAAAATATGCAAACACTATGCATAATAAAGATTTTACTAATCTATGCAAATACTATGCATAATAAAATATAATATATTCTATTTATAGAATAACTTTAATAAAATATTTTGTTTTATATAAAAAGATTTTACTATGCAAAACACTATGCATAATAGAATATAATATATTCTATTTATAGAATAACTTTAATAAAGTATTCTGTTTTATATAAAAAAATATTTCTATTTTATTACGTTAATAATACGAATAAAACAAAACTTCTAAATCAACAATAATTGAATCAAATAATGTGAGATACTATGCAGCAACTATTGTAGCAATAATTAACCACAGCACTGAGTGACTTCTCACATAAATATCAATAATCAATACCGTTTGCTACTATGCAACAACGCGTATTACTGTACTTTTACTACCTAGTAGTTCAACAGTATCAACGGTAAAACTTCCGCCGTTATTTTCAATAAAATATTTTTTTCGTTTTCTCAATCCGACAATAATTCTGTTGTGGGGTCCACAAATGATTGTGTTATCATACGAATATTTCCTGTTTAAAACGAATATTCCCCGACCAATCGAATATAATATGACAACTTGCATACTTTGCAAAATTTATAAATATTACCCACAACTATAACATTATCTCAAATTCACACCATAATATAAAAAAAATTATTTCGAGAAAATTAATTATTTATTCATAAATCAGCTGCTGGGTATACCGATTGGAGTTCTTCCAATTAGATTTCTTGGAGTTCCCCTCATCTCTTCTAAACTTACACACTCCGACTGCCAGCCTCTGATTCACAAAATCACCGCGAGAGTCACTTCATGGACTTCCCGCTACCTCTCCTATGCCGGCAGAGTGCAGTTGATAAAATCAGTGCTATTTGCCATTCAATCCTACTGGGCAGCCCACTTTATCTTGCCTAAATCGGTAATGCGTGCAATCCAATCTATAATGTACAGATTCCTTTGGAAGGGCTCCTCTCTTCTAAGGTATGGTTCTAAAGTCGCTTGGAAGGATTTGTCTACCCCCTATGCGGAGGGAGGCCTGGCCTTAAAAAATCTTGCCAATTGGAACCCAGCCCTCATTTTATCCCATTTGCTCAGAGTTATTTCCCCTTCCCCAACTTCCTTATGGGCAAAGTGGGTCAAAGCATCAGTTCTTCCAAAGATTAATTTTTGGCATTGTTCTACTCCATCGGACTGCTCTTGGATTTGGCGTAAGATTCTTAAACTGTGGCCTTTAGCTTTAAATTTTCTTATCTATAAAGTTGGGAATGGCAATTCTTTTAGGTTCTGGCATGACCCATGGTTGAATGGCCAGGCATTAAGCCCTTCTCCGTATCTACTTTCCAACTCACGAATCCCAGTAAACGCTCCTGTCTCTTTTGTCATTTCCACGGGAGCCTGGGCATTACCGGCAAGCAACCATCATGAAGTGCAACAACTCCGAGGCCTTATTACTTCTCTTCCAGCGCCGACTGCTACCGATGACAAGATCTTATGGGAATCTTGTGAGCTAAAATACGTCAAGGCCTCTCTCATTTGGGAATCTATTCGGCCACGTGCTCCGCTAGTTCCATGGGCTGCTCTGCTATGGCATTCTCTTCACGTTCCAAGATTTTCCTTTACTCTCTGGCTTGCTCTTCGGCAAAGATTACCCACGAATGACAGATTTTCTAGCTATTTCAGCTTCCGCCAACTGACTTGCCCCCCCCTCTGTGATTCCCATGTGGAAACATTCCCTCACTTGTTCTTCGAATGCCCCTATTCTTCCTATGTTCTCTCCTCTACTTTAGCAGTGGGTGCCTGGACTAATGCTCCTATGAATTGGGACAACCTTGTGGACTACATTATCCAATATCGAGGGAGCAAACTCAGTTCTCTCCACTACAGTATACAAAATCTGGTTAGTCAGGAACTCCATTGTCCATAACAAAACCAAGATGCCTATGGGGGTTCTCTCTAGGAAGATAACCAATGTCATTAAGGCTAGGTTATCTTCTTCCTCTATTTTTTCTAAAAATGTCCAAAATAAGCCCAACCTCTGGGGGTGGTTGTAGGGTTGGGTTCTTTTTCACGGGGTGTCGACAGTTCCGCCGCTTCGGTGCTGCCGGGAGAGCAGGTGGTTGGGCCTGTCTCAGTAGCGAATGTTAGCTATTGCATCGGCTGGGGTTCTTTGGACAAGATCAGAGTTGGCAGTGTCTCTCCGGCACTCGCCCATGTTACTCAGCTTGGTCATTATAGGGATGGCCTACGCGCCTCTGGCCACTAGTTCAATCTCAGCTTCGTAAGCTTCGGGGTCTGCCTAAGGGTTGGGCAGGTCAGGTGTTAGGGAGTTCGACCTCAGGGGTAGTTTCGAGGTTGTGGGTTTAAGTTCTTC